>JARQTI010000461.1:335189-428347 GCA_030142655.1 Trachelus tabidus | reverse complement strand
TTGCAGACGTTGTTCGTTCGTGTACTTCACCATGATGAAAAGGTTATGTCTACTAAATAAACTGACAGTGACAGTTCGATGTTAAGTGAAAAGATGCGTTCACAAACTAAATTCGAAATTGTCAAGTCCCTATTGGAAAACCCGTTATAAGTTGCCATTTAATTACATAATCAATTATCCATCAGGTACCTTGGCAGCTGGTACTAATCTAGGTACAATTTATCTTTGGAAACGCAAAAGCAATAATGACTCTGATGAGAATGGCTGGCCTACGATACCAGAATCTTGTACAATTCATGGTACCGTTAAGCAACTTATATGGGGAGCCACTTTCTTGCGCAGTCCATTATTAGCTGTCAATTGTATTACAAATGTTTTTATCCTTCGGCAACAACCAATGTGTGCTTCGTACAACGATGGAGTTTCTGCCAGTCAGATATCTCCGAAACAGATACTCATTGAAGTTGAAGCACAGTCTTATACACTGAAGACAGACATACAAGTACAGATTGTTGCTGTCAACAGAGAATACATTGCTGTGTCTTCTAGCAGACATATTGCTGTTTATAAGATCAACAAGGATAGCACATTACATACGACGGTCATAGGATCATTTAATTGCGACACTGAGAAAATTCTCATTCACGATAGTTCCTTAATTATACTGACACCTGTTGCCATTCAGTTAAGATCTATGGAAGGAATTATCAATCAAACTCTGCCAACATCACCTGAGGAAGGGGAACCTATAGCTATGGAATTGACAGGACAATACTTGACAGTTGCTTCATTGAATGGAATCCTCAAAATTTGGGATTTGAGTAAACGAGAGGCTAAATTATATACAAGAGCAATGGCTACTTATGAAGCTATCGATGACTTTGCTGAGATTATCGAAGCTAGATGCAACATAGATTGCCGATGTGTTTCCATTACTGTTGCCATGGCTAATCTTATGCCAAGTTCCATACTTTATATCTGGGATATTGAGACTGACCAGATATATGAATATGACTTCGCGGACAATGACAATGTTAACGATGACAATGATTCTTCACTGTAAGTCATTGCACCATAAACGGATCATAAAAACTCTGAACATTCTACTAACATCCAATATTTTCGTTCAGAGCTTCTAAATGCAAGGGAAGACTTGTAACTGCTCATTGCTGGGATGCGGATGATCCAAGACTTCTGATATGCAGAGCTCAAAAATTAGAGACTAGAGACTCCAGACCCACGTCCAGATTAATTGGAATCGAAGATAAAGTAATCAAACTATTGACTCTAATAGTTATTAGATATCACATTATTAATTTAATTACAGGAAGTATCAAGTTCGGTGGTTCTGGTATCGCTGTTTGCTACTCCGGATCACGGTATCGTTATCCAGGACGTTCGTTCGATTAAGGATGAAAACTGCAGATTACTGGGGGTACATTCACCTTATATAATAATTTTAAATTCCGAAATTATACAAACTAGCGAGAGCAAAGTGGTTCGTTTATTAATGAGAGATTTCGAGGAACTCGGTGTATGTGACACAGCTACTAAAAAGGCTATATTGGACTTCAGCTTTTATATAAGTATAGCTAACATGGATGAAGCCTTCAAGGCTATAAAAACAATTCAAAACGAAGCTATTTGGAAGAGCCTAGCCAGAATGTGTGTAAAGACCAAACAATTAGACATGGCAGTTCTCTGCTTGGGTCACATGAAACACGCCAGAGGTGCCAGAGCACTAAGAGAAGCGATGCAGGATGAGAGTTTAAATTTGGATGCCAAAGTTGGCGTATTGGCAGTGGAACTTGGTCTGCACGTAAGAAAAATAATAATGTTTCACTTCAAAATATTTGGACATCATTCTGTAAACTGAGAGAGACATTTATTGTGTTGTAGAACGACGCCATACGGCTCTTTCGCGGAGCAAAGAGGCTAGACCTTGTTTGTAGTCTTCTGGAAGCGTGTAATAAGTTCGAAGAGTCTATTGAATTGGCATCAAATGAGAATAAGATTCGTGAAAAAACAAGTTATTATAACTATGCTAAAGCTCTGGAGCAGGAAGGTAAAATAACGGAAGCTATAGATATGTATACCAAGGCTGATTGTCACAGATTCGAAGTACCAAGAATGTTACTTCTGAGACCTAGAGAACTGCAAGCTTATTTGACAAACAGCGATGACTTGTTAGTATTTTGTTCAATGTTTTCTTTGTCTTTGAATCATTAAATTACCGAAATAGGCCATTCTTTTTTCAGAGAAATAAAAAATTGGCATGCTCAGTATACTGAATCTACCGGAGACATGGAAACTGCTTTGAAACTTTATGAAAATGCAAATGACAATCTGGCCATGACACGTTTACTGTGTTATTTGAATCGTGAGGATGAAGTTTGCGAATTAGTAATGAGGACCAATCATGCGGCATCTGCGTATCATTTGGCAGCTCACTACGAGTCAAAGAATAATGTAGCTCAAGCAGTACACTTTTACAGTATGGCCCGGGCTTACACCAATGCTATTAGACTTTGCAAGGTATATTTTAGATAACGATGTAATATTATTGAGAAAGTCAATCATTTTTATCCATCACAGGAGAATGATATGTCAGAGGAACTATGGCCACTAGCTATGCTAGCTCCAAGACAGTCCCAAATAGATGCAGCGAAGTACTACGAAGAGAATGATCAGCCTGACAAAGCTGTATTACTTTATCACAAAGCAGGACTACTACGAAAAGCTTTAGACCTTGCATTTAAGACACAGCAATACAATGCGCTTCAGTTAATAACAATGGATGTAAACGCAGACTCAGATCCTGCCCTGATACAAAAGTGTGCCGATTACTTTGTACAAAATGAGCAAGTGGACAAAGCAGTGGATCTATTGGCGACAGGGAAGAGATACATAGAAGCCTTAGACTTAATCGAAGCTCATAACATAGTCCTGACCGAAGACCTGGCAGAAAAAATGACCCTGGAGAAGGCTGAGAACGATCCAGAACGTGAAAGATCTCGCATATCTACCCTGGAGAGAATCGGCGAGATAGCCTTTGAGCAAGGAAATTATCATTTAGCCACGAAGAAATTTACTCAAGCCGGAAATAAATTACGAGCTATGAAGGCATTACTGAAGTCTGGTGATACTGAAAAAATCTGCTTCTTCGCCCAAGTCTCACGACAGCGTGAGATTTATATAATGGCTGGGAACTATCTGCAATCGTTAGATTGGCAGAACCAACCGGAAGTGTTGAAGAACATAATAAACTTTTACTCCAAAGGAAAAGCTATGGATCTTTTAGCCAATTTCTACGTAGCTTGTGCTCAGGTAGAGATTGATGAGTTTCAAAATTATGATAAAGCTCTGGATGCTCTTAATCAAGCCAGCAGATGTTTGGCCAAGGTCATTTCACCACGTGATCCGGAAGTGCACAAAAGGGCAATGGACGTCGTTAATGGAAGAATGTCTACAATCAAACGTTACCTGGACATTAAAAAGTATATACTAATATTATTCTAGTGATTCTGCTTTGCTATCTTTTAACAATTTTACTTCTTTTCGCTTCAGATTGTTCGACAGAGGAGAAACGGAAACGGCTATGGCTCAAGTTCGTCAATTGCTTGATTCTCAGAGTTCTGATTTGGAGCAATCGGTCAGACGCGGTGATTTGTTCGCCACAATAACGCAACACTACGCTAACATAGGAGAGACAAACAAAGCACGTGCTACTGTTGAGGAATTAAAACGTCTTGTTCCTGGCATAAATCTTAGTTACTACTTCAACGTTAATTTACTGGAAGTACTTGGCTACAAGATAAATGTTCAACGGCAAGACAGTTCAGACAAAGATGACGGTATAGAAGAACTACTTGGAGAGTAATTGGATATTTATAGCTATTATCTTATTAACTTTTAGAAGACGGGAAGTAGATTGTTCGATTCTGCATTGGGTATCATATTTCTGCTACAGTATCGCTTTAGCATATGTATTAATGTTTCAAATGAAAAAGTATAAGTCGTCAAAAAAATCCGCCTGTCTTCTAAAGCACGTCTAAGATTATATCGGCTGTGTATAAAAACCAATCCGTCCAATTTGTACCTGTGTTAGTATATAAAAGTTCAAGATACGAATAAAGTAAATATGCAATTTTAGAAAAACATCATTCAACTTTTATTAACTATTACTTATTCTTATGTACGTATGAATCACGGCTCTGGTTTTTCTTCGTTCACTTCTCAGCCATCTTACGAAGGTTTGCGTATCAAAAGACAATGAGTTTATGAGTCTCCGTAATGATACCATTAATGACCTCAATCGCGTTTACCACTAGGAGTCCTCAATAGACAATAAATTAAAGAATTTTGAAAAAGTAAGAAAACAAAAATTCGTGCAACCACTGGCAAGGAGTATTATGCGCGATCAATATCGAAGAAATAAAAAGAATAAGAAAGAAAAAACATCGTTCGGACAGAACGTAGTGACAAAAGTTAAAAGCAAAGACAAAGTAAAATATTACATTTTGGATGTCAGTCTCTTGTTTCCATACGACAAATTCTAGATACTATATCTCGTGGCTTTACGATTAAAAAATACGAAATACAATTTGTCTTCTTGAATTAAACTCGCACATCAGATGCAGCGCCGCCAGACACGAGATGCGTTCAAGCACTCCATTACAGTCAGAATTGTTCGATTACACAATTCACACTGTTGTTATTTCACGATTAATTCCAATTTTTTAGGCAATTTTCTCAGGCGTCGGTTTCTTCAATGGTGACGCCGCTTCCGCTTCCGTTTCCTCAGCCTTGCGTTTCTTGCGCACTAAATGCGATATGTCACTGGCTGGTTTTATAATTTTCGGTGAACTACCGGAAGCCGATGAACTGGCACCATCATTTCCGCTGGTACCTGCTCCATTTCTGCACTCGCGAGCGACCTGGTTCTTGATACCCTCTAAAACGACCTTACAAGCTTCCTCCTTGAAGTCCTTCATGTCTGCAATTTTTTCCTGGATTTCCGGCAGCAGTTCCTTCAGCTCCTTTATCTCACCCTCGATCGTATAGAAAGGGTTATCGCTCTTAGGGGCGTCGGTGGTCTCTTCGAGTTGCTTTATACGCGACTCTAGTAACGTGGTGGCCTCTTTGAACTGTTCGATGCTGGCGTCAAAATCATTGGCCAATGAGTGTGCTAGTCCAAGCTGGTAATGTATCTCGGCGATGGCACGAGGCTCGCAGGGTTCAATCTTTCCAAGAAGATCTAAACAGCCCTGAAGATCTACCAAGGCTCTTTCGTGATTGCCATCCTCCATAGCTATTTCCCCAAGAAGTCTATAAGCCTCAGCCAAGCCTTTCCATCCCGTCGGACCACGTTTTAGTAATATCAGTTTAGCCAGTTCCAATACTTCCCAGGCTATTTGCAGATTATTCGCTTCGTTGTTCTCATCCTTACTCAAATCTTCTTCGTCGTCCCCATTGGCTTCAGCAACATCGCCATTCGTCTTAGACGACTCGCCATTAGCAACCACTTTATTCTCATTAGACTGTCCTGGCTGATCCTTAGTTTTGTCCTCTGCCTTCCGTTCAGCAATCTTACTGTCATCAGTTTTATTAGCTTCTTCCGGTTTACTCTCATCCTTAGATTCTGCACCCTTCAGAGCAACGGTCTCTCCAGTTTCAGCATCTTTTACCAGATCATTCTTCCCCTGCAAGGTATCCTTTTGATCCTTGGACTCCGTTTTACCCTCCTTCTCCTCGGCATTGGAATTAACAACAGCAGAATCATCTTCCACCTCATCCTTCTCATCAGCGTTACTCTGTTTCTCTTCATCCCCATCTTCCTCCTCAGCATCCTCCTCTTCCTCAGCATCCTCGGACCCAGCAATACCGTCACCTAGGACACCAGCCTCCTCACGTGCCAGTCCCAAAAGTGCACGTCCATAGAGCAAGTATGGTTCACCAAGCTCGTCCGCCAGGTCGCCATGTTTTTGAGTGAGGATCTCCAGCGCCTCGGCTAGGGCAGCTACAGCCATCCCATAGTCGCGCACCAGGAGGTGACGTTTGCCTTGTGAAATAGCCATGGCAGGATCCGTGATAGGTGCATTCTCGGCTACGTCAGCCATCTGCAAAAGAAAAAAGGGTAAATAAAAATATTATCAGTGACCACAGCACCCTCTTCAACTGGATGTCCAGCTGATATCGGTACTACAAGTTGTTCTACTTTAATGGACAACTCCTGTTGATTTTCCCACCACCGATCAAATCCTATTTTCTCAGCAGGCCAAAGAAAAATATCCTTCTGCACCGCCTGCACAGAAGTAGCAGTCACGAACAACGTACGACCCAGGAGGACAATTCTCATCATGGCAAAACGTCAAAATTTTTTATCCTCTTAAAAAAATAATACAGAAATCTACCTTAACGACATTACGATCTAATTTCCCTACAGGCTGCCATAATCCAATGTTTTAAGGTTTAAAGGTTAGCTTTTCAAATCGCAATCAATATAACATCAAATTTAGCGAATTACATTGACTCGGCGTATCCTAATCAAAATGGAGTCTTGACCCCAGCATGATCGAAATTCTAATCTTGTGTTCCATCATCGAAAGCTACTGTTATTGATTATCCAATGTTTCATAGTCATTTGCATATTAATTGATAGTAGATATATATATATATACACAAGTATATTGAGACGTATGACATTTGCCATACTGATATCGGAAAACTTGAAACCTCTGTTGTGATACTAATTATAACCGACGTTTATCCTTGTTTGTAACCTTATCACGAGACATTGATACATGTAATATATGGTTATTGGTTAGAAACAACGAGCCCGATTAATCATTAACTGTTAACCGATAATTAATTCGAAATTTGAATATCGAAAATCACCCTAAAGCGCTCTGATATTAAATTCATATTATTTTTGTTCCACACGTGTGTACCTGACTGTATTAAACTGATAGCAAAAAGAATGACGTATTTATACTCACAATATCTTAGGAAAAAAAAAACTTTGAATCTGTCACGTTAAAGTATTACGACACGATAAAGTACGTGTAACGCAAAATTTTTTACAGCGTACTGATTCTTTTTTTGCAAAAAGGATAGAGGACCCTTGGGAAATATTATGCTGAGATGCTGGACTATGTTTCAGTACCTAAGGTAACATTTACACGAGAACTTGACGTATCCTAAGTATTTCGAACATTATGTTTTAACGATTCGTTTTTTTTTGTTGAAATAGGTAAATTTATTAATCTGCGTAATTCGTCCCTGTTTAAATATAAAAATGTTCTTATCGTCCGACTATTTTGATTTCTCCATTTTAAAAGATCCACCCACATATAATCTATCGTAACTATCTCATCATTGGTCGACGCGTTAGCTTTACGCGAAACTGGGGACAAATTTTTCCTAAAAAAACCTTTTAAAAAACGATTAAAAAAATCAATCGGTCGTTCCGAATACGTAAAGCGTCGAAATCCGCATTGATCGATACAGCGAAAAGCAATTAACGATTAAAGGGTTGAAATAGAGTAAATAAAAAAAAGCCAAAAACAAAAGTGTCTGAAAATCCATTAGCAACCCCAATGGGTTGCCAATTTTTTCTGGTTTACTTTGCAAAATGTTGTGTATTAAAAAAAATAAGAACGTCATCGCATATCGATACTCTTCGTTAAAAAAAAAAAAAAGACAAGTACAATACTAAAGAGAAAAAATGGAAGAGGAACCAAATCCTATCCTCGTACTCTCAGCATCCGCAGCATCCGTCCTATCTAGTGGGGAGTGTTGGGATACGGTCGATGGCTGGCGTCGTCGCAAGGTAGAGCGAGGGCGCGAGCGTCGCGACGTCGATGCAAGGAGGGGCGGCGAACTCGAATATTCGCACTAGTTCACATCGGAGTGTCGGCCGGTCGCGAAGCATCCCTTACGCGTTGGGGGTATCAGTGGGCGCCTGGGCATGACCAGGGATGGAGCCTTCCCGTGTACCCAGGAACCCCGCGCCGCGGTTGATCTTCCTGCTTGCCACGTTGGCTCTAACCTTAGCAGGTAAATTTTTAAGGTGATCTAATAAGGTCGCGAAGACCTTATTAACCCTTTTCACTCGACCGTCGCCTCTCAGGCATCAAAATATATAGAAAACGGGGGAACGTCAAGTGCAAAGGGTTAAATTGCTAATAAAATTCATGCAAATTCTCATCCATCATTTCCCACCAATAAACATCCTTTGGAATCGCGTGAGCATAGCCCCGTGAGATGTTTTGTGAAAATAATAAAATTTTAAATGATTAAAAATATTAATCAAAATGAACTTTCGTTTTCAAAGCATAACCAGAGAGATAATACCTTGAGGCATTATGGGAAAGCAGTTAGAATTACCAATTTGAAAATTAATATACAGTATATATAAAATTACTCTAGTCGCTATTAATACATTTTAGAATTCCAACTCCGCGTGCTCGATCAGTCTGTTGCGTGACAAATTTCTCGTAATATTTTCGAGGATAATACAATTTCGCAATGGAGTACACAGAAGCACGCAGACTGTTTCCTTAAATTGTAAGAAAAAAAATCAAGAAGGTCGCACGTGACTGTGAAATGACATAACGGGTTCAAACCTTATCGAGCTTTTACATTGTAATTCGGTCTTGAAAGATGCAATTAAATTGTAATTTGAATTTTCGCGCCAAACGATTCCGATAGATTCAGACTGCAGACGACCGTCGTTATAATTATTATTGCAAATGGCGACCGGTTGAATGTAAATAAAGAATCCTATTAACCTTAAAATCCCAGACAAAAATTCGGCAACGAATAATTCACTCCTGACGAAAGGAATCGATTGCACTTGATCTGTTTAATTTTACTTCAATACAATTTGCTGTCTCGTTGTCTGAATGTTCACATTTTTCGTTTCAGCGACCGGCATGCTCTGCGGCGCCATAATGTCAGATCATTGGGAAGAAATTAGCTGGGATAAGAATGCCCTGGCAAAGGAAAATTTAACTCCGACCTGGTACCTGGACGGTCAGGTGGCTATGCTGGAATTATTCTCGGGTCATAAAGGTCATTATTTTCAGCCAGCCTTCTTGGTGCCAATGCACGGCGGTATATGGACACTGTGTGTCTCCTTGACAGGTCAGTATACATAGGTACGGCGACTAGACGATTTTTTCCAAGAAAAAAAAATTCCCGTAACAAGATACAGAGTATCGATTAAATGCTGTGGAGTTTGAAGAATAGAAAAAAACGGCTAAAGAGCTTTGGATAGTAATGAAGCTCTAAAAAGAATTCTACGAAGAGTGGTGTGAAGCTTGTACACAACGTCGGACGAAACTATACAATTCTCTATAAGAAGACAGACAGTCTTTGTCCTTGATAAAATTTTAATCCGGACGATCATAACGCAGGCACGTCCGTTCCACAGTGTCTCTCGGCGACGCGGTAAGTCCCGGGTTACGAAAAAAAAGAAGTGTGCTCCTTGGACAGAAAAACATTCGATTCTACGACGGAGCACGTAACTATTTCCAATAAGGGTTTGCGCCAGAGAATAACACGAAGAAACGACTAGAGAAATAAAATGTCAAGTGCTACAGTTATACAAGTCGTTTCGTTGAGAACGACGAAATACGCGTGGTTAGATTTTCCTGACGAGTTGGTAGTAGGACTTCAAGAAAATAAATCCTAAGTAGGGTTTCCCGCAGGAAGAGGAGGATAAACGCAAAAGCTGTGACGATCTTGACTTGATTTTCCGAAAGAGAGAATAGCTTTCATTTTTTTAAGGCATCTCTTCTTTCATCGCGTAACTTTTTTACTCGAAAATCTAAACAGATCGTAGGACAAATGATTTCAGTGAAAATTCAATGTATCTAAACTGTACGACTAACGCCTTGACACTGCCTGGTCATATTGATCGCTGTGATTAGGATCTAAATTGTAGACAGTAAGAGGTTAGGTTGCGTGACCGCGTCCTGTGATGTTCCTTTGCAGAAGGTCTCGACCCTTAAATAATCTTGTATGCGTTATGCCCCAGCCAGGTACTAAAGGTGGAATTCTACTGGGATGATAATATATTTGATTAGTAAACTGAAACCCATCGGCTGAAGTTGGCCCCGTCAATTTCATGTATATTAAGATAATAGTATTTTATCGTATCTAGTACGAAATTGTATAAGACAAGAGATACGTGAGCCGTTAGGCGAGTGCACTAATCACAGAAGTCATCGCACACCCATTCGTACCAGTTAGACAACAATTTTTGTAACGAATACTCAAAGAAAACGGCGTCCGGCCTTTTTTTTACGGCAGTGTTAACCTGCCTCAAAAATATATTTTAATAGGTTTCCCCTTCCTTGAAAACATTTAATAACATAAAGGGCTAGAAAATATTTTCGACAGAGGATTGTGCTGTATGAAAGTGTAATTCGGTCAGGGTTCAATCGACCTGTCCATGATTCAATGAAAGACTTTTAAGTTCGTTGGGTAATGATTGACGAAGTTCTAATGAGTACAAAACCTAAGTATTCGTGAATGCGAATATGGCTGCGCGGTTTCACCTTAATTTTTATTCTTCATTGTGTCGGCGTTAATGATCCTTGAGGGTAGGTCGAGCAGTTACAAATTCTTTCCTAATGACCCGCAGTTTTTTGTGTATTAATAAAAGAAAAAGGGGATTCTTTGTTACAGTTGCAGTCTTTCATCATTTTTTTTATAATCAGCCTCGATTGTCACTTTTCTTTCTGCTTTATTCTTATAATTGATATAGGCAAACCGAGCGAAAAATTTTTTTCGGTCTATTCCAAAAAAATCACAACAATCTCATTACTCGGAAGCCTATCGAGTCAATTGGCGTATTTTGTTTTGAGAATATTCTTGGCTCTCGGAAAGGAAATGAGTAATCCATATACCGGAAATTGAACGCTGGCGCCAACTCCATTACGGAAAGGATATACGCTTTGTGTTTCTATGGTGTTTACATTAAAAAATTGGAATTCTACATAAAGATACATTTTGGCAAAAAATACAATAAATAAGACAGAAAAAAATATGCGTATATACACTCAGTACCATAGAATAATTTGTCGAAGAACTTAGATCCCGGAAATCGCGTGAAGCTTCGGAAGTTGGAACAGCAATAAAAAATGAATAAAGGTCAGTTTGGAAAATAAAAATAAAATTAGCATACTTCGTAAAGTGACAACCGTGAAATGCATTTTATCATGATTCCCATATAAACGGCTTGTTACGATATTTAACGATTACAAATATTCCATAAACAAGTACAGATAAGCAATTAAAAATTTATGTCAAAAGCACTTAAAAAATAGGGCTGACGACCAGAATGACTATAAAGTTGCTAATTCATTAATAATTGTTCGATACGATTATTCTTCAGGACAGTCACGTCAAAAAAGAACTAAATCAGAGAAGCATCCCTTCGCGTCATTTGCCGAAATTTGCTTGTGGGAAGCGAGAGAAAGATTGAGGTTAAAAAATATGGTGAACTTAAAAGAAATATTTCTCAGAACGCGTTTTTGCGTTCTAACAAGACTAAACGAACAAATTTTACGGCTTCTTGTCACGCCAAGCACCGCCTAACACCCGCAATTTTCTTGCTGTTATATATATTTAAAAAAAACTGGTAATTACGACCAACAATTTTTCCGCCGTTTACCAAACTCAAAATTGAGTAACTCGTTAAACGGCACTCGTGTATTTCATTTTCGTGTAGGTATCCATGTGATAATAATAAAAAAAAATGCACACAGGCAGAAATTAAATATAACCAAAGAGCACCGCTGAAAAATGATCGACAAAGTCGATTGTAAATAATTAAATTATTTAAACATAATTTGACTTCCGTTTTAAGTAAGTACGCTAGGAGACTCTGTTGTCTTTTGTCTGAAAATCATATTGCGCAATTTTAATAAAAATAAAAAAATACGATCATTACGGATATAACTAAAGTTTAAAATTGTTTTCCAACTGGTCGTTTCAGCCGTAAAAATAGAATAGAGCGATCGTGTTCGAGTCGGTTCTCATGATTTCTGCTACGTAAACTGTGAGTAGTACTCGGAATCTACAATGGACTCCTACAAAGAGACATTAGTAGGACAGATACTCCACTAGCCTAGACCCACTGAACTTGATCGATCTATTTTCGTAGAATTATAATATTGATTTACGTGTTATCCACGTGCACGAAGTATGTTGTATTACAGATACTGTATTCATAAAAATTCTGTTTATTGACCTTGAACACAATTTTTCTTTACAGAGGACGAAATACGGCTCTTGGCTCAGGTTGGCTTCCCGCAGGAAAGATGCATAAATTACCTAACGCCTGACGAGGCTCACGAGGAAATTCGAGCCACTTGGCAAAACAGTGAGTAAAATTGTTGCGTTCGTTGCCTGAAGTAAAAACGCGTTATTTCCCTTAAAATCAAAGTTTCCTAATTTTTCAAACTCAAAATGTCCGTATGTAAAAGATCACGAATTTACGAATTTTTTTAAACTCAAAAATACCCTCCGCCGCCACTTCTTTCTTATACAGAAAAGCTAAATAAAAATTTAAAACGAAGTTCATCTTATCGTATCGTCCGGTTGTTTCCTTGGCGCGAAATTCAAACGGTAAATTTTAACGAGCATTGACGTAGACCGATACGAACCGTATATTGTGGCTTCTAAAACTTCAACCTACCCCAGGAAGTCAAACTTCACGACACGTGAGGGTTTCGTATCTAATAACGTGAGAATCAACTTGAAAAACTTTCCTTGCGGGTTTCCAACCCACGCGTATCGTGACTCCTGGCGCCGCTGTGAATGTGGAACTTTTAACCTTTGAGCTGAACGAGATGGGCGAGTACCCAAGGAGAAACTTTTTCAGAGTGGAAAAGCTTGTGCTTCCGCTTGAGAAATGGCATTGGAAGACTGGAGCGATTCGAACTGCGAAACAGATGCGCGGCACGCGAGCGTTAACCCAATCTCTAATTGTAATACCAGTGTAAAGTCAGTTAGAAAAATAGTCTTTATTTGCAGGAATGCAAAATTTAAGTATATCCTGCTCTCTGGTCTGTCTAATAATTTTGGGCAGTGCTGTACTCGTGGGATTTTTTGGACTGTGTCGTCACCAGATATCAGCCGTACTGGTTACCGGTGTCATGTACCTACTGGCAGGTAAGTAAACGATAAACGAAGGACTGATTACAACTTCCCGCGCACCTGGTTTATATTTCATTTCAGTATTTTACCTCGTTAGTCGTTAACCACGAGTAATTAAAAACACTTGCTCCGGACTTGAGCCACTGGTACATAGAATTCGCGCGTTCTGTATGAACTTTTTTCATTCTATTTAAGTAAATTATGGGAACTTTCTGTGAGGCAGGTCAGGGGTACGCCTTGTGAAATTTACATTTGGCCATAAGAAGTGCATGATCGTATGAAATGACTTGACATTTTTTTTTATATTCATAAAATAATACATTCCTCCTGGACATAGGATGGACGTAAATCTGCATAAATTTATCCTGACTGTTTACAACGTACATAAACGAGTACGTGAGTTTAAATGAGTCACAGTGAGTGAATTGATGATATATGAGAAAAAAAAGTAAATTAAGTAAACCACGCGCAAAACCGCAAATAGCATGAAAAGATTGATATGACGGGGGTGGGAAAGATTTTTAACGAGCAAAAACCAGAAATGTTTAAGCATTAGACCTTTAAGAAATACTGGAATTTGGCGACCGCAATACTTTTCCACGTGTGAAAGCCGACCCCTCGCTTCTTATTCCTCCCTTGACATTTAGAAACGACGAGAACCTTCTATGATGACATACGAAATTCCTTATTGTAATATTGCTTGCGGTAAATGACATTTTTAAAAATTGACTCTAATGCGCTTAGCTTGTATATGACAGATATTTGCGAGATTAAAATATGAGGAATTTTCCATTGATAAAATTTCAGCGACATTCGCCCTCTTCACGCTGACCATTATCCACTTCAAGCGAGCTCAAGATCGTGGACCCAGGATAATCGATGGTCCTGAAGATGGCGTGGTAGGTGGACACGTGCCGAAGAGCATTTTGAAGGCACGAAGATTTACGACTTCCTGGAGCCTCGATTTCGGCTGGGGTGGCGTCACCCTCTGCGCACTTGCTTCGGTCGCCTGGATACTCCTCAGTAAGATCATGAGGTTCAGTCCGATAGCAGCCATGATAGCGTAGCAGTGGGAGGCCTTCGAGGTTTAAGGATGGAGGACGTTGAAGAGGATACGAAGAGTCATCGGCTGGTACAGGAAGACATTATTATGATTATAATGTTTTTGTATTTTGATTAAGGGGGGGGGGGAAGGTCATTGGAGTTTGGGCTATTAATTTATGCCTGGGAATTCTTGTTGACGCCATCTTGTGACGACGCGACAATGGCCGATTGTAAATACACATTGTTTCTATATCCAAAGAATTTCCACGAGTGGCGAAACAGTATTTGGTGTCTACTAGTACTGTGAAGGGGAGGACTTTGGATTTATATTTGCAAATTGAATGGAATTGATTGGGATTATCGATAAGAAGTCAGGATCACCTCGAAGGCGGAAGTTTGTGCTTCCAATGTGAAATATATAAAAAATAATAATAATTTCCTTCAGGGAAAACAAAAGATCAGACGGATCCTTGTCCAAAAGAGTTTTTTCAAGCGCAGCGTAAAATTTGAATAATATCGATGACGTCCTTGCGTATCGTTTAGTAATTGTTGAATTTTATACGTTTTCATAACTGAGTGTCGAGCGTTTCGTGGGATGATAAGCTTTAGGTTTTTTAATATCAACTAGTTTCGTCGACGTGAAGCTTCATCGTTGTTCTCTTTGAAAATCGTCCAGAGCAGAGCTTATTAGCTTGTACGATTGTTGGTAAAAATTTAATTGGATTTCATATAAATAATCCATATATTCAACTACGGTAGTTCCATTAAGAGGAAGGTGGTCCTGTCGGCTTCAGAATTTTATGAACAAAGTTAAGATAGTATTCTGCTAACCGAGCATACGATGGACGAAGTTTTCACTTTTCAAAAGGACCTAATTCAGGTATCCAAAAACCGTTGGGACACTAAATCATTGAATTTCCGAGCAGCTGACGAATGAAACTGGAAAAAAGGACGAAGTAAATGAAAAGCAGGCATTTAAGGTTAGAAACGGGATTTCGAGGGAAATAAGAAATCAATCGATTTGTCTCAACGTTTACCTGCAACCTTTAAACTGGCCTAGTCAATTAAACAGCATACAAATTATAAAAAAAAATAATCTAATGCTGTAGAATAAGATTCCAATATTTTCCACGATACTCAACATGTCTCTACGTATTTCGAGTGCATACGAGGTAACGGACAGGATGGCAGTTTGCAGCTGGAGAAATAAAGCGTTTTCAAGCATTAAAAATTTCCAATTAAAATAAAGCAGCCTACGTATCCGCCTTTAGTTGAACGGAGTTAATACGTTCGATTCGTACTCGAAATACAGACCATTACTTTTTATTGTAAAGACGATGCAGCTGCTTCTGAATCTTATTGGACTTGCAGCTGAATATGCCGATGTATACATATACGTATACCTATAGGGTAAACGTAGCTACCTACACAAGCTGTAAAATTAAATAAATTGAATTCACCTTTTTTGACATTAGAAAACTAGTATCAGTAGTATAAAGTATCTAAACTACCTATAAGTGGAATAACCTTGCGTATGTTTACAGTCAATTAGCTTCGCGACAAGCTGCAGTACAGTGTGATAACAAAGATTGAATAAAGAAAGGAAGATACAAATGAAAGCGATCGAGTTCCATGTCTGTCTATTATTATACACAGATGGAAATACGTGGGAAAAGTAATTTGCGAATAATTTCGTCCATTAATCTTTAAGAATTTCGATGCTTTCAATTTTGGCGCCAACGGCGGATTCACTGATTTCTCTGGTTCTTGGATGGTAGCGTTATATTTTTTACCTGTTTTCTTGTTGTTTGTTAAATTCGTGGCTGACGTGCCATGCCGTGAAATAAAAGAATGCCAAAAAATAAAAGTATATACATCCATCCCGGCTATTTCATATTTTATCACTGTATGCGACCTACTCCAGTAAACAAGTACTTACAAATTTTTAAATGTATTTCTAAATCTATATACATATATACATATTTCTGGAGGAGTACCAAGTTGCGCAAAATGTGAAGCTTTACTTTTCTCGTACACGATATAAGTACTCTGTGCATTTATTTAGCAACACGTGACGCTCATGCCGTATGTTATAACACACGTATGCGCACATTGTGCCATTTTATTTGATTTATACGACACAACGGGATAACCATGCGCACGACTCTTTCCTAGAATATGATACGAGATTTATGAAAATTACAGATATTATTGTGACACTGAAAAAGCGAAGGAAATATATAATAGATTCTTTAATCGAGATTATCTACTGAGGAATAACGAATTGAAAGAAAAACGTGTTGAATGCCGGGAAACGGCAAGTTTTTTTTTACGAGACGCGAAAATAGGAGAACAAAAGATTAATAGTGGTATAATGAGAAAAGGTTCTTGAGTCGAGAGAGCTTACTGAAGAACGAAGAATATCACAACGTAAGGATTTATAATTAATAATTTCGAAGTTTCACTAGACGGCAGTAACTAACCTAAAAGTCATGTAGGACTTCATTAACGTACCTCAACTCTTCCCTCCAAAAATGTCTCCTGTGCTCAAGGTTGATATCTTTCTCAGTATTTTCACCCTCTCACTGCACTGTCTATTTAACTGAGCAAGAACTCGAAGGAAATATGTATAATACTGGAGCTAAAGCTGTGATATCAATTTTTCAAAGAGAGTCCGTTACACACATCCAGAAACGGGTCCTAACCGGCGCACTATTAGACAAGAATCCCTGTGCGTCGTGCGGCAATGTGAATCGGACGACGCATGCGCAGAAGAGTCAAAGGACGCCATATTGTCTTGTCGATGAGCGGCAAGTGTTGTGTACTATGAGGAAACGTATCTTCAATGGATAAGTCAGTAAATATTCTACTTTTCAATAATGTTACTCTTGTTTTTCAGTATTGCCATTGTTCTATGTAAAACATTTGTTGAACCTTATACATTTTAATTATCCGGTTATTTTTGTAAATCGACTCCTACCAAGGTGTCCCTTGAAATCAAAATTGTTCTCAAATGTTGCTGAGGAGATTGGAGCAACTGCTGATAACTTGCGAATTCCGTCACCGGAATCTATGCGTTCCTTTGGTAACTTTTCACTGTCAAGAACGAATTCGATATTTTGTTCAAGCATTCGATGCCTTCTGTCCAGTCGTGATTCGTTTGTAATTTCATTAGCTGCTTGTTGTCTCTTTGCACTATACTCGATCCAGCAACGATAAAAATTTGCAAATACATCGTTCCACAGACACAGCTCTTCGACTGAATAAAAAATGTATTATATACTGGTATGATAAAAAAAACCAATTAAAAAGCACTTTCTGTTACATAGTCCTGCTGCTCTTACCATACAGCAAGAATGTTATAAAGAAAAATATCGCAGCTGATAATCCAGCTTCTGGTAGCAATACATAAGCTGATCTTAGAAGGGCTGGTGCTTCGCACATTGCCATCCCTTGGAGAGTATTTACAAGCCAAGGTATATAAAGATAAGGTATTCTGTATTTATCAGCGCAACACATCATTACGGTGGCCGTAAAACCAGCGACGATATTAGTGGCAAGAATTTTTATTCTCAGACCTGAAAACAAACTTTCGTAACTGTCGCCTCTTATCAATCGATTGGTTCTAGTTTTACTGTTACTGTAATTTCGATGAAACAGCGAATTAAATGTTCCTGACTTTCCCGACGATGAACTTCCTAATG
Source organism: Trachelus tabidus (assembly GCA_030142655.1). NCBI lineage: Eukaryota > Metazoa > Arthropoda > Insecta > Hymenoptera > Cephidae > Trachelus > Trachelus tabidus. Next base: position 410,429 of record JARQTI010000461.1, on the reverse strand, counting down.
GAAATCGCGTAACGACTTCAAGGATCATCGAACTTAAACAATTCGCCACGAAACACATTATACCCAGATATAGTGCTGCCACCTACAATATTATTTTTTCCTTGTTATTGCTGCGGCGGTTTTAAAAATTTATTTACCTTCGTTGTAGCTGTCTTTATGACACGTGGAACGATTTCTACAGACGCGATACATTCTCCATTTCCAACATTTGTATCCTGTTCAGAATTCATGACGTATCTGCTTATGTTATTACTATTTACGGTTCTTTTGCTTGAAAGTTATTCAATCTGTACAATTTTCCTTCCCTGCTCTCATAGATTCCGAAAATTTTCTTTTTGCTTCTCATAGCATTTGGTGAACTGTCAAGCACGCTGTGTCAAAGAAGAAAAAAAAGATGGCGAGTTTCAGAGAAATCTGAAAATTTATTAACAGTTGAACATTCTCATTTGCTATTGCAAAGTACTTCCCTGCCTTTACTGTACGTTTATTGAATTCCTTAAATGCTCACGAGCACGTTAACGAAAACAATCTTCCTCAATAAAATAGAAGATTTAATAGTAAGAGGCCATAATTGTTTTTCACCGTTCGTCCTTAAAGTTTGCATGGCCATTTGCATTTTAAGGCGAATGAATATCAAGTACTGTTACAAACTGCTAAAATTCATTGGTATAATATTCCACAAGTTTTTATTTGTATTATTAAAAAAGTATTGATTGTCACAGGTGATTCACAATGATCGTCGCGCTTGCCAATGAAAGAGACAGAAAACTTGCATCCAATTGTGAACCGTTATCACTGCCAACAAAATCTCATCGTGCTTCACATGCAGACCGTCCAGGAAGAGTCTGACGAAGAAGACGATGACCTCAACGATGATGACGCACAGCTGCATCAATAACCAGGGTATGTGTAGCATTGGGTATTCCTGTTGGAATATTATTTCTTATTAATAGAGAAAGAATGAATACTTGATTCAAAAGTATTTGTACCGTAATTGCGCCCAGCATTATTAACGTGTAATGCTCAATAGCTAAGATCGAAGTCATCAGCTTCAAATCTCTTTCCACGTCCAAGGGAACTTGTAACAGGGACACAGAATTAGAGTGATTAATTCGAATGATCTAAGCAATTGATTTGAAATTAATATTCATATCAATTTACCAAGTTCCTCTCCTCTAGGACGCGCTGGACATCTCATTGGTAATTTGTAATTCATAATGCGAATTATGTCAAATGCTGTGATAACCTGTTAAGTATTAAATATTATATTTTTTAAAATATTAAAGATACTTTTGAGAGATGATGAGATTCGTGGTAGGTAATGTGTTTTTGAAAAACCAATTTGTTTATGTGACAATCCTTTTAGATTAACTCAACGAATCGGTTTTATCTATTAATGTATTATTCGTATTGCGATAGACTAACGGTCCCAATCAGGCCCAAAATTATCACGTAGATGGGACTTCCCATGATATAGTGATCGCATACGGAACACGCTAAGCGGCCAACACGCTGTAAAATATAAATTTAACGAAAATTATACAATCTATAATGAAAATATATTAAACGTATTTTAGAAGGTTAACTGTCAACGGTAGCGAATCTAAATAATTAGTGTGGATTTAGAAATTGGCTAATTAACTAACTCGATATCCTACGGCATTGTCGCTGATCTTTCGACGTCCACGAATCGCCATGATCTAGCGAGTGATATTTGTTGTGATAGGAGACCCAAGATCCATGTAAAACCGCAGTATAATTTAGAGCTTGACAGTACAATGACAGCTGATGCTAAAGATGACATCACATAACCTGGCATACCAAAGATCATCCAGGTGTAAAATGAATTTATAAAAATATTTTCAAAGCAATACGATCAGTATCGATCCCGATCGATTATCATTGTCAGTCACTAACGGCCATAGCTTCGCGTGCGATCGCCATTTAATATTATTGTTCCATTAAACGTAACCCTTTAGGACCATAAAAAATTAATGCAATGAATAACAATCATCAAGCAGGTCAGGAGAACGAAGGATATAATAGGAGAATTGAATCTTCGCGCACGGTCTATGCTGCATCGCCCGTAAGTGAAAGCAGTTGGATGATTTTTCAAAATTTTGTAATTGAAAAAATAAATACATTTTATTAGATCATACGTATTTCTTTTAGATTGCGGAGGGAGAGTTTCCACTTCGGAAAGGCAAACCGCGCAAGTTCCCGGACTCCACGCTGTCAGGAACGACAAAATCGAGAAGCTACCAAGTCAAGCGAAAATCCCTGCCACAGGAAACCGAGACTTGTCACACTGTTCAGGCGTTGTTGTTGGCCGTTTCTACTTTGGTACTGAGCTACTATGACCTACGACATGGTCGTACTGTCTACAGCCTCCTGGAGAACGGAAGTGCCGTTACTGGATTTGTTTCATCTCACAGAGCAGTTATCACTTTGAATAGAGGATACTCTGCTCCGTATTCCTTGGTGTCCTCCGTTGCGGCTTGTATGCTTATATATTCTTTGATAACGGTAATTGATCATTGATCAATATTTTATCTCTGATGGAAATAGGTTATTGATACGGCTACTGTCTTACTGTTGAAGGATGCGCTCAGTATATAAACTGCGAACATGGCGTGCAGGAGATACTGATGGACTAATTGTGTATTCATTGTCTGCAAACGAATCGATTATTCGAATGCCAGCTGTCCTATGCACTTGACACAGTTTCGTGGCGTTATTTAATAATTTATTTACCTTGTAGAGAAAAGCACGATGGAGTCTACCCACTTTAGTTTTATCAATGGCCGATTTTGTCTGTGACTTTGGCGATGCTGTTGTTGCCACATGGTTGTTCTTCAGCTATCTTAAATTCCCTGTGGCTTTAACATATGTCACTTGTGCTGCGACTGTTGTCGGTATGATCATTTAAGTTTATTATTCTAGTGGAGTTTATCGTTTTTATTTAATCATACAGTTCCTTAATTTCTTTTATATTCAGCTGCGGAACTGTGGGTTTGGATGGGAGTCCTTCGACTCTACGAAAGAAGATCTTTCGAATGAGAATTTTTCAGAACAAGATTCTTTTAAATCCTGGGATTAAAATCTTTTATGATAATTACAAACATGGCTTTTGTATTGTGTATTTGTATTGTGTATTTTGATTCTGTACAAGTTTTGTTAAATAATTAGTTCCATAGTATACGATGGACATCAGCCTTTGTCAATTTTGAAGATATTCTCACTCAATGGCTCGAGCTATATTTCTTAAAAGGATGTGTGACGTCAGATGGTATTCCCTCAGGATAAATAGTTGGACAGCGAAGGATATTTAGAGATGACAGTTTTTCAAATTTGTAGATTCTCACACCTGGGCAGTAACCCGTCCTGTTGTAATAAGTATAACGATTATTTCATGCTTAAAGACATTATTTGTAATTCTATTTGAGGTACCTTGGACAGAATTTACTTATTGCTTCTCTCAAGGTGTTCTGTCTAACGGATGTTCTGCTTTTTAATATTTCCTCCATGAGGACTCCTATAAATGCCTGACATGTGATTCCCGTTGCTAACAAATCACCATTCGATTCTATGGTGGCAATCTGTCCAGATTTGCACTTGTCCTTGCAATTTCTATTAAAGACAAAATAAAAAATATTCAATAAAATTACAAACAGTATCATTAACATTGAATAGTCAATGGAACGTTGTACTGACTCGTACAAAAACTGTCGAACGTGTCTCAGACTCGAATACAACACAGGCTCCAAGGCAATCCCAGGAAAATTCCAAAGGATATGAGTCCTTGCTGCAAATTCGATACCACGACCATCCAACTGTCTATAAATCTTATCCAGTCTGGATCTGTGAATGAAAAGAAGTATGAATAAAATATATAAAATAATATCCTGAATAAACTTACCCATTAAAAAAATGTTCAACAGTAACATCAATATTTCTGACATTTAACAGTACATCAGCCAATCTCTTTCTCATATTGTCTTCTGACTTAGAACCAACAGTGAACATTGAATTATTTACTTGTAAAAAGTCAATTGTATCTAGCACTGATCTTGTTTCCCTCTTAACATCAATCAATTCTATCATCAATTCCTTCACCTTCTTCCCTTTCGGTTCTTCATTTAATAAATTCATCAGATAAATCTGTCAGGATTCAATGTTTCTTTTTTAATAAATCCCTCGCTGTCTAAACAATGATGATAAAAAATCATACATTCAATTCAGGATGCTCACGCGCAGCAATTTCAATGAAGCACAGTTCTTCTTTACTCCACGTTCTGTTTTCATGCTTGACAAAGTAAACATTGCCAGAACTGCCATTATCAATTTCAACGTTACGTGTCCTCCTGTAATAATTACAATTGCTGTAAACATTTAATCAATAAATTTACAGTGTTACAGTCAGAGTCTTACCGGCACCTGTTATCAACGGATACGGAGAAGATGACAGTGATAAGGGCGAAAATGAAAAACATGGCAAATACCAGACATCCAGCAACGAAGACGGCAAATAAATGCGACGGCCATTTTCCCAAATAATGCACAACACCATGAGTGACGGCTGTTTCATATGCAACCGGAAATCCATCCATCCTCTGGCAATCGTCTTCCGGAAACAATAACGGCCGATCCTCCTCCTTGCTGCGTTCCGCATCGCGATTCATGATTACTTGCACTGTTGGCGTTCTCGAATTTTGTTTCTAAATTATTAACACGTACCCGCGCTAATTAACGACTCAATCCATCCACAAGCCAAGTCGTTAAAAATTACTAAGAACACCTAGACTCGACACAAAACGCTTTCGCGAAGATATCGTAGTAACGAGAAATCATTTTGTACATTTCTTTTATTATCACTTACGTCTGGTCTTGGGCATTTCGTCGATCCCGTGACACGATTCAATTAGCACTGCGGCAATTCCATCAAATCTTTCGATGAGTCAGCACTACGAAATCGTCATTACCAAACGAAGCAATAATAACGAAAGATATTGGCCAATGCAGCGAAAATTCTTTTTGAAAACGCTCCGATATCAGTCAGTTGATAATTAATAATATTTAACGTCAAAATGTTCACGAGCTTATCACGAAATCTCAGGACCTCAGATTTTCTTAATCTATATTTCAAAATTCCCTCAATGTTTTCGTGGGAACAAAAATATCAGGATTCAATATGTCCTATGCAATTCAAATAATACGATTCCTACAGGGTTAGAATCACTCGCTGGAACAAATGGAATATAAGAATGTAGAATAGTTAATGTAGAATGTTAATAGTTTCAAAATTCACAGCGATTACTGCGAGTATCACCGTATCACGGTTTATCAATACGTATCTGACAGAGACACACCGATGCTCGCAGTACTCGCGGATGAATCTCGAAGCGAGATAATAAGGAAAATAAAAAATGGAAATCAAAATGTATCGAGCAATCCACTGAAACGTATGTCTGCTCAGTAATTTTCAATTTGAAATTTATTACAAACAACGTTCACATCAATTAATTCTAATAATCACAATGATGTGTGTTTACGCGCTTGGTACGATCGACGTGGTAAAAAGTATAATGGCGCCGAAGATCCTGGACGCGCATTACGTACATAACCTCTCTCGTATTTTCTCATGACTTATCAATTTTCTTTGTCGTAACACAATTCAGTCCACTTAATTAAATTTTTTCTTTTTCTTTCCCCAACTTCTTTCCACTGTCACCCTCTCGTTGTTTCCTCCTACGACTCCAGGAAGAGAATATCCTATATATACACATGCATATACGCAATTAGTATAAACACATGGTATAATTAATATCTTGACGTCTTACGTGCGCTTTTTAACGTATTATATACAAATAATATTAATCTAAAATATATTCACGGTAGCAAATAAATATTGACTATTAATCGTACGTTCTTCATGCACATTCTCACATCCACACTCGGATACTTTATGCACATACGCGTGCCAAGCATGCAGACATCGAATCACTTAGGAGATCTCGAATTTCATTTTTGACGATAATAAGAGGAATAATGATTATGCTCGTTCTAGAAATGAAAGAAAAAATTTTTAAAAAAGTCTAAATCTATCTGACTATTTTCACCTTAAGATTTAACGTAAGAGTGAAGACATCGCGGATTAATCTAACCTATTTGTAACGTTCAATATTGACAGCTGATTCATCACACAATTAACCCCGAGAATTGATCGCTAAACATTAAGGCACTTTCGCAAGTATTATTGTCGCTAAATTAATTGTCTATCATTATAATATAATAACGTGATAGATTCGAGCGAACTCTCGGTTTGTCGATTTCTTTTTGTTTGTTTTTATAGTTGATTTCGTCAGCTTTTGGTTTGCCGTTTAATTGGCATTTAAAAATAATTCTAGAGGACCGACCGGCAGTCTCGCGTAAAATTTCATACCAAGATAACAAAGATAAAGTTTCATTTTTTTCCATTGCTTGTAGTAACAGTCCAATGGATTGTTCAAGAGTTAGTTTGAAGGCAGTATAGACTTTTGTGAGTATACTCCGTTCTATTAGATGTTACATGATTAAACACTGGTATACGACATCGGCTTGGAATTAGATTTAAAATTTATTTTTGCTATATGTTTATTAGGCACTGATATCGAAGCCACAACGTTCTTGGTGGTGCTCTCACTGTCTGAAGAACTACTCTCGCTGATGGTCCTCGTGAGAGCTTCGTGCATATCCTGGAGCTGTGCGTTTTCGTAACTTCGTCTGTTCCTGGTGATTACGGAATTCTGAGGTAGCCTGGGACCACGTCTTATGGATTCAGGACTGGAATACTGTGTTTGGTCGACGAAACCAGATTCCGGTGACCTACCTGATTCAGTTAAGACTGAATTGCTAGGCGATGTGTAATTACTAGGATTATCTTGTCTAGGAACCCTTTCAACGTCGACCCCGACCTCAGCCTGATTGCCCTGACTGATATCAGGTAACCTCCTACGAGATCTTAACTCTGGTGTCTCCTTAGATCCTTTCATGCCTTTTACGGTCTTGCGAATGACGTTCAGTCCTTCCTTGCTGCCTGTGTGTCTTCGAGGACCAACAAGATTTTCTTTACTGCCTATGTGGAAGAGGTTCCTGGCACTGCTGCTGAACGAGTCACCAGGGTCTAACAGCACGTGATACCTTTTGGAACCATTCAAATTCCTCCTGGAACCATTGAGCGATCGCTTCTCATCTTCGAGTCCAAGAGTTCTGAAGCTCAAGTTTTTAGATCCGTTTAAGGATCTTCTTTCATCGATACTTCCTGGGTATCCCATTGGACGCTTAGGATTAACAGTCTCTGGTGAGCTATCCATTTCCTGTTCCTCGAAGACGATCTCTCTGCTGTTCTTGAGGATCTCCTTGTTCACCGCTTCTGGTAACTGATACAGTTCAGCTTCGCCGATTACCTGAATGGCGTCCGGATCTAAGTCAATGATTCTGCTTGTTCCAGTTTCTCGGTTTGGCATTTGTGGACCCAGGGAATCGTCCCTGTAGAGGTTTCGTCCTATCGTGCTATCCTCTAGACTGATATCACTAGCCGCGCTCTTAGTACTCTCAGCATGGACCAGAGGATGATGACCTGAACTTCGTGGAGGATGGTGACCCATGTACTGCGTATACATATCCGGGTAAGGATCCACCGTGGCGCCATCTTCATCGACTATAAAACCTGTAAATCATTCTGTTCCTTAGGGTCCAGACTTATTTATCTCAGCTTAACCCTTCACCCCAAGCTGTTCTCATCTTAGATCAATAGACCAAGTACCCATGAGAGAAGTTTAATGTTTAGTTTTAGTTGTTAAAACCCAAAGTACTGCAAGTATCATGCATACGAAAGATTCTGGGGGTCGTAGAGATCTTTGACATTTGATTTTTTTCTTGTATTTCCCAGATTCCTATCGATCAATTCAATGGACGTCGCAATTACGATACTCCGGACATACTTTTTAAGCACAGTTTGTTCTTCATCCTCCATTGGCTCCATATTGGATTCTTTGTTTCTGGTAAGAGTCGAAGCGACGACCTCATAGAAACAATAGCGAACATAGGACGCAACGTAACAGAGCAGACAATTAAAAAACAAACATATATAAATCTTTGCTTGAGATTGTTAAACAGGTAACTGTATCTAAATTTTTGGATTCTCTGTAATCGGTGGAATGTCTATGTGAAGCTTTGGCGGTACGTTGATGTGCTGCTGTTGTTGTTGCGACGGGACTAGAAATCCTCCATCCGTGCTGTGGTTCGAGGGTGTCAACATAACCGGAGCAGTTTTCGATTCGCTAGGAACTTTCCTCAGTCCGACTCCATCTACGATATACCAGCACCAAGAATAGTCAGACGATAGACAAGGGCAGAACCAATAGACAAAAAAGCAAGATAAACAGAAAATAAACATAACAACACACCAACAAAAGAACAGAATAACTGAGAAACGTTAAAGAAATCCACTGGTACCATGCAAATTGTGTAATATTAATGAATTCACCGATAATTAATACGTGATAAAGGTTCAGAGAGTAGCATTAATTAAAAATGATTAATAGCAACGTCCGACAACTCACCAGTTCCATGACGAAGATCATCTTGGACCCTGTAGAATTCAGCCAGTTCTCTACCGGAGCAAAGAGGAGTATCCACTTGAATAGTACTATTAAATAATGAGTAGTCAACCTCGTATCCTTGTCTTTCCTTAGAGTAGCTGACCATCGGTTCAAATCGATGACCCCAGAGTATTTCTTGAGGCAGATAGCTAGATCTAGCCTGAGTAGTCTGACCAGTGGACTCAATAGTTCCTTCCAGTATGACAACAACTTCAAAGCGTTCGGTAAGCATATCCTCAGCAGACATATTATAAAAAGGCGAGTCCGCATTAATGTTATGAACAATTGTTGTGGGCCAGATGAAGAAGAGATTGCCATTATCTCCATCGGTACCAATGGCCAGCTCCTGTTGATGCTGCGAGAGGAATTCACCCTCCTTGGTGGTCCTTGATCTGATGACCTGGGCCCTGACGGTGGCGCCAATAATATGGCTCTTTCTCATGTCTCCGACCCGGAACATCAAGCAGAGTTCACCGTCTCGCTGACAGATGACAGCGTTTCTGGAGAAGAGCAAGGTCTGGGTACGTTGCTTGGGTCTTGTCATCTTGGCAAAGACTATTCCAACCATGAAGGCTTGTATCATAACGCCAGCAATGCTCTGGATGCACATTACAAAGATGGCTTCAGGGCATTCTTCACTAGTGACCCTACTGCCATAGCCAATGGTATGCTGAGTTTCGATGGAGAAGAGGAAGCAGCTTGTGAATGAATTTATATTGTATATGCAAGGTGTCCATTTGCTGGTAGGCTGGTCAGATGGCAAGTGGCCCTTTTCAAAGTCACCATGAGTGAAGACTATGAGCCACCAGATAACAGCGAATCCTAACCAGGACAGGAAGAAGCTCAGGGTGAAGCAGAGCAATGTCCAACGCCACTGGGTGTCGACCAGGGTGGTGAAGATGTCCTGAAGGAAGCGCAGTGACCTTCGTGATATTCGTGATTGCAATACGTTGCACTCTCCATTTTTGAGGACCACCCGTCTACGAATTTTCTTCACTGGACCTGCCCTGTAACGGCTCCTGCAACGTGACAAGATAAGAGGGATCATTAATTATTTTTTAATTAAGGCGCTACCTACAGAGTAATTACACTGGGTAGAAGAAATATTAGTAAAGAGGAAATTCGACCTTGTACATGGGTATTGAAGTTTCAATGCGATTCTTAATGCTTCTCAGTTATACTGTGTGTCTCATAACTTTTCTAGGTGTACTCAGGTGCAAGAAAAGTGGAAGGATGAAAAAGAAAATGGAAAATGTAAATGGCAAGGTCACCAGGCAACGTGTCACTTGCGTAAGCTCACTTTTGTCCTGTCTTCAAAGATATTCCTGACATCTTCGTGGAAAAAATAAAAGCTATGATCATGATTTAAATTTCAAATCATTTTGATCTTGTTCAGCTTAAACAGTTTTGATGAATGGGCTTTGCTCGACCCACGGGTTCTCTGCTCCTTCTACAGACTGGTATGACTACCATTTTTTTTTCAATGAATCATTGAGCGAGTCTTGACTATTAGCAGCTATTGCGCGACATCAATGTAAATATTGTCACTGTCAATCGATAACTTGATAATTGTAGTTAGACAGAATTAATCAATTTATCGAACACGCGTATCCACTCTTGGCCTATTTTGTAAAATACAGCTTATTCTTTTAGTATCTAAATCAGAAACGTCACTTGGATATCTGGCTGCAGTAGATCTTCTCTCGGAAGATCATTGGTATACATGTACTGTCTCACATGAAAGATTGATGCTGATTCTACGACGTTGGATGAAATGCAGATATGAGCCGGACTGAAGAATGAAAATGATATGGCTGGAATTTCTAAATGAAAATACGATGCAGTAAAGTCAGTAAGAAGCAATTTGCAAAGATATCTGGAAACTCTTTGTGTTTCTTAATCGTAAGGTATTCTATTTTAATTTTACACCCACGATGGTCTTCTTCGCATTTCGCAACATCGTCACGTGATTTTTTAAGGAACTCGATGCCATCCCAGGATTTCGATTCTACACAGCAGTAACTGTCTGCAAAAAATTTTTGCACGATAAGCGAATGCCTATATCCGGTACGAGGAAAAATTGAGATCGTTAAGTGGGTCCCGCCCGGCTTGTACGCTGATCTCGTAAAGACTCAACAGAAACTTTTGTCTCTATGGTAAAAGAACGACGCCATTTTGACGTTACGATAAATAAGCAGCGTGCGTTATCTGGTAATTTATTTATTACTCGGTGTAAATCAGTCCGATGACGCGCATCCGCTATATTCTATACGAGGACAATGTAGCCCATAATTTTCAACCCAATCATTTTGTTGATTGACTAAACTTTTTTCTGAATCCCATTCGTATTGGGTTCTATCACACAAATAGACTTTCAGGATGACTTTTGACATTCTATATAATGGAAATTAAAATTCTAGTGGAGAAACCTCCGAAATTTTTTTTAATATTAAAAATATTTAATAATTAAGTATACTAAGTGTCGTTACTGAAGAAATGTAATTAAAAAAGTGAAGTTACTTCAATTTCAATTTTTATATAAAGTCAGGAATAGGGTTAACGATCAATTACGATACAAAGTTATTCATCGATAGAAATAAGGTTAAAGATTATCAATATTATAATTATATACTGTCAAAAGATTACAAAGAGCATCTGAGTGGTTTTAAAATAAAAATGTTGTGTCTTTAAGTTTTTAAAAAGATTAAAAAAGGTGATCGCTACTCGAAATCTGAGTAAAAAAATATATTATTACACATAACTGACCTAGTGCATTTAAAAAAAATCTAAAAACAGACGAAAATAAATTCATTTGAACGATTAATGCCCGCGAGTGAATTTGAACGTAAATATTTATTTTGTAATAGAGTAATTATGATAATCTTTGTATTTCGAAATCTAGAACCGTCTCGTTTTCAATGACGCGACGTAAGTAACCTCGAGATATCCATCACTTAGAGAAATTATCGCGATCGCAACTTATACCTTATCGTTTCGGTCGTATACCGATAAGACAGCCTTAAGTAGAAACGTCGAGATTAGTTAGTTAAACTGATACGGACGAAAATAATCCGAAAAAATTAAAAAACAGGGAAAAGCGTAAAGAGTTGGAAGATCCAAAAAACCTTGTAAAGAAAATTGAATGAATAATTATTTCTTGATCGATAAAGAATCGGCATTTTGAATAAACCCGAAGAAAAATTAGACTTAAATGAACAAAACAGAAGTGAGATATGGAAATTTCAAATTTTTGTTAAATACCAAAATTCGAGTAATTATAACAGCAATTCATTGCCGTTATTTGATTTCGATCCCGTTGATTTCCATGAACAAAAAACTACTGGCAATGGAAAATTTTATTACGATCTGTACACATTTGCCAAATTGATTAGACTTACAATTAGTAACGTGACACCTCGACGTATATTAACTGTTTCGGAATTTTTTTTACTGAAAACTTAAACTCAAACCAATAAGAGCTTGTTGAAAAAACAGATGATAAGTCCTTGCAATTGTTGCTACACATTACATACACCTTGGTATGTACAGTCCGTGTTCGTAAAGTCATTTATTTTAATCAGTGAGAGATTTACGACTGTGTTTCAGTCTCCTTTCTATGGAGGTGTGAACCAATCTTAATGATTCATATAAATATTTATGATTAGGCTTATAAAGTAGACAGTAATTTCCTCAGTCGCTGATACACAAGAAATCAGAACGTATTCAAGTCTTGGACAGATCCAAAAATCCAACTGTCAATAGATTGGACCAAGTGGCCAAAAATTGGGAAATGAGTACTAGATTTTGATTTTTAAAATAAATTATCCATAAACAATAAAACACTGTATAAGTGATGCGTTTTTCAATAATAAACCCTAACCTTCAATTTCGTTCAAGCCATCCTCGCCAATCATCAAGGCACTAGTTACTTTGTACATTAATTATTAAACACTGAAGACTATCTCAGACCTGCAGCCATAATAAAACTCGTTTGGATTAAAATTAAAAAAAGGCATTGACCAAAAAAATAATTCATTAATCATATACCTACTGATAACTGACAATGATAATTGACGAATATTTTCTACCTGCTTCGAAAGGACGGATTTGGACTCTTCGGTACTTGTACTATGATCGGCGTCTGACTCCATGAAGGAAGTAACTTTTGATCCTCGCCACTTTCAGGCGAGTAGGACTGCCCGTTCGAATTGCCATTTGAAATTTCTCCATCCATTTTACAATGATCCTCGTACCGCACGAAGTTCCCTGAAGTCGAGCGAATTATTCGGGGTGACAATCGCGTCCAGAATGTCCTGTCGCTCACTTCAACGCGTCCTTCGTTCATGTCACGTACGAGATTTGAAGGTTAGTTCAGCTTCGGCTGTTTCCGCCAAAGTATTTAGAAGCCCGAAGCTTCCGTCGCTTTTTCACGTAAACGCAAACTGGTCATAGATTGTTAATCTACTACTAACACTTCTATGACAGACTTGCGACACAGCTTGCGGATGATCGACTGGTTAGCCGCAGTATGCAGAACGTCTTATATGTACCTGACGATCTCCACTTACCAGCCGCCTCCAATTATCGGTCACCAATTACGAAGTTTACCTTTGCAATTCGCAAAAACTTAAGCGTCCTAGGGAAAACTTATTTTCTTATTCTACCTTAAGCCACTGAACTTGTGATTTGCAAGCTGCTTTATGAAATCTTCTTTCAATATGTTTCTAAGTTGAGGTTATGTTCGCCGATTTGACACTCTGAAGCTAACGCTGAAATAGCTTCGCAACGATAAGCAGCACTTGGAATTCGTTGTAGCAATTCATTTTTTTTGTTAAGATTTCCGTTGAAATTTGAAAAAATTTGTTACATTTTTTTTACTGTTATCACGGTTTTTTTAACAGGCACACCAATTTTGTCTCTCGTTATTTATCGCACACCTTTTATCCTGGTTTTTGACTGATATTTCGTGTAATTGCATATGTTTTTTTTATTGTTAAATCAAAAACCGATTTAACTGTCTCAACGCTCGGTACCGTACTGACTAACTTTGATGATTTCTTATCACAGCGCTGGCACGTTCCTCACTCTTGTTATCACGATTACTCGCCAACCTCCGTAAAATCGCTGATTACGTGCAAGACAACGACTGAGAATAAATTCGTATCGTGAGTGGGACATTTTGCTGAGACGAGGAAAAATTGGTAACGGGCAGACATTTAAGCGTTGAAATTAAGAGCCGAGAATTTCTCAGCGTCGCCCTCAAGAGCCACGTTGAAGTATCGAGTATTCTGTTGATTCAATTGAATTTCAAGGGGCATAGGAATTTTTATCGGTCGCACAAAGTTTTAATTACGTTACGTAACAAATAATTGGAGAATTTCTCAGAAGACGTTTACCTGAGTCGCTTTAAAATTTTTTGTCCGAAAAAAAAGTAGAGATTTTTTTGGCTAATTTAAAAAATTTCTACATTTTATCATTCGCGTCCAGACTGCGTCACAAATTCTATGACACGTTCGAATTTTATCTATGACTTTCTTCTAGGTAAAAAAAATTTCAAAATGGACACAAATACCTAATCGCGCTATGAGATTTGGGTGTACAGTGATTACCAAGAATACCGTCTGTCGTTGCATGGTAAAAATCGAAAAAATCCAACCCTTAAGATTATATGCAAAACACTTGTGAAGTTATTAAATAAATTTTTTTATTATACAATTTTTCAATGTCACTTCTACGATATGAAAACTAACCAACCAGGAATCTCGTACTCTGCGTCTTTCATGATCCGATCCTTGCTTCAAACTTTTTCGCTCACGTTGTAGACTGACTCTCGTAGTTGTTTGTCGCTCGATATAAGTAACCCCCATAGAGCCCGTTAAAAGAACATCCGGTTATCTTACGAAGAGAAGCTACGAGTGCGAAATAAAGCGTTTGTCACAACGAAAATATATTACGACACGTGTGTTACGCGTTGGATCAGCTGCACCACGTTAAAAGTACTGTTGATACTAGTTCGCAGCGAGTCGGTCAGCCCTGAGGTCACACTCGCAAGCTCCGATAAACGCTCGTAATAAGACTAACTAGTCGTTAAGTAATAAATGTGCGAGATAATTCATTGTCTTTTTTCCATTCTCATCTCGAGCACGACACGTACGATTTAACGGAGAGTAACAGTGATTTCTAGGGAAATTTTCATCTGCAGATTCAAAAAGCCCGCGCGATCGCAGCGCCATCTAGTTCTTCGTATAAAATGCGTTTACATGACAAGAGTTTTAGTTTAAAAAAAATATTATATTACAATTGGTTTATAATATATCATAAAATTCCTATTCTCGTTACCGTTATAAATAATTTAATCGTAATTTAATGTAATTGTCTTTTTTTCTATTCGCATTTTTACGTAACATATAAAACATAAACATAAAAACATAAAAAACTCAATACGAAGATTTGACTGTACCGTATCACAGAAGTCACAGGTGACAAGAGTCAATGGTTAATCTTTAGCGAAACCTAACCTAAAAATTTAATACGAAGATTCGACTGTATCATATCACAGAAGTCACAGGTGACAAGAGTCAGGGGTTCATCTTCTTGCGCGTCAACATCGAAAGTAAGTACATTGAAATAATGTTCAATTGATGAATTAAATGAACACATTGGTCACTTGCGAATATTTAAAGCTGAACTTTTTTCCGATTGTTCAGTCGTTCTATCGAGATAGATTAATTATTGAAATTTAATGTGATGTCTCCAAAGCAAGCTCTATGTATCAATACGCTTACCAGCATCACTAGTGAACCGTTTGATCCTTATATTAATTCCAAAAACTCCTCAAACAACTTAGCATTGCAAGGAACGTCACCTTGTAAGCGCATACCCCAAGGAATATGAAAAATGCTTATGCAGCAACCCCGACGGCACCAGCGTCAAAAAGGCGAAGTACAGTCAGTCTGGTAAAAGTCAGCCAACGAGACGGAGAGAGCAGAGACTTCAACGAGAAGAAAAGATAAAATGTTCCACATACAGATTTCGACTGGACCGGAGCAAGTGCTCGTAGTTCCAAGGAATATGAAAAATGCTTATACAGCAACCCCGACGGCACCAGCGTCAGAGAGCACGAAGTACAGTCAGTCTGGTAAAAGTCAGCCGACGAGGCGGAGAGAACAGAGACTTCAACGAGAAGAAAAGATAAAATGTTCCACATAAAGATTTCGACTGGACCGGAGCAAGTGCTGGTAGATGTGTATTACACAAGAATTCTGCATCGTTCTATCTAACGGAGCAAGAGCTCAATAATTCGTAGTAGGAATTAAAAGAGATCGACTCTATTAATTATTGAATCCTCATTATTGCATCGAAAACTCGACAAGGCTCGCCAGTTTTCTTCTGTAAACAGAGACACTTACTATACTTCCGCTACGCCATGTCTTCGTATAAATTGCATACTATTGTTTCGCTCTTCGCACAGAGTCGTAGTTCGAATATCGCCTTTTACCACCGTACATATATTTGTCTGTTTTTCTTTGGGATATTTGACAATCGAGAGACATATAAAAATCGTCACTCATCTCTAACCTCTTTATGTGTACAAATCCAGTTGACACATTCGCAGTATTAATTTTCAGCAACGTTACGGTACGTTACGCGTATCAGCTGTCGCTGGTGATAAGTGACGACAGCTTGAACGTATGTTGGATGTAGAGGTAAATATCAGAGAAGTAAATATCGTTACGAGGGAGATTATAATTGAATTTACTATACACTGCAAGAGGGGGCACCGCCATTTTTGTTGGGAAGAGCAATCTAGTCTCTCTATTATCGACGTTCAAAATAGTCTTTAAAATAGTTTTTGGATACTGTTGGGAGGGCATTTAAAGAAAATATTAATCTGTACTTAATCGGAATATTTGCATGGGTAAATAATAAGAGTGAAAAATTGAAAATTTACATTGCTGGCTGGTGATGATTAATTATTATTTGACTACTGATTCTCATTGGTATTTATAGACGTCCGTGACAGCTAGCGTCATCTGGTGGACGACGAAAAATGAATATAATTTTTTAAACTAATATCTGACGATTGTTATTTTCTACCAAAGACTAATATTTTATCTTTATCTTTGTATATCGGGTAGGTCAATAATTGTACTGAACGTGTATTATGTTATTAGGAATTGTTGTAATGAAATAAGCCTGATTATTTTTTAAAGATTCTGTACCGAGTTATCACTGAAGTTGGCTCTAGGATAGAATTCAAATGGATGCATGCCTAACTTCAGGTGGTACGTTTGGCCAGAATTTAATGATACATACTGTAGATAGAAGTAGATTCCTGTATTACCAGAGTTCTTAAACCATGAATACTTATAATGCACCAAAGATATTGCGAATACTGTAATCATACAACGCGATTCTTCGGCTAATAATGAAGCACGAAAGTTACCTGATTTAAGAATTAAATCTTTAGTTGATCTTGAATTTAATTTTACTATTTGATATAAATAGGTTACTGCAGAAACCGCATTTTATGGATATTCTAATTAATACGTTAGATGACTACGATATTATATTTAACCTTCAAGGAATCGTCAGATCCACACGGCAAGGATAAAAGCAAATTTCGCAATTTTACTGTCGAATCAGCCTCGAAATCTTGTGCGAAAGTTTTCACATTTTCTCTCTCTCTCTCTCTCTCGTCTCTCTGTCTCTGTATATATATCTCAGCGAGACTCGCATGTAAAATTAAATCCCATAAAAAGATTTGACTTCGCCATAGAGATAGAAAGGGAGTGGCCTAAATAAAGAAGAAAATATATAATAGACTAAAAAATTGGTGTAATATAATTTATTTACCTGTTAGAATCCTGACGGCCGACGCCACCGCCAATGCTGCTGCTCTGCGTGCTGACCCTGACCAGGGTAACGTTCCTGGGAAATCCTGTGACGATGCTCGGTACTTTTTGAGTTAAAAGTGGCGATTCAGCGCCGGGTTGATTTTCAGAATTGACTTGAGTCTCCAATTCGCGTTCCTCCTCTTCCTCTATGGTACCTGGTAACCGGAAGAGCTTCTGAGGCTCCTCCATACCGTCGGCAACGGCACGCATAACACTTCCGGTTGAACGATCACCACCAAAACTCACATCTAACGTGCATATCGCGCATTTAAAATTGCACAATAGTTCTTTTTTTTGGTTGGAAATTTTACTTAAGCGTTTATATAAATCCTTGCTATTTTTTTAATATTTAAAACTCGTTCTTCCTCCAATGAGTACATCCTGTATCCTCTTCACTCTGCACTGACGTCCTCGAAATAACTTTTCGAAATTATTGACTGAATTTCATTCGCTGTGTCAGTGTGGAACGTGACTCGAACGCGCATCGAAGTCACTAAATATTCGATAAGAATTCCAGGTTGGAACTACATTGCATCCTTCCATATTATTTTTATTTTCTTGATCTTCAATTTTTTATTTTCTTTCAAATTTAATTCTCCTTCCTTCAAGTCCCACGATGTCGTCCTTTCGTCAGCTTCGCGAATCCTTAAACCTGAAAGCACAAAGGAACAGTGAGTATTACGTACCGGTTGCACAGTGAACAAGGGAACGGAACTGAATGCGGAATGTTCCTGAACCAGGAGGAATGCGATCCTCGACAGCTCATTGGTCCATAGGTAAACGATCGGCAGAGCGTCTAAGATCATTTTTCTAAACGGGTCAAACCGGTCTGCGAGAGCGAAATTACTGCCGATCCTCACGGTAGCGACAAATACACACATAAGATCCAGTTCATGACACAATGTCCTGCCCCAATCTGATCCCTTTATTCCGGATCTTATAAAAGGAGAGAAATGCAAATAAATTCTCTAACATAACCTAAAATTACCACGACCATCATACAGGTACCAACACTGTCATTGTCACATAAAACACATTCCAATCGATAAAAAAATCCTCTAAATAATAAAAATTCAAGTAAACATAAGAAACGTATTTCATTTACCAAAAAAATTACCAAAACCTAACTAGATTCAAATTTGTCACGAAATGATCGCTATATCGTGTATCTAGTCGTGTACATCGCATTGGATGTCACATTATTTGTTCAATCATCGTCACGTGTTTGCGCAGCTTTGCGTACGACACAGCGGCGATAATTGATGCGTGGTAAACAATTCTAGAAAGAAAAAAGAAAAGAGTTTCCTCCGAGCGCAAAATTCGAGAGACATTTTTTTCTCTACTACAAAAAATCCCATAACGATACTCGAACCTTTGCCTTATGGTTTTACAAGTCACGGACAGCTGCCTGTCGAAATTACGAAATTTCGTACGATCCTGACGACGGCAACGAGTACGAGATCACGGAGTTATTTTTTTCTTTCTTTATTCCTCTCGTTTTCCTCTTTTCGAATTTTGAGAGTTTCGCGCGATGACGAACGCTCGTGCGCCCGACGCGTCGCTCTCGCAACTGTTTCAGATTCGCGTCCGTTGCACGAGATTGTACCAACGGATGCCATGGCATTTGCCTCTTATGGCGGGGATAAGCACGTACCTACATACCAACGCTGTTATATACCTATATTCCAGACGTATATATATACACACATATATATTCACCTACACAGTTTCTTACGATAGTATGATATATCTGTGTCCACCAATACAGGCTGAAAGAGTGCCGTTTCCGCTAGAGGTATAAATACACCTGGTACCGTCATGTCTAATGCCCTTACTCTTTCTACGGACAATCAAGTGAAATTAATGTTTTATAATACTCACGAATATTATATACGAATACGGTTGATTCAGTCCACATAGTCATTTGGAAGAAATGATTTATTAAACGATTAACAGTCCACGTAGCAGCTACAGGTTGATTCAGAACAGATTAAATTATTGAAAATTCAGGGTCATGCAAAACCGTATGAACGTCAGAGAAAAATCAGAGAAGGTTTTGTGAATTTCGGTTAAGGTTACGTTCGTCTTTGTCTCACTCACGCAAGTACCCATAAGTCCGTCTCTGTCGCACTCGCGACAGGTATACGAAATTCGTTAAAAATCCGTCCTACGATCGATCGGTCTAACTTTTGAATTTTTCGATGGAGATAGGGATGTCCTCTGCTAGATCTTTGCATTCCAAGTACGTATCCTACAGAATGGTGGCCGATTAAAGTGACTATAGAAATGTGAGCAATGATTTTAACTTACGCAGTAAAATCGTTCCTGCTGTTCGAAAAATTATCGTCGTCCATCGTACCACCGTTCGTTATTCTATTCTTACGTTGGTACAGTTTAATGCTTCCCTGATGGAATTTGCAAGACGCCAAAGCCCTCCAGCACATATATTGTACTCCTTTATAAAAATGTCGCCTTGCAACAGGGTTTATCGTTACTCAATGCGCCATTGGCGTCTTACTCGAGATTCTATATATCAACTTTTGAGATTCCTTGCAAGACACCATTGGATATATGAATACATACGTACTGTTAGAAATGTAACGTGCCCTATATACCAGATAGAAGTTTCTAGACCATGCTTCATTACGTTACAGAGCGACTCTAAAGACTTTCGTTATATCGTGTGTCATACGTGCACACAGTATAGATATTGTATACCGAGCGACACGTGCCTATGCGAGTCGTGTACATAAAGACGCCACAGAGCGCGCTGGTCGTAAGGACCATGGTAAAAACATGTGTTGCGAAAACTATAGGGAGAAAAAGGATAGACGTATCGCGTACGTATATTCGTTATTAACTGGCAAAGTCCACACGTAACGGGTGTTCGGAAATAAAATGAACAAAATCCACAGGTCAATCCTCATAGCGTGACACGGAATGCCGTTGGCGATTCCATAGTTTTTGGTTTCACGCTAGGCTGCCTCTGCGTAGGTCCCTAGTCTAGTTTCGCAAGAGTCAAACACTGTTACGAGAACTCCCTTTTAACGGTTACACAGTATGTATATAATTACGATAGACATGCCGGTCCGATATAACATAGAAGCAGAGAGACATTCGTGAACATCCAAAGGAGATTGTAGTGCAGGAACGAGCTTTAAATAATTCTAGTAATAGAATAGGAACTGTTCTAGAATTTCCTAGGAAGACGTATGCCGTAATCCGATGTTTCCGGATACCTTGAAAAAAAAGGTAGACTGTGATCGGTGTATTTAAATAATCACGCAAGAAGGCGTGTAATCGGATGTCGAGAAAAATTACGTTCTTGGTTTACCAGCTAGGAAATGACCATGACAAAACTAACGCGTGTATCCTGTTAGCGTGCGCTACCATGGAATATTCGTTAATAAGCTATATCGTCATTAATACCTTATGTTCACTGTTCCATAGTTCGTTTCAGCGTGCTGCACTGTATCCACGGGAGCAAACATTTCTTACGGCTTAATTCCGAACTGACGGGTACGTGAGGGGTAAACGGTTGGCGCCTTTTCGGAAATTCAAAATGGTCGAGCAGCAGCGCCGCGTTGCGGTGACGTTCGGTAACGCGATTCGGCAGCGACGAATCGTCGAGTATCAAGATGATAATTCGAATCGTAACTGTCACCCGGATAAACACTGTATACACTGACGACATTCGCACACGGAATCTCGCTTTGGCACTCACGAGATGGCAACGTGTATAATCCTGCGACCCATGACCGTTAGAAATTCAAGTTTTCTGTTGCCAAGGGAAAACGTGACACTGCGCCGGCTAAATTCACGACGTTCGTTCGTCTCCGGCGACGCTCGGACGCTGTCGATTTTCGATTGAACGTTCTGTTGTGCTGCTCCTTTCTGCTTGTCGCTGCCACTGCGAAGAGACAAGGTAAGTTCTATGCGAAGAGAACGTGACTACGGGAACGACTATGTAGGTACCCACGTATGATGCTTGGTACCAATAGCGTAACGTCGTGATATTTTCGTGGGAGCCTGTGTCGCTAATCGCACACATACGTAGGTGCGTTTTAATGCCGCAAATGGAGGCGGATACACACAGGAGTGCAATAGCGACCGTGCTGGGTCGTCTAGGTGACGTCAACTTCGGTAAGTTACACGTTCGCCTTAATGTTTCCCCTCTTCACCTTTCGTCACCCTCACATTACTACTCGTTACTATTTCGACGAGCTTGAACAGTCTGGTTTGACTTTAGATACAGACTATTATAAAGATACTACATATATTAGGAATCCCGTTAATAGATTCATTTGTCCCATACTAATAATCTATGCAGAATACTTCTAACGTTCTTGACTTTTAGATTTGCGAATGTGGATTGTGTTATTCTCTTTCAAGAAGCTTTACACCTTTGCATCTTGATCGAGAAAACATTCGTGAAGGCAAATGATTTACGGTATTGTCTCATGGGAATTTTATCGTTAGCAATTGTTATTTAGTTCAAATATTTTATCAGCCAACACGAGACACTCCTCGCCGGTTACGCAATTAGCCATAGTTCAGCGAGTATGCTTAAAAAAGTCATTGTTCTTGGAATCAAATGGCTTTCACGACTCTGACGTACATGATTAGGATGATCGTGGATTTTCCGTGCGATCTTGGGATATAATGATCGAACTACCTGCGTCGATGTCTGAATAGCGATGGAGTCAACAGGAAATGGACGTTATCTTTTGCCAAGAGAAGCCAATATACATAGTATGCATGAATAAACTGTCGTCACGATGGCTGAAGAGAACGTCCTTTAATTAAGGTATGATTAATTGATGTGTATATCTCATGCTTGTCAAGCAGCTACGTAACTCTATTGAATGTATCTATTATTTCATCAAAACAAAAATGATAGTTACTATTGATGAATCATGGAGACACGATGACCTTGCTCTTCCATATTTTTTCTCTTTTTTTTGTAATATTCGTTACCAATTACTTATGCCGCTATCTATCATTTTTAATACGTAATCAAGTGATGTTTGATACAAAAATATTTTACAAATAGATATTACGTAATTTAACGAATTGCGTACGGCACTCAACGTGCTCACAGAGTCTGCACGTTTTTGAACGCTCCTGAAAACAATCTTGGCAAGCAATACAAGATATCTCGTGACCCGTAAGCAATGTGTTAACTGCCATTTGTTCTTTGGGTATGTCATTGTTATATACTGTTACGGTGTACTCCAATTTATCAGAGTATGATATTTCTACTTCTAATGGTTAGAACCAATTACGTAAGTCAGGCCGAAGGGCACGACCGTAACGTTTCAGAAGGATCAGCATCGTTTCTACAAGAACCGGTTACTATCGATTCATCCTCGTCGCGCCCGTGAAAACGCCTCAAGCCAGATCCCTCGATTCTACAACTGCTTTAGAAATTAGTCACCCCTTGGAATTCCAGTTATTGTACCTTGCCAATCGATTCCCTGTTTCGTACTCGGATGCCGTTTCCAAGAAATATTACTGTCTAATCACTGTGGGACCGTCCAGAAGTGATCATTGAATTTCGTTGTCATTCATCCAGTCATCAGAAATGACTCATCGAACACAATACTGTATTCGTGCCAATGAGACGCCATTTATTTTTGATTCTTCCCTACCTAATAAATTTCATCCAAATTTTACTCGCGATAGTGAATAATATCGACGTAGTTTTTTATATTTCATTAACTTATCGATGCTCTGATTAGCTTTGTATTATCATTATTTTGCATGAATTCTCTGACGATAACGTGCTCTCTAGCGATAACATTTTTAAACTGTGACTAACGTAAGAAGATTCGATCGACTTTAAAATCGATTTATTAATGCTAAGCGATAACTATCGATAAGTAGATTTCTGCTACGATTGTCTTATCGATCGAGGTGTATCTACTTGATCACAGCGATAAATCATAAAAGAGATGCGTCCTTTGACGTGGTCACTTACGTAACGCGTGGACGATCCTGAGCTATAAATATCTCAAAAAGATCATTATTCGTAAGACAGGACAAAGTGAACAATTATCATATTAGACCGAGGACAGACATTCCGCGTGTCGCAATTCCCGCAAAACGATACTACCGAGTCGTCTACGTGTTACGTACTGTCATCCTAGACGCGTTGTGATGACAAAAGAGCAATTGTCTAGGACACGGTCGCTAGATACTTTATATGTAGAAAAAAATTAACATTTTTACTCCTTCCGCTGTGCGACAGTTTCCGATAAATGACCGGTCGTTATATAGGAAATTCAAAAATTGGCGCGCAACGTTTCCGTTATGCACGGTAGGTGGCTATAGGCCGTCCGCCATAATGCCGGGACAAGCGGTTGAAGGGCAGATGGATGAGTGGAGGTTTAAATGTTGTTAGAGAGACTGTAGGTTAGACGACAGGATGAATTTAGTGGCGGGAAGTGCCCTCGTTATCACGCCAGTCAATTGTTTAATCTCGGCCTCTTTTGCTCCCTCCTTGGTAGCGCGTCGGCGTCCCGACGCCATGGCCCGAGAGACCACGCGAAATGCGTTAAACTGGCTATCAAGTTTCTGAGTCACGTACGTCTTTGGCGACGCACGCCTACCGTCGTCTCTTATGTCGGTAGCAGGTAATAGGGATTACATTGATAATCATAACTGAATGATATCGAGCCATCGAGATGGTATTGACAAAATACTTAGTCCTCTTTGGATGGAAATCATAAGTCGAGTACAGTATTAAATAATTAAGTAGGATAGAGGGACATACGACACTAGGAATTAGTTAAGGTACGTATCCATTTCGAAAATGGGACTCAAAGCTGTTTCAATGGTAAAGACTGACCGGACGTTAGCTTGTTAGGTGACGTTAAGCCGCGTTCACATTGCTACTGTCCACGAGCTACTCCACGTGAGGTCTTTGTGTTTCAGTTTAGAATGATTTAGGAGTCCGGACTGTGGCGGTTAGACCTGTTGGTTCAGAGGAACGATCACTGGTAATTAATATTATCTATTTAGTCACTTGACTCATTGATCATTTTAATGACTTATTTACTCTTGTCATTTTGATCCCATCTCTTTGTGTACCAGGTACGTGGGCTAATTACTGTTTTAATGATTTAGATCTGACACCGAGGAGATATTTACGAAGAGGACCAGCCGCTGGGTATTTTTGTCTCTTAGACAAAATCTACAGCATTTCGACCCCCTCCAGAACTTTTGTGCTGGTTCCAGTATGGCTGCTGCGATCAGAGTGTCCAGTAGCTGTCAGATGCTAAGTTCTGCAAGGCTAGTCCTCTTTACTAGTATCTCGACGATGGATCTGGTAGCGCGTATGGGCTGGTATTGATCAGGTATGATTTTGAAAATTTGATCTTTGTCTATCAGCAAATGAGTTCTTATGTGGCTCGTGATACTGTGATTTATTTGTTTCTATTTTAATTAGTTTTTCACTCACCTAGACATGCTCCTCTGAAGCCGCATGTTGTGAATGATGATTTGTTTTTTGTACGTCCTTTATTTCCGGTCGTGGTGGTATCCTTGGTGGTGGGGATATCCTGATGACTTGTTCCAAAGGATTATTGTCGTCGGCCCTAGCTGTCTCATCTTCCTCTAGGACGAAGCTGGTCTTTTTTGGATTTTCTGACTTATTTTTGTGCCCTTCACTCAGGCTTGTTCTTCTTGGCATGGCGTGTGGGTGTCCAGGCTCGTGTGTTCTTTCAGGAGAATCTGCGAATCTGGTGTGCCTGTAGAAAAATCATATACAATGCTGTATTATGCTGGAAGCCTTTTAGGGTAAGGTAGCAATGATATGATTTGGATATTAACCTAGAGTCCAGTGTGGAACGTGATGGCGATTTTTTCATAGCTCCAGAATAATTCTGTCCATCTATAGTCGCTTTCGAAACTGATCTTCTGATAGAATCCTCCATGTTCGTTTTCGAATCATTTCTTTTTGATTCCAAAGTCACCCTGGATCCTTCCCTTTGCATTCTCTTATCATCCTTTCCATAAATACTATGCTTCCTGTTTCTTCTGAGGCTGGCATTGATATCTTCGAGCACCTTATTGTAATCTTCCTGATTCTTAAGATCCTCCACGGTGGAGCTAACGGAACTGAAGCTAGGATTTTTCTGATAATCCTCCGGCTCCAAGGTCTGTAACCAAGTGAAACAGAAAATCGATATAACGAAAAACAGAAAAATCTTGTTTAATAATCAACATGACTAACCTCATCTTGCGTATAGAAAGTCGCAAGTTTTTGGTTCGTCGGCACGTTGACGCTACCTCTTCTAGGTGAATCATCAGGGCCGGTGATCATCACTGGTATGGGTGTTGGTGGAGTAGGAGGAGCATGCATATGTAAGCCACCGACTGAAGATGCCAAACTGGAACCGGAGCTGGTAGTCAATGAGCTGCTGGAATCATCTCTAAAAGCTGGAAAAGTTCCTGAGTTGGTACGTTCTGTTTAAAAAAAAAATACAAAGAATTTAATACCCTAGATAGAACAACGCAACTAAAACAGTAACTATTATACGATTATACAGTAACATAATAGTAATAATAATTTGACAAAGGTTCCAGATAAACCAAGATATTCTCATCTGACGACTAGTGTCACCACAGATTCAATCAAGCCAAAGAAGATACCTAATTGAGGTCAATTACATTTCCCTGTCTTTGCGCGCTATAGAAGAGCACATCTCTGTCCAGCACTCATGCGATTAGATCATAAATTACGGTATCAATTAATCAATTGGACCTGACGAATTCAACATCTCTAAGCCATATTCGCTGTTAATAACGTAAGGAGTATCTGCGACACTTACCACCTTTAGCGCGATGCATCGCCTTCAGTTGGTCCAGCTGGGCCGCAGAACACAGTGGTGTATCGACTTCATAAGTATTATTGAAAAGTGTGTAATTAACTTCGTACTCGCCAGTTTCTTTGCGAAATGTTATTATGTGTTCAAATCTGTGACCCCATAGGATTTCCGACGGCAGATAAGAGCTTCTTGCTTGGGTGGTCATACCCGTGGATTCTATTACACCTGTAAGCGATAAAAATTGTAACATCAAGACAAAGCTGTACTCTTATTAATTTTTCTTATAACGTTTTTATATTTTTTTTTTTAAGAGTCACTACTGCCATCTACCTTCGAGCATGACGATGATCTCGAATCTCTCGCGAAGCATGTCACTGGCTGATAGATGATAAAGTGGCGAATGCTCATCTATCTTATGGATAATGGTGGTCGGCCATATGAAGAATATCTTGTCTTCTTCACCATCACCTCCGACCTTCAATTCCGTTTGGAAAAATGGCAGTAACTCACCCTCCCTCGTCACCTAAAATTTCCCTTGAGGTTACGTGGTGGTTAATAGACGTGACTAAGAAATTGAATTAGCTAAATGGTACAGCAGCACTCGATACTCCTTAATGAGAAATGACGTATCTTTGAGCTTATAATTTTCTCTTTGTTAAAATGATACAATTATTCTGTCGCAGTTACAAAGTTTCATTAGGAATCTCATTAAGGAGCCGAAGATATGATCACAACCCACCTTTCGTTTAATCATCTGTGCCCTGACGTGAGCTTCGATTATGTGACTCTTCCTCATGTCGCCGACGCGAAACATCAGACAGGGTTGACCGTCCCTTTGACAAATAACGGCATTTCGCGAGAAGAGTAATGTCTGAGTACGTTTTTTTGGTCGTGACAATTTTGCAAAAACTATCCCCACCATGAAGGCCTGAAGAATTACGCCGGTCATTGACTGTATGCACATTATGAATATCGCCTCAGGACATTCTTCTGTGGTGTGCTTCGAGCCATATCTAAAAATAAGAAACGGGTTACCCAGTGCTGCCTTTTATTAATACTTCTTGTAATTCTCGTACCTTTAACGAAGGTTAAAGTAAGAGCGTTCTAGATTTTAAATGACATACCCAATGGTGTGCTGCGTCTCTACTGAGAAAAGAAAGCAGCTGGTGAATCCGCGTATGTCCCTGACGCACGGTGTGAACGAATCATTATTTTTATTTTCCAAATCCAAATCTCCGTGGGTGTAAACGATCAACCACCATACTAATGCGAAACCCAACCAGGACAGCATGAAGTTCATGGAAAAAACCAAAAGGGTCCAGCGCCATTGTGCATCTACTAAGGTGGTAAAGATATCCTGGAGTATGCGAAAGAAATATTAATTAATCAGTATTACTGTTCAATAACAAATATATCATTTATTTCAGATATTATTTTACCTGCAAGTAACGACGTCTTCTCTTCGCTACGTTTCCTTGTACCACGTTGCAGTCGCCGTGCTTGAAAACGACGCGTTTGCGGACGCGTCTCGTGCTGAATCTCGTCTGTCGATATCTAAAAAAAATCAAGTATAAATAATGTCAACGATCTTGTCACGTGGAAACGCAAGAGGAAGAAGATACATTTTATGAAAATGGAAAAGTCACTTTTCAATTTCTACTCTAAATCTGTCTACGGCACGAATAGGGTGCAGTAGTAGAAAAAGTAAGGGAAGGTCCGATGTCTAGGCTAACCTTACTCCCACGGATCTTCTTGGAGGCCGTTTAAAATGGATTATCGTTAACACCAAAAATATCTGACATTTCTAATGCCACGAGGGCCGTAAATACGATTAGAGATTTACTTCCAAGTCTCGGGAGTCTACGGGCACTAGGCCAGAAACAAATTTTCAGTGAGACGGAAGGCTGTTGGTCGTATGAAATTATGAAAAATTGAACGCGTCGTTTACGTCAATATTTTTTATAGGGAAAATACATTATATGGTATAACAGACATCAGATATCTAGCATCCGTATGATAGATAGGCATATTGAAATATTTCTTTCAAATTCCTCTTGTTAGCTCAAGTATGAAATTCTTAGCGGTCTTAAAAGCAAATAGATATGATTTTCTATCCCGTGAGATTTCAGGATATCGCAATATTCTTAGCCTGTCTTATTTAAGCAGTCGTAAATCTGTATAATCGTTAACGCGAGGCGTCGTTAACGTACACGTTCCATTTCGTTTTCTCGACGATTGAATCGTCGCGGGGGGTGAATGAGAATCTGGATTAGAGGCAGCGAACGCCGCAAGTGTTTTCTGGAAATAGGAATCATTTATTTTCCACGTTTCACGACTCCGGGAATCATTGGTAGTTTTAGGGAAGGGTATTGGTCAATATTTATTATTGCGCTTGGTCAATGGACCCTCTTGGTCGCGATGAAGAAAATCAAGAGAAGCTCGTAAAGTCAAAGTCAAGGGGAAAAGAAAACATAAAATTCTATACAAATATTTGGAGATTGAAGCAACCTTCTGATAAAGCAATGCTTACGGCTTGTAGCCACTTCGCGGTGTTTGCTATGACTTGCTACGTGAATTTTACGTGGCTATAAAAAAAAAAGAGGTAAAGAAAACCCTACAAAAAATCCTTCCAGAGACTGTGAAGATCCAGTGAAGTATCTGGGAAGTCGTAGGTCAGGGATGTTCAAATATTTGTCTAGAGGCTCTTATACTGGAACGCTTGACTTCGGACGGGTATCGAGGGTTTATAGGAAGTGGATGATGACAATTTATTAGCAAGTGTGAGGTTAGGTTACGTAAAAGGAAAGTCAATGGCCAATTTTATTCGTTAATTATAATTACTAATCAGCTCGTTGCGGGGAACGAGTGTGTACGTACTTATGCAGACGCTTTACCTATACTATTTGTGATGTTCAAGGTCCATGTGTACGTCATTGTGTTACGACACTCGCGTTACAGAATTTTGTAATTTTTACAACAACAAAAATGTGAATAATTTCAGGCGTGCCACCAGTGGCAGCCAACGAGGAAATTTTGTTGCGGAATCGCTGTACTTTTTGGCAACGTGGACAGTGCCTAAGAGCGTCGCGGTAGTAGATCCCTCTGAACTTGCTACACTCATGGGACAGGAGGGACGCCAGGCGTCCTTGTGGACGCTAGACTGAGGTCGCATCTACTCGACATTTTCATTTCGTCTAGGAAGCGCCGAAGAATTCGTAGAAGCGGACCCGAAGACAGCAGGATCGTAGCCAAATTCTGTGCGAAATAGTTTTTGCAAAAGTTCAAAATTGCGCCAAGACCTTGACTACACGAGCTTGCAAAAACGGCTTGTAAGAGTCGTTTTTGTTTTATTAATTTTTTTATCGTCGCCACACACTAAAAGGTTAATTAGTTTCTAGAATGTGGCAAAGTTCAGGTTATATACAGAGCTCTGATTTAGTGCGACCCTGACACCGTGGCCCAGGACCAAAATAGAGCATCTTATGATAATTTAAATTTTCAAGAAAGCTTTCCAGCTCAACCTGCCAATGGCGCAATATTTTTTTTATTCTCTTAAGAACTAGCTGCTTTGTCTCATGAATTGATGAGCTTCCTTGATCTTTTTCAAACGTCACAATGTCTTGCACAACTATTTTCACTGGGCTTAATTTTCATAAATTCCTTATGCAATTCCTGTCAGACTCTAGTTTAGAGCTTCCAAACGACGATGCGTCAGTGCTTTTGCCAAATTTTAATTGGCCCTATATAATAAATGCTTAGTACCTCGATGGATTTTTGCCAAACGCGAAACGAAGTTTTCTTTGTCTCTCGTAGACGATACCAGTAAAATGCTGTATAGTATACACAAGTGTTTCCGCAGCTTGCGCGCATGCGATGCAAATGCGAAAGCGCCCACGCAAACGGTAAGTGTTTGTCCAATGAGCGTCGACTTACTGCAGTGTAAATTAAAAGTTTCTCTCACACGATGGTAGGACTGTTGACGTTTCACATAGAAAAGGTAAACGAACAGTGCCAAAATAGAATTATGCACGTTTAACGGCTACGGAAATTATTCAATAAGAAAGGGAAGAGGCTCGCTTCACAGATCCAAGGAAAATACAGTCTAAAGTAGAAGGAATATTGTATTATAGATAATACAGCGTCCAGAAATTTCTAGAACATCTGTCGTATCGGACTGACAGAACACACTGTACTATTTCTCGTTAGCATAATGGCGTAACTAAGCAAGACCCACGTGAATCGTACGTCACTAATCTATATACAGTTCAGTGCACCGTCAGTCGAGTGTTAAAGAAAAGTATTAAGTCCTCGAGCATTTATCTTAGGTCTTTCTTCAACGTCACTGACAGGGCCGTTACTGCCGCCATATTGTTTTTCATGTACCGAAGTACACGAGTCGTCCGCTAGAGTGCGAAGGTCTCGAACGAAGGAACGAAAACTTCTTCGACAAGGAACCGAAAAATAAATATTTTGTACGTCAAGAGCAACAAAACCGAAACAAGATAAACTCGTACTCGTGCGATTATTCAAGAGATTGCAACTGGCCAATTATTCTATCCGGGACAACAGGATGCCATTATCTGTTTCTTGCTTTCTGCTTGCTCTTTAATCACGCAGAGGCGTTGCCATGCGTACAGTTATCCCTATTCACAACCACACACGTCTACTTCCTTCGTCTATTTAGCTTCAGGACGTGACTGGCTTTTCCGTACGGTCGTAATAATCGAGAAAAGAAACTTGAAGAGAGCTCGAGTTCTTTGATTAATCGAACAATATTGAAAACTCCAAAGGATGATAGGATATAATAAAAGAGGTCGAGCGAGATGAAAGGGCTTATGGGTGAAAATCCCAAACACAAAGAAAAATGCTCAAAGCAATGATTTTCCGTACTTAAGGCATTCCTCGCTCCATGCAGCCTCGCCGGAAGTCGTCGCTTTGTAAACTAGCATCGACACCTGGGAAATTGCCCTTCGTAAACCGGAAAGAGCCATTCCGTCGCCGAGATGAGTCTTAGAAGGTTCCTGAAGCGATTCCACGGCTGATTTCGTTGTGGCGTTATTGCTCTCCATAGTCTTCGTAAGAATTTTTTTTATTTCCTTTCTCTCCCTTTTTTTATTCAAATCTATATATATATACGGATGCGTATATAATTTTTTTCATATTTATATTTTATTCGTCCATTTCCTCTTTCACGAGATTCTTATCGGTGCTACCGTCACGACCAAATACTCGTCACAAAATTTGCACTGGTGCGTCGCGACGTCGCTCGACGCCGATATTCGTCCCGCTCACGCGAACTTGACGCCCCGCGACATACGATTTAGTAATGGCCGATCTCAATCCTTCTAATTTTAGAGTGAACCTTGCTCGAAACAAGATGGCTGTCTGTAAGATATTCTTACGGAAGACACTGAGTAAAACAGACGGCCATTATCAATTTGAGGACAGTGCACTTTTCATTTTTATGACATTTTGTTTTCCTTCCACCTTCAATTTTCACTTTGCGTTTTCAAAGCCAAATGTCACAGCGCGTCCACAGCCAGAGGAAGATCCAAATCAGACGTTTGCACCACATTCGTTAACCACGCGTATTTCAAAGGATGTTTTTTTTAAACACGTGTTTCTTGTAAATATGCTTATTTAAAGAATTTAGTTAAACATTTTTTCACTTTAACCGAACTACTATATTCATATTAGGCAATCGGAATAATTTCAAAGATTTATAATTCAAATCAAAAATCGATTATAGAATTTCACAGACGTATCGAACGTTTGAGTGTCACATATTCACTTTGGATGCATTGACTACACTTAAATTTGGTACAGCGTCTGTTTTCGAACATCTCTTTTATCTCGTCGATTGACATTCGCAAAATTATTATCTGATTTACAAGATCATTAAGAAACACGAGTCTGATTTATACCGACCAAGTAAAAATATCGCAACCAGCCAAGCTTGTATTAAAATCCTCAAGACTTTCCGCCTACACTGATAATACGGAAACAATGCAAAATTTTTTTCAAAGTTTCGCCAAATACTTGCAAAAGAATCGTCAAAGTGAAAATTTTACAAAAAAATTGTTCTCACTCATTCCAATCAGGAACGATACATGCGGCAGGCTAATTAACTCCGGCACTAACGAACGAGACGCTTGCGCGACACTGTGCGTTCCAAATTCACTTTTGGCTAAGCCAAACCATTCTTTTTTTTTTTAATCTATCATGCGTCATCCTGGCAGAGAGTCGATCACGACCAAAGTCATCAGTAGGTGCATAGAAAATTTGAGCCTTGATAACAGGTCAATATATTGAGTAAGGATCATCAGAGTCAATAACCTAATAAAATTAAAATTAAATTCCCACGGTTATACAATATATATATATATTTTTGTTATATTATATACATGGCATGTACAGCGAGAGGCATTTACAGCAACCAGGTCGATTTTTTCAGAAACGAAATCACATAAAAAATTGTTATAGTCAGAAAAAATATCCGATCTCTACATTACCTGGGATCTGCTATCTCTTCTCCCTCATCCCCCCTTATCCGATTCTAAAATGAATCCGAATCCTTGTGAAGTGCGACACGTGAGGAAATTTAAGCCAGCCATCTTTAAGACAGTTAATAGCCCTAGTCAAATTACGCTTTGAGCCGCGTGGACAAATTGCCCTAGGTAAGTACGCAGACTACCTAGAGAGGATAATTTCTCATTTTAAAAATATCTTACAACCTGTCGATTTCAAGTCATCAGTGTACTTGTATTTTTAGACTCAAAATTGAATGCTCTTTTGATTTCCCGAAGAGAAATTGCATCGTCCCATTGAAAAAATTAAATTCGGCCATCGAATTACCTTAACGCCCGCACTCAGGTAGGAATTCGATAACGAAATCTTCCGTCCTCCTTGAAACCCTGCAACTTCCGTCTGAAACATTTCTTTATATCTGTTTTCCCTTCCGCAAAAAATTGACCTGATCACTATAAATGCACCACCCTATATACACGCAAATACCTAACGTATATTTTGCATAATTTATTTATATGAAATACCTACACAAAGAGTAGAAACCTCGCACAATTTTTCACCATCGTTTACGTTTTTCCGCAATCGGACGAGCGTATCTATTTTTAGATCGACACCACGTCGAATAATAATTGGTGCAATCACGACAAGAGGAAACCGGAGCGCCACGGTTACTATTTTCGTGTTATAGACGCGCATTGTGATCCAGATTTTGCCACGAGTCTGCACGTATTTTGAAGCTACGAAAAATTTCAAGGAATAGGACGCACTTTGTTACTGCTACAGTCAAAGGCAATACTATTTTCGACAGGCACGTCGGTAAAACAGACAGACACTGGTTGGTATTAGTCTCGTGGTGAAGGAGGCCACTTGGAAACACGGAAACCACCTGGACGAATTTACGCAAAAGAATTGGTTTGAATTCTTCTTTGTTTCTTTGACTTTAACACGCGAAGAAAAATAAGGCTACTCTAAAAACGTACGTTTTTAGGTTACAAGTAATAGCTACTCTTCTTTACCATTAATATATACACGTATGATACGTTAGCTTGACGAAGTAAAAATATTTAAAAATAACAGCTTTTTTTCTACTTGGAGCATCATGTCCATATTAATAGATTTCTTTGAAATCTGATTGCACTCGCTGTTACCGGGAAGTTTGAAACAAATAGAACGACGGTTATTTCTTGTGTATATATATATATATGTGTGAATAAATTATTCCTGTACGTTGTTATGTCTCTTAAGTCATCTAACGGGTTTAAAATTTTTCGACGTTCCAGGTGACGCAATAACTTTGTAACGGTCTAACCTAACTGGACCACGTGGAAGATTGCGGAAAAATGATGAAAATAGAAAATGGACACTCTTCGCATGCGATTGCTATTAATATATGATTATACAACTTTTATTCGAGCCAGAAGTGTTAAGGTAAGAAGGCAACAATATTGCTACGATAGAACACACGCGGACGGTCATTTATTTAGACATTCTTATTAAGA
The DNA here is from genome assembly GCA_030142655.1 of Trachelus tabidus. Classification (NCBI taxonomy): domain Eukaryota; kingdom Metazoa; phylum Arthropoda; class Insecta; order Hymenoptera; family Cephidae; genus Trachelus; species Trachelus tabidus. The sequence goes on along the minus strand of JARQTI010000461.1, from coordinate 376,032 downwards.
TTAAAAAATTTAACTATTAATCGTTATTTAAGTCCTTGATGCTTCGACTTTTTATCGCCAGTCATGAAAATGGAAATCGAAGTGAACTTTATTTCCAGCCATTTAGTTTTACGACAGGCAATAAGTTTCGGGCGATCACATAAATTCAAAAAGAAAAATTCAAGGCGGTACATTTATTATAGCGAAACACTTAATATATTCTAGTACATTAAATCCAACCAATCGAGTAATTTGACGATGGAAAGAAAAAGAGAACGGCAATGGTTACCGGTCTGGTTACCTCATAGAAAATAACTAGCGTACTGTGTGAAATAGTTCCGACTATTTAAAAGACAGTAAACGATATTTCGAAAGTAATTAATTCTTACTGAATTAATCAGTAAAGAATACTTTCTGCAAAGTGAGACCTACTAATGGAACCTTCTAGTAAGCAAAGACTACAGTCAGGCCGGGACGTCCAATTCCACTTTGAAGGGGCCATCTCCTTACGAGTTCCAACGTTAATAAGTCCCTTCAAATTGAAACTGATGTCACGACTATAAGACCTATTGCTGTTCTCTTTCCTACGAAGGACAGTAGTTAAGCCATTAGCTATACGGCCAAGAGATAATTTCTATTAGATCACAAGCATCCTGAGTGATAAGATAAGACTCGACCAATGAGATCTCACTAGGACATCCCCACTCTGATATAACCCCTGATAATCGGACCATTCAAAATGAATAATACACAGTGGACACTGAGCATAATTTGAATAACGTCTTTCGTTATTTATTTGTATTTATTATCACGCCCATTTATTATCAGGTCACGTCCGTTTCTGACGTCCACGAGTTTCTTAAATTTTTACGCGTAATGCTGGCTGACGATTTTTCTTAAAAATTTCTTCTAGCTTTACCTGCTTAACAATGGACCGGCTTCTCCCCGGAAGCTGATCCTGCTCAAGGTCCTGCTATGAAAGCTGCTGAGGACGCCTGGCTTATCCTTAACGGCGACATTCTTGACTGCCTCGTCTGCCGAATCCTCGCAGAGCTTAACGGCGACGGCGGCTGCTGGAACTGCCGAGTTCACCAGGAGTTCGCTCCAGGGCGTCGAGGTGCTCGATGTCTTCTTTATCTCCTGGGTCGATCCTTTTAAAGAATTATTCTCCGTGCTGAGCATCCTGTACGATGCGACTAACCGTTCCGGTCTCGACTCATAATTTTCGTACGTCTGCCAAGGGATTGCCGGGTAGAATTATATTGGACTACTTTCGATTTCTTTGCCACGTCGGTAACGAAGATCCCTACGCGATATCAGATATTTCAGTCTTTTGATCTTTTCAGAAATCCTCCTTTGATCGACCCGAGACGTTGGGAAGTTATTGCTGACGGAGTCGAGGATCAGCTCGAACGATGATCATCTGCAGTCTCCTATTTCGATGATCTTAAACCAGCGGATTGCTCCGGACTTTGTTGTTGCGTTGGCAGACTGGGGGAAAGAGTGTAAAATTCAATAAGTTATCTTTTACTTTTTAGCCTCTTGATACGCTCTGTTTTTATATGGATTTAGTCACGTATTTATTTAGCTGTTAAACAATGCGGCAACAACAGTCTATGAGTCAGGATTGTTTTGCCGTTCTTTCTTTTTGACTTAACGATATACTTCGATTACTTCGTTTCTATTATTTTCTAGAAATCACTGGCGTTTTTCTTTTTTTAATATTGAATTTACTTCATTACGACTCACTGTCGATCACGTTCACTGAATTTTGTTCGAGGAATATCACTTATTACGCCGACTATTCGAACTTTGGGTTAATCGACGATCGGTCTATGAAAACTGCCTTAACGGTCGTTCGAAGGCAGTTTTATGAAAATCAAAATTATGCTAACGAATCTCAGACTGTTATATAAGAGGTAATTCAAGAGAACCAGTGAAACTTCAGCCCGACGGAAAGCGTCGTCATTGGCTGACGTTTTCATGGAAACTCTTCGATACTCTCCGTCTTGTGAATCACCTTAACGTTTTTTACACTCAAACAATCCATTTTCCTGCGATCCATCACTGTCTTCGAGAATTTTCTCGCGTATCGCGTTCCTATATAAATCGCAAGTAAACAGCAGCGATGCACACAAATTATTTTAAATATCGCGCCAAAATTTTGTATTCACTTTCACTCACGAATCACCGTAACACCAGTAGAGATACACTAATTTTTCTAAAAGATCACGTGCCAATCGAGAACCAATTTTTATAAGAAAAATATTTTTCACGTATCATAACCTCAAAATTTTTTTCAAAGCTCAACCAGCTAAGACTCTCCACAGTCAACAACAATAAATAACACGACTGTCACTCGATAAAATATAATTTCCCTTACCACCAAAAACTTTGTCGAACCATTTCTCAATCAACAAAAACACTGAAGACCATCCGACGTCGCATCACTGAACACTTTTTCGGCATATATCTATATGCTTAACGCAAACAACAGTTCCTGCAGAAAACTGACTCGTGGGGTAAATAAAAAATGTTAATATTCAAGAAAACTACGCAATATGCGTCTCCCTCTTAGACTTTCAGTGTTCTAGCAGCTCGGAAGGAACGTAGAAACGGAACGTACGGACGAACCACGTTCGGAACCTGTCAACGCGAGAACCACTTCTGAGATTGCGGGCGCCGGCATAAAGCGAAAATAATCTACACGCATGAATATAGCTCGGGCCTTCACGTATAGCAGCCACGTGTGTCGTGAAACGGACACGCGTGTATTACACGCACGGGAGAGTCCGGCCACAAGTTCCGATACGCGAAAGAGAAACAGCCAAGAGAGGCTACGGACGTTCTAGTCTCTTTCGAGGCTTTTTTAGTCTCTCAATTTTTCTTCCTTTATTACTTACCTCTCTCTCTCTCTCTTTCTCACTCTTGTTAGTCTCTTATGTTCTCCTTGCATGAATACGTCACATTCATGCTTTTCGCAGTCTCATTAACTAATATGGTATACTTCGTGGAAAGACATGTGTATGTGTATATGTGTCTGAGCTTTTTTCTGTTCGCCATTAACAATGTTGCAGATTGATTTTTTATTTTTTATACTTACGAATACGGTTGGACATATGTTCACATATGGTTGACATACGTGATGAAAATATTGCCATCGCTATAACCTTTTCTGTGCTTTGCTGATTAGATTTCGTGGTCTGGTCGGATATTGCCATGTAGAAAATGAAAAAAATTTTGTACTCGTATGACTTGAAGATTTCATTTTTGTTTGTTGGGAATATTTTTATTGTTTGTACGAGGACAGGTGTCTCGTTGATAAGATCGGTTCGTTGGAATACGAGTTTCGGAGAACTTTTATATCAATTTTTCTTTTCAGTGACAATTTTTTAGTCGAGATTGGTTGCTCAAGGTCAACGAATTGGATCCTTCGAGTCCAGATACCGTTGGCTGGCCTTGAATTTAATTTGTGTAACCGATCAGCTAAAAAATATTTTTCGTTTATTGTATTTTCTTGAGTGGTTGGATGATACTTAGACTAATATTTTAGAGGGATGTACGAACGAATATTGTGTCGTATTATTTTTTTTAGTGAGTTTAATAACTCGTTAAAATAACGAACCACGCGGTCGGGTTTAGGAGATATTAATATAATAATGGTACTTACGCAATGATCTTTTTATATCACAAATACTTCGTACAAACCGAAATAGTAGATCTTTAACGAAACAACCTCTCACTTGTAAACTATTAATCTTTGGCTTAAATACACACGAGTTGGATACATACATAAATATCGAACTGTAATGGATTAGCTACAATAGCGGTGCCACCTGTTAACCATTTTTAAAATTAAAGGAGTTTGTCCGTCGATAAAACTAATTATTTGGTGCGCAATACATTTAATATAAAGTCTTTCCAAGGTGTGACTGAAATATCGTAGCAACTTTCATATTTTATCCCGCTGAAAATCTTAACCCTCATGAAATCCATTCTAAAATAAGATATCGAGTATAAAATTTAAATGAAAAAGTCTCTTCTATCCTGTAAATTTCGTTATTAGAACATTATCAGACTCTGCGACCTTCTGTAATTCAAAAACAAAAATTTAAACCAATTTAGCTGTCACAGATAACGCCATAGAAAAATGTGATACAATTTTAAAAGGCTGGTAGAATTTTATATCGATGATATATCATTTGCTTGTTTGTGTAAGCACCGTGCTTATACGCGTAAAGCGTTATTGGAAGAGGATCAAGTATTTAAGTATAAAAGTAGTAGTCCTAGGTACTAGGTGGGGATAGGATGACAGTGGAAGGAAAGAAAATTTAGCTTAGTTCGTGCGATTCCTGAGAGATGGCGACAGTTACGTTTCTAGATTTATTTGTATATTGACAGATCGTCAGAGCTCAGTACTGCTCAGTACGGCCAAGAAGTCAGAGGAGTGTAGTAGTTCGTGCTGCTTTAACGTCTCCTGCTTTAAAATAAATATACAAAATGGACGCGATGCCTGTTAAATCTTCCTCTGTCGAGGAAGTAAATCGAAATGGTACGATTTGTAAATAAAATCGTACGGCTCCTCTATGCCTTTCGGATTACTTTATACATTTACATGATCCGACGGCTAGCTAGATACATACACATATGATACCAAATATAATACTATCTACTACTAGCCAGTGCTACTGGAACAAATTACTCGACTTTGACGGGACTTTTTGCGTGTAAAAGGGTTCTAGAGAATAACTGAAAAATTTGATCCAGATCGGTCATGCAGCTTCACAAGCGACAGTTTTCAAAAATTAAATTTAAACAGTAATTATAAGACAGTTTTGTGTCGAAAAGTCGACTAATTCGTTACCAATTTGGATACTGATAATAACACTGTCGTTCACCTTAGCTTAAATTCAACTAATTCCATTGGTATCTCTAGAATGGATGCCCTTTCCGCATCCTCCCACACACTTATATCTAGGACAAGATTTAATTGATAATAGAATAATATTAAATGTAAGAGTGTTTACGGAGTATACGTTCTTTGCAAGGTTCATTTGCGTGATAGAGTATTTATAAGTAAAGTTTCTTAATGCGGTGTATATCTGGTTGCCTGGGACACAGGAGCGCTAATCTTATAGGATATATGAAAATATAAAACTAGTATAGTTTGGAAAAATATTTATCTAATTATTTACAGGGTCTAGCGTTCGTATCATTTGTCAGACATATTGCGATTACGCAATTCCATCGACAAGAATGCACGCATGTTTGGATCTTCCACTTTGTCCATTATTATTTTCTGCACGTCCGCGTCACTTGTTTTCAGCGCGTTGCTCAGTTTATCCGCGTATTGTATCCACACGCAATTCGCACAGCCCGACATACAACAATTGTTTGGTGCCAGCAATTCATCCATTTCTTCGTTTGTTGTTTGCTTGCACTTTTCCTCAGTTTCCGTTGCTTCGTCATTCGATAACCTAGTTGTCTCATTGTCAGATCCTTCGTCGACGTTACTGGACATCCTTAGAAGCGCAAATGTATTGCCATAATGGCTGCATCTTTGTCCTTCTGGGATGAATGTACGTAAACGAGCCAAACAGGTCATTTCGTGGATCACGATTGAAGATCAGTCGATCAATGTCACGTCAAGTCGGCACTGATCGTGCTAGGAATTTTTATGAATAGATATTAGACCTTGTGCTTTCCATCTCTTCTAGTTTATACGAGAAGAGACGTAGATTCTTTTTTTAAGTGATTTTGACTTTTAGTACTTGCCAATTACTTTCGCGCGTGTCCTGTCTCGGTTTATTTCAATTTTCATTGCAATCGGAAGACCCCATAACATGTTGCTGACGATTCTTTAACGTCGATAGTAAGACTGGGTCATCTTTTATTGTCCTACATTACTGACGGTATGCGCACGCGCGAGAAGTTTAATGCTTTTCAATTTTTGTACTTGCAGCTATGAATTGATTGACAGGGTTTAATTAATTTTAAGTACACTTTATGAGGATTTAATATTTTGTTTTATTGGGGTGATTTTATGGGTAATGAATCACGACGTGATTGTTTTTTGCTTAAACGTTATCAGCGATGTACCTGCTGTTGGTATGTGGTTTCAGGAATGAGAACGTGTGACTTCCCACGTGGGTTGAGGGCATGTTTTGTTGAATTTAAATTTGAAAATTTATTTTTGAACAATGGGGCGGAAAATACCTGGGAAAAAGCATCGAGGTGTGAAGGATCCTGCGAAACAGCAAGCAAGGCGATATGAAGAGTAAATAGTTTCTTGTACTACTGGTATCAGTCTTATATAGGTTATTTAATTTTGGAATAGGTTAGGTTTGGGTCACAGAATGTATTATTTGTGTACTTTTCTAGGTTGAAAACGAAAATAAATGCTCCGCCAAAAGATGTAAATGAACAGGCTATACCGAAGAGTTTGGCTAGAGTCATCAAGCTTAAGGAGGCTGTTAAATCAGGGAAAATTAGGAAGGTAAATAGGAAACGAAAGAAGAATAAGACTGGACTGATCGAGGTAGGAAAGCAGGTTTCGAAAGTGAGACATCCTAAAGCTAAACCAGATAAAGTTGTACCTATATTCTCTCAAAAACCTGGGGAAGGCGGACGTGCTTTTTTGAATAGGGTCAGTAAAGAAACTCAAGCATTTCTTCATGAAACCCAGTTCGAAAAGAAATATGGAGTTGAAGTTAAACGAAATTCAGAAACTGGAAAAATCGAGGGCCTTACGGAAGCACCCAAGAATGAACTAGACGAATTAGCTAAGTTGCAAATGAAACACAAAAATACAATGAAGAAGAAGAAGAAAGTATCTGAAGATGAAGTGAAACTTACTAAGGCGCAGAAGAGAAAGCAGAAACTCGAAGCTAAGAAAGAAAAGAAACTTCAAGATAATATTGATGAGTTTAAAATATTTAAAGATAAAGTTGAGTTTGGAGATATTGTGCACGCACCTCCAGAACTTCGGATACGACCTAGAAAAATGGAGCAAACTAATAGTGCAAAGGTATATGAAATACACATCAGTTTTAGACATATCGATATTAATTATAATCTTTTTTACAGCCAGGAAAGAAAGATCTTCTGCTAAATTCCCTCTTCAAAAAAGATACGGTAAGCTCCTCAAAATCTATTACTGTAGACAGAACTGGGAAACGTAAAGACTTACCAGCAGCAGAGCGAAGAATATTGGACAAGCAGCAGTCGGAAGTCGTAGCTGCTTACCGAAAACTTAAAGCTCAAAAATCGTTAGGATCGTAAAAATGCTGTTCTTAAGCTCGCAATTAAATAACATTTTTTATTATGCAACTGGTAATTACACAAACAATAGACCCAACATAATATAAATCCAAATCCATGGCACCATTTTCCAATAACTAGGAAAGTTTGTAATTCAAGATATATTTAGCCAGTAGTCCATACGAAGGGTTCGAGCCTGTCCTCGACAGGCAGTAAATTATTTAGTGTTTCGATACTCTCCAAAGTCTGATTGAGTTGTACATGACACTTTGTCAACTGTCTGCTCAATTCATGAACCTTATTAAGTTGTTCTGCAAATTTAGAAAATCTTTTTTGCCTTTCCACTGCCAAGTTGAGAACCTTAATAATTTCTGCATCAATATTAGTGCATAAAGCTGATTGTTCTCCTGTGATCATTTGTGCATTAGTATTTAAATGATGTTGATATCTTGCGCAAAGATTGAACAATCCAATAGGATCGAGTCTCTCCAAGACCTCAGGATCTCGAATTCCAGGAGGAAGGTTTAATGTTCCACGCATTATCGGAAGGAACATTGGAATGCTCTGTAATTTCACAAGATCTGGATCCTTATCAGCTGTCGGATCAGAAATTGCAGGTTTTACCACAACGATACTATGTGCCTTATCCGACAAAGGCTTCCTGTGTCCTACAGCTCCCAGACTAGACTTTCGTCTAGATATCTCCTGGCCACCTAAACTTTTTCCTCGATGAAGCTGTGACTGTTTATTAGTCATTTTTGGAGAATCTCCAATTGGTCTATTAACAGTATACGATATATAAGGGAGATCTGAGTCTGAACAAATGCTTGGTCCTGGACTGGTACATCTTGGAGGTGTATCATCGGGAAGTCTCTCACGATTAGGAACGCTCTTTCCTCTTCGTAGATGTGCAGTTCTAGTTCTGCCTCCATCGGCACTATGTGCTCCAGCTCCTTGAGAACTTTGTTCAGACCCCATTACGCTTCTACTTTCAGTATCCTTCAACAATTTCCTTGTTTACACACAGCTCTTCTACGCAACAAAAACCAATTTACATAATCCACAGTTTTATTGTGGCCTCTTTATCGGATCACCCTTTAATTCCATACAGCTCATTGAAAACAACAATGACAATCATTTCATATTACAAATCATCAGAAGTTGTTCAACGCGATTCACTGTACAAGGGTGCATTCTTTTTTTCATATCCTGATCAATAATTTCCTGCTGTACTCTATTTCCCAACAGTTATTCCCCAAGACAAAGCAGCCACCACAACAAGAATAGTTCCTAATATTATTAATTGACGTACCGAAATTCAAAAGAATGAAACAATTAAGTATTGTCAAGAATTGACTGCTCTTAGATGTCAAAAAACTGTCCCACTAATTTACATTGACATACCAACACAAGAGCAGAAGGTCACTAAAGTAATAATTAATACAGGCTCCATCTATCGGCGTTAGCCATAACTTCTTTCCCTAATATAAAGATCAATCAATGTACCAACAGGCGATAAATTTGTCGGTCTTAAAACCAGAGAAAATCGTAGAAAGGAAATGAGCTCTCTTATCGAAGATAATTTCGTAACGGCGATAAGGATAGTACTAATATTTTACATCGATGACTCATTACGCCTCATCGTACGGTGGAACGTTATTATCTTGCTATTTCAATTACATCTGTAATTAGCAGTTCCTCATTATACCAAATATTAAAACCTTTTCTCTCTAACGATCTCATCGATCTATCGAATACCTGATGGATCACCAGAAATAGTATCCAATACTGAAGTTCGAGGACAATCAAATTCCATTTCAATTTGACGTCTGCCTATTGTGATGATAAATTACGTCATAGCCCATGGCTAATTGTCAGGTAAATGCAGTGCAGTGTACACACACGGCTAATTAGCGCGCGAATAATAAACGTCTTCATCTATTCAAAGCGAATCAATTGCTGTTGAATGGAAAAGAACGTAAGGTACAAAAATGTCTATAATCAAACAAAAATAACAAGCGAGACAAATTTATTCAGCTTACAAAGCTCGATATAGATATTCGATTAGCAAACTGTCAAGTCAAAAGAATCATTGAGATAGGAAATTTTTAAAAATTCCATTGGTAGTCTTTGCACTGACATACGTGTTTGGTTAACGCGTACAAAAATTAAGTCCATGCAATTAATAATATTGTGTAATGTTTTCCAGATCACTTTCTCCGACAAAAGTCAATAAAAAAATCATTACGTTCACTTCATTGGTTCTTTATTATTCTTTAAGCGTATACCTAACTGTACAAACATATTTGAAATCCTTGAAGCATGAAAAATCGAAAAATTACTTATTTTTAATTACCAGCAATTGCGAATGTTTGTCAATTAATTATAATCAACCAATTAACATTGCGAGTGCCGTCGCAAAGTTACAATCACCTTACAAAGACAGCATATATCGTAATCGTCTCCTGACAAATTTTTTTTTCCAGTTCATTACTATTATTGTTATTCAGTGTTTTTCCATAGCATCGCGAAACTCATCGTTAAATCTCGGAATTTTGTCAGCAGGCTAATAATTCAATCGCACGTTTAGACAATTCTTATCGGAAGTGAGTGAACGTCATGTCGGTTGGCCTTGAAAAATTTCATAAAATAACTAGAACACGAAAGGGTATTTATCTGCGAAGTACCCGGACTCGTAACAATAAAAACGGCCTCGTGAAATTCTATCGCGTTTGTTATTGATATGAAAATGTCGCTTAAAGATATATTTAAAACGTTTTTTCCGTACGCCAAACCACTTTAGATGTTGGACTAACGTCTTTGACATAATTAGATAAGTCGTTGGTTTTTTCTTTCTCTTTTTTTTTTTTATTAAATAATCTAATACGCAATTGCGACATATCCATGAACTACGGGCAAAGTGCACGAAGTAGAAAATGTCGTGCGCTTAGGCGATTAGTAACAGCCACGTTAGCACACAGAGCATCCTGACACAGTTTTGTTAGATTTTCTTAAATTTTTCTCTAATATTGACGGTCGTCACTCAAGTAATAATTTTTTCTTACAATGACTTTTTGTATTACATGTCGTCCATAAATATTCAAAATTTTTATCGTTGCTTCCTTATTTATTGACACTGTACGATGTACATGTATACACGTGTAATCAAATGCGGCTCATTGACTTAACAAATTGAATTCGCACGATTCGTATCGTTGGGAATTAGCATTGTTTTCACCTCCCGGTAACGTCCTGTCTCTCGTGCTCAAAGAATGGGGAGAACGAATAGTGTCATTGTTATGAAATTTGCATCGAAACCTGAAAATAATATATTCCAGCGAGAACAATACGTTAAATCAGTATGATATTGTTTACGTGAGTTTTACACAGAGACGTGAAATTTCTGACGAGATTTCACTGACTTCCAGTCGCTGCTGTCGTAACCTGCAAAACCACATTTGTAATTACGACGATTCCCCTGTATTTTGCATTTACCAAATGGCTGTAAGCGAAACAAATGTATATCCGGTGACTTTATTGTTTAGACAATTGTTCATAATTTAATCGCATTACTTCTGTATTATTTTTTTATTTGATTCTCCAATGTATTATCATTTACATGCGTAATACATGTGGTTGATTTTTTATTGCGTCAAATGATAAATCAGGCTGAATTCGAAGCGTAGAAAAATTTACTTACCGAACGGAATAAACCCGTTGCACTTTTCGGTGTCGCGTTTACTCAACAATACAAACGATCGTCAGACACGAACGCAGGATAATACGTAGTGGAAAAATAAAGTAACGACATTGAGATTAAAGGTGTTTGATAAAGAAAGTAAATCGAAGAGAGCAATGAAAGTAATTGTACAAGATTACGTTACGTGGTCCAGGGTTGATGAGACGTCACTGCCACCATGTTTAAAATAAAAATTGTCCAGGAATGTTTTCTTTTCATAACCTCATTTTAGAAAACTGTCAATTTTCCAACCGATTGCTGACGAGGGTGTTGCTTTTACGAGTGTCGCCAGCGATACGTGCAGCGACGGACTGTGAACGCGGCTTAAGATAGAGTGAGAGAGAGAGAAAATAGAGGAACAACGAAAAATGTATTTATAGAACAAGGCTTTTATGGCGACTGCCTTAACGGATTTTTCCGGAGTGACTGGCTGGCTCTTTCTTTTGTCTTCTGGCTATCTTCTTCAGTGCGGATTTACAAGCAGCGACGATGACGACGCTGGGCGTCTTTTCATCGTCGGTAAGAAAAAGAGGTGAACACGAAGAAGAAAAAACACGGAGAGCTGTCGCTGCTCCCTTCAAGTCGCAATCTTGCGATAAGAATCGCCACGAAACGCATTGAGGGCCCGTGGAGTAGCATTAAATTTAAATTGCTCGTATACCGTCATGGCGTGCCCGCACACGAGCGTCTCGCGCACTGTGTAGAGGTAACGTTGAAAGTCATATCTGCGCATTGGCTTGAACTTTAGAGACGTGTCATCAAAAAATGAAGAGACGTCGTCGCACGCTATAAACTGCTACTGTAAACTGGTATATATCGTTTCTATGCACCGTTTCGTATTGACGCGCACAGCACCGCCTACGTAGGTTAGGTTCGCTACGGCGCGCGAGAGAAAACTAACTTCTGTTCGTGCGTACAGAGGGCCAGAAGGGTGGAAGCGCGGGTTATTTGAATGGGAAAAAAGAAAAATAGCTGATTAATTTGATACGGTTAATGGAAAACGCTAGATTTGGATAAAATAAGGTCGTTTATGTATTTCTTCTTTTTTATTTCTCATATTCAATGAGTAAATAGGAAATTTTTCGTTATTCAATGCGAGAAAGGAGGTTGTAACCCGTGTGCTTACCAATGCGATAACGCGCGCTGGAAAACGTGAAAGGGAAAGAATTGCAGAGACGCCACACTTTTGCGCTGCTTAGTATGCAGACGAGTTTGGACAAACACGAAAATTTTTCTGAAATCGCTCGAAAATTCGGGCGTTGTAAACTATTTTGGTCTCGTCATGAAAATCTACCAGCCACCTGTACTTTTTCACCATCTTTTTCTGTCTCGCCCTCGATATTCACTGGTAGCAGTAGGTTACAGGCGCACTTTGACCCGACGTTACTACGTGCGCGTGAAACCTTTAAAAATAGTGCACGAGGATCGCTTATGCGAAATTGTATAAAATTTATACAGGTCGATTCAATCTGCTCGTGAACTGGTCAAAACATGCTACGATAGGTAATCATAAGTGAAATCCTTCCGCGTATCTATGTCACGCACTATATAAATAATTTGGGCATAAAACGCGAATCCATGAACTACACGGTGATTAATATAAATTAGTGAGTTTTATACGTACCCAATAATCGTGCATCAATAATCCAAGGCTGCTGGAACTTTTTTAATTAACGCTCTCAATTGCACAAGGAGTACTATCAGTTATCATAAGACCGTAAGACAATCCCGATACCGATAAGGGGATTCTCTTTCCTTATTTATTATTCGAGGATACAATCGCAATACATAGTACATGAGTATTATACGTTTGAGAATAAAACAAGACAAAATTGAATAGGAAGATACGCAGGATACGCGAGTTAATAGAATATGCAAAGAGGAAAACAGGGTGATTGGTGCGTGTTGAAGTGGTGGGGATAACCAAGCATCACTATAAGAGAGGGGGTAACGTGACAGCAAGTTCACCCTGTAGTCAGTGAGCAGCGAGCTCTCGAGCAGTACGGATCGTTTCGTAACGCTTTCGATTAAAAAGCTACCGACCACGTGGTGCGTTTAACTCGTCTTGATTTTATTATTGCGTTTTGCTTACGCGCGACAGTGCACTGTGATTTGATAACGTTGCGTGAGTTTACTGGGTTCGGCGTGACGCGAGCGAATCGTCGGCGTAAAATTAAATTCGTCCGTTAACATCGAGGACATCTCGTTATAATATTTCATCGTGACAAAATTGTTTTTCACAGCAAGCTCTTCGAGCATTACGCGACTAGGTTTGTATTGATTTCTATAATTTAACATTGACATTCATATTCCTAACTGTTACTTAAGATTGCTGTTAGTCCTTTGAATGACTGCCGTGAATGAGTATGTTGACTTTTATTTATCTTGATTGCCGTGCTTTCGACATTTTTCTAAGTTTTCAACATCATCGCGTTTATTACCTGTCACGGCTGGCGATATTACTTGGTGGCATCCGTTAGAGATATTACATCACCGTACGATTAATGATAGTACAAAGTACGGGAAACTGGTAGAATTCGTGAAAGTCAATAGGCAGAGCTTCTCTGGCGACTTGTCGCGGTAGATAAAACGTCAGCAGTTTTAAATACGTGAATTCCCAGTCGTAGAGAGAGACCATTGAAAATTAGAATTAGTCTATAAAAATTAATAGTTTCATAAAAATAGCTTTTACCATAGTCTAATACTCCTTTTCCCCTTCTATCCGTTACTTTCTCTCTCGCTGATAGAGACTGTAAACTTCGTAAAAAAAAAATAGGAAACCGCTGAAAAATCTCACGTTGACGATCGTAATTTTGATTTTGTTGTTCCTGCTGGTAAACAGTACAGCTTTACTATGCGTTACTGTTAAAAAAATAAATGCTGTAACCCGTCTAAAAAAAAAGTGAACACAAACCGTACAGTCGGATGGCGGCAAAGTTTTTGAGTGTCTCGAAAATAGATCGACCGCGAAAATAGTGAAGCGGCAACCCGGTGAAAATCTAATTTCGCTTCTAACATAGAGTCACGAGTATATACGTACTTCTAGCCACATAGGAATAACACATAACTTCAATACATATGCGAGAGCGAGGGAGGATATCCTCGCGCACTGTTAGATCGTTCAACTTCGAAGTAAATATTCCCATAGCTCGTGAGAATCGCTTTGGGAATTCCGTACTTCATCCCTTATACGTCGGAGGTTGACTGCGGGCTGGAAAAGTTAAGGTAAAAGTTGTACCGTCTCTCTCGGAGCATCGGGTGGATAGCAGAGGAAGAGAAAGAGAGATCGATTGTATATTTATACGTCTTAAAGTTTAACCTAAAAGCAGGAAAAAGTGCAACAGCAAAATTTGGGTGAACAATCATATACCGTGACAGTGTACGTTGTTTACCAAGCATGAAACCTTCGATTTCTATCAGCGATTCCGATCTCTGTGATTAAATACAAAAGTGCACGTCGCATAGTGACCGATCGAATTTAACTCTGGCCATCTTTGGGCCTTCGACGTTAAGGGTGGGTTCACATGGCGTCTGACGTGTCACGTGGAATCGTATCGGCAGCTACGATTTATAGTAGCTAATTGTTAATAGTGAAGACAAACAGGATTAATTTTATATTAGGCATCACTTTTCACTGAGTCTACACAGTATGCTTTGACTAAGCCCTTCCTAATGCACAGTACACAGGTATAGGTCTTCGCAAATGTTAGGGCTTTTGGCCGTTGACTTATCTATATTCTAATCGATTGTCCTAAACTTTCCTCTATACTTAATGCCTCGTTCAGTGTTCCAAGTAGCTTGTGTATATATCTTGGTTGTATATAGTCATGCGTATAACTTGCTACTTTATAAGCAACGCTAATTTTTAGCTTGACTTGCACAGTCGTAGTCATTGACGTTGTTGCCGACATGTGTACCAGGCCTTCGGGCCGTAACAGTCGTCAAGGTTCGACCGTGCATTTTTCTTACGATCGTCGAGCGTACGTGAACGTGTTATTAGTTCGTTAATTAACTGTGCTTGAGAGAGATAACGGAGCAAGCAGTTCGGCTAATTGCTCACGTAGTCAATGCGTACTCACGCGAGAGACGAAAGTGATTTTCCCTTTTTTTTTTTGTTTGGTTACCTTTAGTAATTTTTAAAATTACATTTCATCCAGTACTCGGATTCTTTTCAGAGATCCATCGTCTTTAGTTTCGTAGATTGTGAATGCGCCGTGCGATTCGCTGCGTAGCTGCCGATTATCTTGTTTGCCGACGGCGCTATCTGGCGGCGATCAGGGCGCACTAGGTAGCACGAACTATTTTGACTTCGTCAGTCCTTGGAACTGACAGTTTGATTTGAACTTGCGATAGTCCGATTTATACGGAGTGTCGTAGGTCGAGGGAGAGTCAGAGCTCATGGAAGAAAAATGTTTGATTGTTAAGAATTATTTAACGGGGAAAAAGGTACGGAAGTGTAATGGCACTTTTATACTTGCAGCGTTTACGCTCGTTTAAGCGAATTCCTACTTGAAGCAGGAGGTCAAGCACCAATCCGTAGCTCTCTATGGAGTCCATTATCGGACTCCGTGAAATTCGAACGTTTCCCACGGAAAACTATTGGAACTTTCGAAGATTAGATACGAAATGGACGTCTTCCTTTTATTCTGTATTTTTTTTTCTTTTTCCTATCGAAATTTAATTCTCTGTCTGTTGAGCCACTTATTTTCGACTCACGTTGTAGCGTACAGTGCACGGGACCTGCTTTTGAGTCACGTAGTGTCTACTGTATGTCTAAGTGTTTGACTGACGTCTTGTCACACGAATGTCTTTCCAATTATAAATTGCACTTTGTTATCGTACATTTTGACAGATAAGACGCTAGTGGCGAGAGATTTTTTCACGCTCCCGACTCATTCTTCTTATTTACGTTGTAAGAGATTTTGCAAATGGCGGAACTGTGTAAGCGTGTTCTACACTTCGATAATCGATCACTCGTGTTATCTGTTGTTAATTCTCTCTCGCGCGTCTATTATCTCTCGTATTTTCGATAGGCTCGCTACCGTCTGACTAAATTGTTATCAATCGCGAGGGAAAAGTTTTATCCTATCTGTCGGTTAACCTTAAAAGTTATCCAACTCTCTTTCGAAGGCTTACTCCATCTTGGTATTAACTGCCTGTGATTTATTTCCTCATGGTAACGTGCCGAGAAATTTGGAGCTTTGACTTCTGTCGAAAAAGAAATTCAATGAAACGATTCTTCGGACCTTTTATTGGCTTTATTATTACGTAATGCATTTATTCGGCGCGTCCATTATTTCTTGTTGCTTTGTCTGCCGACTTAAATTGCTAATAGTCGTGATCGTCAAGGCCGTAGAATTATTGCACACGCACTGAAAGTCGTAGCTTGACGAATTTTCGAAAAATCATCTGACTCATCAGTGCTACTTATATTTTCCGCGACAATGGAAAGCACCACGTCTCTTTCGTATCGCTTCTTTCACAAGCAGCTCGTTAGCTCTTATCACGGACGCCAATCGACATTTCTCCTTGCGACACTTTTCTTCATTTATTGCATCACTTCACGTAAACTTTTCTTTGTTGTCTGCTTAGATACATAAAAAATGGATAAATGATAGACTTTTTTTAAATAATTTATCTGACGATCGTAAAAGGAAAAATTGGGTCCTGAATTCTTTCTTTTTTTCTACAAAAATGAAATGCTCGGCTCGAATATGATAAAGATATTTAATTCGTAACAAATAAAATTAATGATAAGATTCTCTCTTGCGACAGTAATTCCATGAACAAACACAGTGGTACTTCGATAACTCGAATCTCAAGGGAAACGAAATATGAGGAAATTATAGAATTTGAAGAATTCGAAAATTCAAAGTTTCGTAGCCTTATAGAGGTTTTTGACTTGTGGAAGTTCGAGTTATCGAAGTCCGACTGTATCATATTTTTTTTACGTAGCTCTCATAAATCCTCATGTGAAGAAATCCTTATCAACCTTGCTATCATTAACTTTTCAACCCTTCGCGCCCACAGACGGTGGCAAATCACTTATTTACAGTATCAAATTTTCCACGTACCTCGTGCTGATTCGATTTCATGCATTTCACCGATATGGCAATGTGCAACAACACCGCGTGTCATTAAGCCCCATATGAAGTGACGTGTGGAGAGGAAAGTTAAAAAAAACTATTTTATCGCTTATCGGGAGCGAAACGGGAACTGTTATCTCTGACCATTGAGTTGAATTTATATTAACCCAAGTGGAGACAATTAGACGTTCAGTCAGTCAGAATGTTATTTGCATCGAATTACCGTGATAAGAAAGTATTTTTTTTTTAAGACTCATACAGCGACCATATTAGACTTGCCTTCCATCTTTGTTCCTTTTTTATTTATATATTTGATTTTTTTCTTCAACATCCGCCCCTCCCCTCAAACCCATTTTACTCTATCGCACGTAGGCGACAATCACTGTCATCGCGGTCTCGTTTGTTATCCGCCTGATTTTCTACACAGCCGGTATTAGTTGCGTGTGGGTATACGCTTAAGGCTATATCAGGGAAATTATACCTCATGAAAATACACGCTTGTGGGTAGCGGACAGATAGGAGGCGCATACATGATAATGATAGGTAGCCGCCATTGTTGAAAAATAAAATAAGGATTTGTGGATTAGTACAGTAAATACCGTTATAACGGGTAGTAGATTAGGGTTGATTAAAAAAACATATATCGAATTACGTTGTTGAGTAAGATGCAGGTGTATGGGTGAAATCGATATTTATTTAAGTGTCATTAAGTCACATCCGGTTTCGTAGAATCCACCGGAAACTGACCACCGCCCCTGCTATTAATTCGTCTCCGGAAATTGTCCTTGGCATCAATCGAATGCTCTCGTATGCTACAGTGTGTTATCGAATAATTCATTGACTGATAGAAAGATAAAAATTGTCGTATTTGATGTTGAGCGGTTTAAAAAAATTTATTTTCTTAAATTTAACCCTTTAATTTTTTGTGCTTGCAGATCCTCAAGCAGAAACTACGGTATCTACCAGCGATGACGTGCACGTGCTACTAATCGTGTGTGATTATTAATTAAAAATTAACACCAGCCTTAGCGTGCTATTAACACCATGTAAAATACACATTGAATCCATGGAGCCACGGATTCAGCCATGGAGCCGCTGCTACGTATGGCAAGCTCCGAGGAGTAAGTAGAAATAATTTAAAATAGCATTATACAGAGCGGAGCGCGAATGATGATCAATGAAATTGGATCTCGAGACTTCAATTTTCGCGATTATTACGTTGATTAATTTTTATCTCCTTAGGATATAAATTTTTACATGCAGTCGTGCAGTATATACGGACGGTACGATTTGATAAAGGAATGTGGAGAAATATTCCAAAATTTTTTCGCCATAGAAAAAATGCGTCGGCGATACCTAGATAGGAAACTCGATGTTTATACCATCGTGTCGCGCTACTCGCGGCAAGTTTCAGAAATAGGAGACCTAACTCGCTAATTTACGTCGCAAATAAAAATCTTTATTTGGAATTTCGCGATACGGAGGCTTCAAGATTTACTCGTTTTTACATTATGCGGGATCACGGACCCGGCATGTTTTAGTTGAGGGATGTTCCGGCGGCGGCGCTGCGGTCGCTAGACACATTTATTTGTCATGACTGTCGTACCGAATAACGTCTTGGGACGATTGGTTGACAATTTGTTGCTGGTATCGCGTGACTTGATTAATTTGACGTTTTTTTTAAACAGTATTTGCTTAACAGCGTTGGACCCTTTTCTAACATGGCTATACTTACCTTCTGGCATCCTATAGCGCATTTACCTGCTTCATGTAAATTCACTTGCTCACGGATACTTTGCCTACATCAAGATAGCTAATTATTATGCTCGTTAACGAAATCCTTTGTATCGTCGAGCCTTGGATTGTCGCTGTTAAGCAATTCGATGTTGCGACGTATTACTGTCTCTGTTAGCCAAGTGTCAGAGGTTCTCAATTTCTTTCATTGAAATATTAAACTGATCCTGAAAACTCGTGCATGACGCCATATCCACTTGATTTTGACAAACCAAAAAATTTTGAAGTTCGTCACGGCATAAATTTTGAATTAATTATATATAGTCTATCCGGGGTCTGGATCGAAAGTAGAAGAGTCTATATGGCATTTAGATTGAGTACGTCAACGAGTTCATGAAGGATACGGCACGGGTTCAAGTCGAGTTAAGGTTGCTTGACTAACATTTCTCATATTTCGAAGTCTAATTAATAGTTTTCAATGATGAGGAAAGAAAATTCAAGAAAATTACATCGATTTATCATCTCAGTATGTGGGATCGCTCAAAATTGATAGCCATTAAAAGTCGTAAATTTGTTAGAGAAGCTTCGAATTTTATTTTTTGTCATCAGTATATCCGTCCTTTTCTCGCTCGTGCGAGTGCCCATAAGATCGTCTCTCTCGCACTCGCGGCAGGTATGGGAAACCGAAAACTTTTGGACGTACGCTCGATATAAAAAATTATTTTCATCCCCATTCAAAATAATTTTGGGTGACGATTCAAGATGAATCCTCGTTCTACGGGGTTGGGACGGTTTCTCGACTTGAATTCTTAAGGGTGGCCCCACGCTTGATTTTCTATTTACATACGGTCGAAACGTTCTTCAGCCGATTTAAATAGACGCTAGAGCCTTTTCTTAGCTTGATTTCTATTGTCGCGTAATCCGCGGAAGCGCGTGTCTCGGCATATTGTTACGCGTAATTGATCCTTCTGTTCTTTAGTACGCACTCTTCACGCACCTTTTTCAGATAACGCACCAAGTCTCTCGTATCTATGCTATTCGTACCTCGGCGCTTTGGCCAACGTAGAAAGTAGTCGTCGTCGTAGCCTATTCGCGCAAATGCCAGGCTGTGAATTTTCTCAATGACTTTTCATCGGCCTTTCGCACGACTCCGAGTGACTGGAATATTTTACGTAGACGCATCTGGCACGCGAACGAACGTCAATAGTACGTAGGATGATTTGTGCACATATATATCTTCGTATTTCAAATATATATTAAAAATTTTTTTACGAGCTTCGAACTCGTTTTTGGAACGTTCTCGAAAATTCTAACGTAATTGCTCATTTTTATCCTCGGCCGGATATCAATAGGGACGCAAATTTCCAGGCTCCTTAAAATCTGCGAGTTTCTCGTAAATTTATTGCGCTACCACGCACCGTGTAACAAACTCGGTTCTCATGGGACTCCTAAATATACGAAGGTTCAGAATTTCGTAGCTATTTCTCTTCTTCTCTCCCTTCCCCACCTCGCTCTCTCTCTCTCTCTTCCCCTCTCTCGCCGTTCCATCGGGCGAGAAAAGGCCGGAAGGATTGGATATCTGCCTTATACAAAATATCTGCAGATATTTTGACCGAGTTATTTTTCTTCGTAGAATCTGTCGCTGGGAGTCTCGCTCTTTGTTATTTTCATTTTTTTTCTTCTTTCTTTTTAATACACATTTTCCGACAAGCTTCACGCCTCGCGTATTCTCAGACGTAAATTCCCAACAGCACAGGTACCACCTTTCGCTCTGGTTTAATCTAGATAAATTTTTACATTGGGCGTTATTTGATTTTTTTTAAAATATTTTTCATACTACCTTCTTCCATCTTCATTGTCTCCGTCCGCTCTGGTTTTACTACGTCGACGCGATGAGGACTATCCCAAAGGATTACGGTCTCTTTCGCCATTTTTATTTCTCAAAGAATCTACAGTCCTCGCGCCGGCTCTGTTATCTCTGACGGGTTCCGCACGAGAGAACAAATTTTTCTCTTCCTCTCCCCCTTTTTCTTTCTGTCTGAATAATCTTCATCGCCGTTACAGAGCGAGCTACGGTGCTACAGGGGCGTCCGGGAAGTTCGAATTCCGGTATCACTCTTCGGGACGCGTCTTACGTGAGACAGGCGTAAAAGAAATTCCAGTACTCCCTGGCAGAATTATTTTCATTAGATGCAATTTTGTTTTGACTGGTGAGCAGGTAAATTAAAAATTTTGTTTCATTTAATATAGTATTACTTTTGATCCTTTATCGTGGTCCGGATGGTAGACCCTGAGGATTTTTCACGTTTTCTCCAAACCTCCTCCTTTTCTACGGTCGACAGTTTCTAAAGCATTTGCGTAAATTAATATTAGCATACACTCTCTTATTTGTCGGACTCTGGCGTAGTCCTAAAAAAATGGTATACAATAGACATAACCAAAATGACAGTCAAAAACTAGTGCAGGGTCTGTCAGCTTCTTAACAAGTACAAAAATAATTACGGCGGGCATTATCCAGAATTAAAAATTCTTCCCAGATTCGTAAAGCTCGATTCACTCGTTCGGTTTCTACTATAAACTATCGGTTTCCCACTATATTACGACTCACCACGTAACACACTCCTTTCGCTCGTACTCCTTTTAACCTGGAATTAATAAACACCCGTTTCTATGCGCGCGACCAAACCTGCCTATGGTTTGGTCAGGCATACCAGCTGAGCGTTAACGACCGGTCGCCTCCTCCATTTCTGTCGTTCGATCTGGTTCTCTCCAGTCGAGAGCGAAGTCACCACGTTATTTCAAACGCAGTTTGAATCCTGCTTTCGTTCCCGCCACTTTTCAAGCGCACCGCCATCAACGTACTTCTTATTAAACGTTTCAGATCGGCTGGATAAAAATCTTAGTTATTATCCACAGCTTAAAACTCGAGCGTCTGACAATTTGCATTCGTGCCGAGTAAGTTGCAGCTGTCAATGTTATTTCGTTGCCATGGAGACGAAGTCATACCGGATAAAACTGGTTTGAGCCGAAATACTTTTGCATTACCTGCTTCTCTCTTCTCTTGCAATAATACACGCGATTTACTTTTATTTTCAAATTGACACGTGTAACCGTCAGTCTGCTTTCATGTGGCTCGTGTTATCCTGAAATATTTCAAGGCTCGATTTACGATCGATAATCCTTTTCAGTTCGGTCGTCCCCTGGCAATGTCAATACAGGAAGCAAAGGCGCGTCTGGGTCAGGATGATAAATAAAAGCACAAGCCGAGCATACATAACCTCACTCGGAATATTAAATGATAAAACGTATGTAAATATCATAGCCAAAGATTCCTATAGAAACTCATTGTTTTTATACCCGTATCGATCGAATTCGGGAAAAAATCAATTAATTATCTGTAAGTAAAAATTAATTTGTCTGTATACCTTTAGTTCCTTTTTTCTTCTTAATCACTGCTTTCTTATCGATACCGTCTGTATTTGTCGCGTGGACTTGGAATCGAATACAGAAATCATTATGGACCCCCGGCAAAGATGGCCGACACCTCGGGAAACGAATTTTCCCAGGTGCGTAATACCTGCGGCGAATCGTTTACCGAGCGGACCGCGTAATTGGGTAGTAACGGCCAATTAGCCGATGACGTTAACGGCGTCGCGACGACCTCCGTCGTAACCAAGCGAAGTATGTACCAAGGCGTGTATCGTCTGCCGTAGAAACTTGAGAGTGACAGATTGCGATACTTTCTTGTTTCTCGTGATATCGGAGCCCATTTGTACGAAGGGGCTGAAGAGGGGGTGGGTAGGGGGTGGGGGGGGGTGGACTCGGCTATTAGGGGAACGACGAAAACTGTTGGTATCACTGTACATTCGGACAAAGTATATGTACGTATCACTGCCAACTGTAGATAGACACACGACACGTTTGTACTGCCATATGTTGGGTTTGTTTACATACCATAATGTGGGGGGGATGCTTGTTAATTTTTTGATTTATATTTAACTTTTGATATTATTTAACTTCGGATATTTGTATCGCAAATAATTAAACATCGTCACGGATACCAATTGCCGTGCTAATTTTCTTAGGCCGGTGTTCTGTAATCTACGATTTTAATGTGCATTTTTTTTTTGACAGCTGGTAAACAGTGATTGCCAAATCGCACGTGGTTCCGTATGACATTTTTTTTGCAAGGATTAATTTTACGCTATTCGATTTGTCTGTTTTAGCGTATTTCGTGATCTTTTTCAAGTGACCACGTGCTACTGGTCGCTGAGGGTTGGATTGTTTGACAGCTGTCAAAAAGGTAAACATTGAACTTGTGGACCGTCTATACCTATAGCGTTTGGACGAGGAACACGTGGGTAACTATAGGCGCCTGTACAAGCGTGACGTAGGCTCTGTACTTTGTGGAAGATCGTAAACCCGGGACTGTATACGGATACTCTGGCTGTAACACGGAAGCGTAGCCATTTGTTTTGCTGGCATTGCGAAACAGTTGGTTTTGAACTTGTCCGATGGTTGTTGGAATCTGCGAACAGAAGCCACAATAGTCATATATGTTTATCTTGCTATGCGGTTCGTCTGAACACCTTTGATGTTCTCTGGTTATTAGCTATATATGTCTCGGGCAGATACGTGGACGAGGCAATGTGCGTGCTGGGTGGGTCTGGATACTTTACACGCGACGCGTCTAGACGTCTTCTCGTGAGCTAAGGGGTACGCGTCTTTTGCAGGGACTGATAATTACTTTTATATATATATATATACACCTGTGTATGTATATATATATTATTCACTCTGAATACTCTACCCGGCCTTTTCTTTGGAACTGGCTTGAGATTGGTCTTGGGCATATTGGAGTACGGGATGCTGTATTTTTTTTTAAGGTTAGGTTGGGTTAACCTTTTATCCGATTCTCTTAGCCGGGATTGTGGATCGTTTGGGAGAGCTTAAGGATCTCCGGTTGTTATGTCTTGGGGATACATTTTTTTTTGGGCGATTTATTACATTTGCTGTCATTTATGGAATTGTCAGACACATTTTTACGCGCGTGTATATACATATTCTTTATATTGTACAAGTAATATAAATCTTTTTTGCAAATCATTTTATTCAAATAAATTACGAAGGGCTGGGACAATTTTGGAAAAATTTTTCGATGTCTACTCTCTATCGATTTTTTTTTTTCGAATCGGTGATTGCCTTTGAGTTTCAACGTGTTGCTTGGCACACGATGTGTGACGACAGCTCGACTGCCGAGCGAAGTAGCTACGTGTAAAGGTGGAAGATTTTTTTTCTTTTTTTTTTTGAGCAAGAGCTATCCCTCTATCATTCACTTATCGCGAACTTGGCGACTTCCTTTCTGTACTCCAAGTTCTACAGGAGCACTCAAGTTCAACGTGCCTCGCCGTACGTGCCCGTTTTCCACAGCGCGATAACACGGCCACCATCCCAAGGATTCTTGGCAGAAGTTTCGAGTGTTCGTCCCGAAATAATACACGTTGACGAAACCGAGAGGCCGATTTAGCGCCGGAAGAGTGTCAAAAGTAAAACAAGACCCGGAGAATACGTCTGCTTGGGAGTAAGAGGCGACGAAAAGGAAAGTGAAAACAAGTAAATTTGACGTTTCGGATAGAAAATTTTTTTTTATTTTAAAATGCCTATTTTTCCCCCTCGCCACACTAACCACGTCTATCTGCCGTGCTGTGGAAAGTCGTGGATTTAAAAAAATTGTTTACGTAAAATTTTAGAATATTTATTTTTTAATTTTATTAAATTCTTTTTTATTTGTACTCGAAATTGTCCAAATATTACGCACTGGCCTGATTAATCCGCAATGGACTTTTCTTTCCTGCATGGACTCCACGTGTCTAACGATGTCCTGAAAAATCGATTTAACGTGCTCGTAAATGCACGCAGAAATTTCACGCGGAACAACTTTGCGCCGGGCAAATGGGTCTGAACTATTTGTATGCGCTGATATTTCGCGACCAATTTACTTAATTTCCTCTTTTTCCTTCTTTCCGTTGACATGCGTGTTCGCCTTATCGATGGGGTTTCAGGGTGTCGCTGGAAAATACATTTGTGCATGGGGCCTAGTGACAATTTAGTTTACGGGTGCAGTGAAGAAAAAAACTTGCTGAGTGACAGCTAAATGACACGTGCGTTTTCACTTTTTTTCCGATAATACGTTCACCGAGTAATGCTAGGTGGCTTGGTTCGTCTCTCTCTCTCTCTGTCAGAGAGAAAGAGAGAAACGTCAGAAAGCCATGGGGTTAACCTCCATATAGGAAAGTACCGGCGTCGGGACGCCTGGCTCGCCGCATGCAACGCGGCCACCCGACCACGTACCCGGTTAAGTGCACGTTTCTACTATTTACGTACGCGAGTGACGTACGACAAATTTTCAATAGATTTCTATGGCAACGTGACAATGTGGTTGGGTGGGAATTTTTCAAATTTTTATTTTTTTTCCTCGTTTCCCTCAATCCGCTACACTTTGGAAAAAATTACGATGATCGTACGAATTTTGTTTTTGCTTTTTTTAACCCGGTGTGCGAAATTCGATTTCTCATGCCTGTTGCCAGTGTGCGAAAAAAAATAGTATACGACACACGT
Source organism: Trachelus tabidus (assembly GCA_030142655.1). Taxonomy (NCBI): domain Eukaryota; kingdom Metazoa; phylum Arthropoda; class Insecta; order Hymenoptera; family Cephidae; genus Trachelus; species Trachelus tabidus. The sequence goes on along the minus strand of JARQTI010000461.1, from coordinate 350,616 downwards.
ATCTTAATGTACTATTGATTTAAAGTCAATTTTGAATTTTTTACGCAACCAAATGTATATACAGGGTTATTCAGGTGAAATGCACTGCCTGAAATTAGCCTCCGTCCATTTGATTTCTATGATGGAACCATGTTCGGGTGGTGCGTTTCTACTGAATAACTGTATATATATATATATATATATATATATATATATATATATATATGCGTGTACACGTTTTGGAAAAGCGTTCCGCCGGACCGATGATAATAATAACGCGTCGCGGTTGGCAATGGAATTGAGAAAAAGGTGGAAAAGCAGTGAATAAAAAGAAGAAAAAAATGAGAGACTGGAACGTTGGGTCTTTAACCCACAGTGCCTTGGGCAAGGTGAGCACCTGCGCGCGAGTAACAAATTGTAATTAATTATCGCGGCCACGAACACAGTGACGCCTTTGCTCTTTGCGCGTTCAATTCGCGTCCGTAATATTCCTCCTCGTGATTTCAGTCATTTCACAGCATTTGCGTGTTGCTGAAAAAGAAAGAAGGAAAAAAAAAAGCAGAAAACAAGTACGAGTACCGAAAAGCCCTGAAACGAAATGGCCATAATAATAATGACAAAAACGTTCGTAAAAGTCTGTGTCGCAAAAAGTTTTTTTTTTCCATTTAAGCAAGTATGTGCGAAAGTATATACTTGTGAAGCGAAGTTCGTGAGTAATGAAAAAAAAGTTGCGGTAACTCGTTTACGAACGCGTCATACGTGTCATTGAAACTGTATGGAAACCTTCGGGCCAAGGTATATGTGACGTCATCGACGTGCTTGGTGAAAGATTTTCAAATATGTGAACGATGGGGGGAGGGGGCGTCTCTGAAAAGTCTAATCGAAAGATACTTGTCGTTTCAAGTTTGAAAAAAAAATATTCAAACCGTTAAACGTTACGGTATTAATTTTTGTATGCGGTGCGAAAACTCGTGGGCGAAGCTTGATGAAAAATTAAAATGGATCAGAGAGCACGACGCGGAGCGTCTCGACGGCGAGCCGCTTCCTCGGTTAAGTAATATAATTTGAGTTAATGGGCAGTTAGCTAGGGATTACGACTTCGTAAAAGGCGGCGGACTCGACGCGAGTTGCACGACTAGCTCCATCCTTTCTTTTGCTGATTCTCTCTCTCCCCCCCTCCCATTCTCATTCTGTCTTTTAACACTTAAGAGATAGATAGCTCCAATCTGGAAACTACGTAGGTACAGTCGTACGAGACATTACAATGCTTGGCAGTTTAAAGGTATTGTTAGCCTGACTCAGGATAACCTAATCTGACCTTTAGCACTTATACCCATCAGAAGGGTCTATTTATTTTCAACACGTGCCACGTTCTATATATATACATATATATACACTTATACGTTAAGAAAAATTTTCTTTCGTTCCTCCGCCATTTTGTTTTTTGTATACTCTTTCGTCCTGCATTATTCAAACGATGCAACTTACTCAGGCAGTTAAACGTACAAAGAGCTACACAGTTACACAGCTACACAGGGTACATAGTTCGCATATACGTTTATATACAAATCACGAATGTCGTTTTGGTCCATCCTCTCCTCTTCCGACTCTCGAAGATCGTCTCTATAAATATGTACGCTCCTCTCCAATCTGGGCTCGGTTCCACTCGGCTGAGAGCAGTCGAGTCATTTGGATGACGTTACGGGTTACCGAAGGAAAATACATTATGCTGATAACTGTAAACAGGTAATGCCAATATGTACAGGTAAACGTATCCTTTTAGGGGTTTCGACGTTGGTTACGTCATGAAAACGACCCAGAGTGACCCCGACGGTCAGATTGATATCCACGGTTCGAACAGTTTCTTTGGATGGGTTGGAATCGGTGGTAAATTTTTTTTCCCACTGATTTTGCCATAAAATCCGGCAGGTAATGACGGGATAAAGAAAGATTTTCTCGGGTAGCAATTACTGCGATTTTCCTCGGATCCTTTTTGTCCCTTTACCGTAGTCGACCTGGAACTCACCCTCACGCGGGAATCCCAGCGTGTGACGGCTTCGTACGTGTGTCTTCCGTCCTTCCTTCTACCACGTCGTTTCGGCTTCCTCGCCGGACTAATAACTCCATGCCCGAGATAGACCAGCCATCTTTTCCTAACGAGTTCGGTTAGCCCTCTACGTGGCCCGTACGGATTAGTTTTCCCACGGTGGAATTTAATGCCCCGCCAGGACCACCGCACGAAACCTGACGCCATTACCGAAAACAAAGTCGTTAAGCTTCTCGGTCAGGTTAGTATGGGAAACGTATGCTAGATGGACTGCGCTTTAGTACCGATTAAGTCCGTCGGGTGGCGCTGCGATCGCGGACGAATATTTTTCACTGACTACCCTGTCCTTCTAGGTAGTCTTTGTTTTTTACTTGCTCAGCTGGACGAGTAAACGTATTATCGTGGAACTCTGGCACTTCTATAAGAAAAGGAAGGAAGGACTTCTGGTACATCTCATTGGAGGAGTCAGCCATAAGGGAAGGAAGGAAGGACTTTGTTGGACTAGGATTATCGTATCTGAATATTGTATCTTCGAATAGAAGTGTGCTTAGGGTATAGGCTTTTTTATCTCTGTGCCGGTGTATTTATTTTTCTTCGTTCCTTATCTATGTCAATTCGACCGCTCGAAATTTCGTGGGATCGGTACTTCAGTGCATTTTTACCGGGGAGTGGATTTCGACCTTGATCAGATACGCTTAGGGGGTAAGTTTTTCTTTTGAAAAATTGCCGATACGCGGTCCATGTCGTTATCGGAATAGGCTACCAGTCATGTTTATTATCTTGGAAAAATAGTCCTTTTTGGCTACCGAGTCTCTATTTACATTAGCCATTCCTTGATATTTGTAAGACTTGGCTGCAGGAACTGGTGGGTACGTCGTCGTCTAGGTGGGGTCCGCACGTGGAATCGGCTGGTTGGAATCACCATTTTTATGGTTCGCGCAGAGAAGTTCTCGAAGGAGACTCCTTATCGGGTTTCACGTATCTTTAGTATTATTGAGAGATCGAACCCCTGGAATTTCAATGGAGCCAGATATGAGCTAGCCTCCTCGAAAAATTTCGCGAATACCCGTTTTTCATTAAAAAAATAATATAAAATTTTTAAAAATATATTTTACGAACAATTTCTACGAGGGTTGACGAAGTTTGAAAAAATATTTTACAACCGGATATCAATTTCTGCTTTGCTTCGGATCGTTTACGTTTCTATGTTTTTTTTGTCAAATCTCCATCGTTGGTCCTGCTCGGCTATCCCGTTTGTCAGGCTTCTCCAGTTAGTTATTGACTATTAATGTTATCGTTCGCCCGTGCTTTAAATTATGCAAAGTGTAAATACTTCGTGTTCAACACCTTGTCGTTTTACATGCAGCCATTCGCCAAGAAACTTTCGGAAACTCTACGGCTTTTATGGAGCTTCTCTTCTGTGAGCATTTTCGCGATAACTCTAATGGCCATTTTCGACGCGCCAAGTACGCTATTACTGTCAGTCTATTTTGCCCCGATATCTACCCCGTCACGGCACACCTTGACCCACTGTGTATCGCACGAACGACGTCCGACGCCGTTGCACAGTGAAAAACGACGGTATCGACATGACGATGCGCGGTCGCGACTGTACTTTGACAAATTTTTTAAATACTCTGTAAAAACTTTTTTTTTACCCCGCTGCGCGGTAACAATGTATCTGTAAGGAAGACAATTTTGTTAATCGTTGAATAAAATTTTTATTATATTTTTTGCAGAAGCGGGTTGCCAAATCTAAAGCCAGTTCGACGATAAGGAGGAAGAAGATAAGTTTGAAGAAGACTGACAGCGAAAGCATTAATAATACGCTCTAAAGTTTAAATTCTTGGTATATCGTGCTTTAAGGCGGACACTCACGTAACGAATTTTATTCTTCGGGACTCTCTTAGCCTCGACGTGCAAATCAAGTGGTGAATCAACGGCGTTGTTGGATATACGGTAGTCCGAAAGCACGTTGGATTGTTGTGATCGCAGTGTAAAAAGTTGGCAACAGTGTCGGAGTGATACGTCATCAGCTGTAAAGGAACATACTGGAGAAAGAAGAATGTCACGTAAATGGTTCAAACGTAGCGAGAGCACCTTCAGACCGCCGGATATTCACAGATAGCAAGAGCCTGCACTTCCTGAAGAGAGATCCGGTGAAATTTGAGGATTTGGCGTTTCGATCAAGGTCAGCAGTTGACCTTTCGCCGGAGGACGAAGAGGAGAGAAAAGGGTCTTTCAGGATCAGGAACAAAGTCAAGCAAAGTCTGAGCGATCGAGTCAAGTCGCCGAAAACAAAGTTGGTCTGGAGGATCAAAGGAGAGGCGAAGGAAACGGTGAGTCACGTGCCGACGACTTCAGCGCCATCTACCGGGAGCGATGAGAGGCTCGAGGACTCTCGAGCAATTGATCCGGGTAAATTAACGCGAAACGATTCGTTTCTAAAGAGACTCGTAAAGTCTTCCCGTGAAAACATAACAGAGTCCTGCGAGAGACTGGTAAGGAACATTCAGAGGAGTCCTCATTTACTTAGAAAAAAATTTTTTTACAGTAAAAGCAGCGACAGTCTTGGCAGTTCGCGAAGCGAGGAACGACCAGTGGCGCCACTGCGCCGGAAGCGCTCGAAGAAACGTCCACTAGGAGATCAAGGACTGACCAGAAGCTCGTTGAAGAAGTCCAATCTCTTGAAGAAGATCAGCAAAGGACCAGGTGGTACGGTCACTACCGATAAGGACGTCGTTGACGTTAGTTTTAATGAAAAATCCATAGGCTCTGCAAGGGGTGCAGTGACGTACGTAGCCGGACTTTCGCCCAGGGTGAACAAACGTCTTCTGCAAGAAGAGGAAGCTTGTCCAAGTTCTCAAAGCGTCTCCGTCGAGGACGTCGACGAGCTGATACGTTCGGAGGACAACTCTCGTCTGATACAGGAGCGTGCTATTCTACGCAGAAGGTTAGAGAAGTTCAGCCGGTTGGGATTGATCGCTGATCAAATTTCACCAGGAAGTGGCGATTCGAGATACGAAGATAGTCCTAGGTTCCAAGGGGAGGGTCCTTGGATATTCGATCGTCCGAGGAACATCAGCAAGCTCAAGTTTTCGCCACCGCCTGAGGATCACGTGGTGCAAAGTTCACAGTCTCTCATAAGACTTCACGATAACCCCAGGTCATTTGATAGCGATAGCGGGAACGTGCGGAACGACTTTTCGACGTTACAGGACAGCAGCAGCGATTACAACGACAGGAACGCAGACGACGCCGGCAAAGACGAGGATGACGATGACGAGTCAGCCGGTCGGCACTTGCTAAAATGCAAACTTGCAAATTTTGCAAATGCCCCGGGACGACGTGGCGGGGAATCGCGCTATCAGATCCCGCAGTCAGTTTCTTCGGTAGCGTCAAGTAAGACTGACGGTACGTTCGCTCGGACTATCAGGAGGAAGTATAGCCAGCCCGAGGACGCGGAGGATACCGGAAGTCGCGGAAACAGTCCTGAACGTTTAATCGGGATCTTTCGCGCACGAAAAGAGCGAAGTGCGTCGAATGACACAATTGACGTCAGTTGCTTCGATAACGATTTTATAATAGATTCCAATGGCTCTGATAAAGTGTTAAGCGCAGTGAAGAAGAATGCACAAGACAGCGAAGAAGATTTAGATTCAATTTTGAAAAGCGACCAATATTTTTTTAATTCCACTGACAGTGCTAATTTGCCTTTGCAAGGCGCAGCTCATTCGACGGATATCGTGGACGGCGATAGACCCGGAAGCAAGCTCATCGACAAGGCTGGTGGTAAAAATATAGATTTTTCAAAAATTATAAATAAAGATAACACAATGAAAATACCTATCAGGATGTTTCGCGTACGCGAAAAATTGATCTTCGGCCTGAGTGCCTTTGCCATACTGTTTACGTTGCTCTTGGTGGTCGATCTTCAAATGGATCTGGGGTACAGTGGTCATCACTTGGTACCGAGTCATGGCCGGGTCAAGGTCGGCGAAGATCCTACTCAGGATACCGTCTATAATAACTTCAGACGGAAGTTTCTTCAGCGTGTCAACGGCAGCCGCGAACAATCCAGCGGCGATGCATCCGGCGTGACGCAACCGGACAATTCTGCGACTCTGAAGAAAATTGTACACACCGAGAAACCGGAAGTCCACGATGACTTTTCCGATCTGGAGGACATTGTGGTGAACGGTGTGGGTGTGTCCGTTGAAGACGGCGTGGTGAGGATCAGTGGTGAGGATCATACCGACAATCCGACACTGGCCGAACTAAACCGAATAAACCCGAAGTGAGTACATGAAAAATATTTATACTTTGACCCAATTGAATTTCCCGCGCATATTTGAAAATTCATAACAACCTTCCTCGTAAAACTCACTTCATTTTTATTCCCATGTACGTAGGCACCCACCTGAGCTTATTGATTCCTACTGGGTTATCCTGCATCCCGATAAGGCACTTCCCGTCGTGGTACCTGGATAAGGGATGAAGTCCTGGCTTTTTTGGTGGGATGAACTAGTACAGGGAGAGGACATTGCTTACGGTTACACGCAGGAGACCGTTTAATCCTAAGTTATAAGTTTAAACTCTGCTTTCTAGATATATACAACCTTGTGCTTCTCAACCATTCCAGGGGTAATTTCTACCACCCCTTGTCTACCCTTAACCAACGGGATTTAGCTCCAGCTGGGAATCCAACTGTTTTAACCACCTTGAGGCTCCTCGCTTATATGTCCTTTTCCACTTCCACGATTCTGTTGGCTCATTTGATATTATATAACCTGCAGTCATAAATTAAATGCAAAGAAAGTCGATAATGAAAAAAAAATTTCTGTTGACCTTGTCGAAATAGTAAAAAAGAAAAAATTCGAAAAATCGTTATCCAAAAAAATACTTGAAAAATATATAGAAACACACCAGCACTTATGGTGAATAATTAAATGCTATACCAGAAGTCATTTCAATGAATGGCAACATTGTCGACTGTATTTCTTGTAATTTAATTTTTTTTTTTCATTATCACTTCTCTCGATCCCCATTAACCCGAGTGCATCCTGCTGTGATTAACGGAAACTCGTGCAGCTACCGATAACAATTTTTTTTGTCTTTTTTTTTAAATTATGCATCTCCGCTACTGGACTCGTATCCGGTCGCAATTTTGTATAAGATTTTTTTCCCCTCTTATCATTGGAATTTTTTAGCCAGTAAATTCCGTGTGTTATTATGTGATAGAAAATTGACAATATTAGATAATTGCAACATAGTCCAACATGTTCTGGAATATTTTCAATACTCCACGTGTATCGGCTACGCATCAATAGACATTGATAACCAATCGATCCTGCCAATAGCACTAGTCGCGATTGCTGTTATATATATATAGCTACACTCATGTCTGTACACATATGCCACTAGCTAATGACGTACGTAACTCACATAAATGAAATTTAAAAAAAATTGGCGACCACCATATATTTTCTTAAGGGTGGCATCACTGCCTTAAAGAATATCGAATTAGTCTGCGCGCAGACGTTTACATACCTGCGCGTATATTTCGGCATTCCATATGTATTATCTTAAAAAATACCAAAAATAAGGTGCTTATGTGCAATATTTTTTGTAGTTGTCAGAAACACTTCTATATATGCCCTAAGAACGTCCGACGTATACAGAAATATTTTGTATAATAATTTGTATACAATATTTTATTATCGTGTCCAACGCCATCCCGCGACAGAACCACGTGTGCAATTCATTCTAATGTGAACTTAAGTGAAGTAGGAAAATAATTTTTTTTAATTTTTACCCGAGTCTACAGTATATACTCTTTCTGTATGCGCGTCTAGGAATTCCAATTTAATTTCATTTTAAACGAACGGAACGTGCAGTTCGTCCTATACAGCTGTGAGCTAGGCATATCAGCTACAGTCGTATATCTATATAGCTAAAATCAAATATTAACTCAGTTCACATGTTACGTGGACGAATTAATTAAATTAGATCTTTATTGTGACTGTATACTATAATTGAGATAACGGTGCGGTTATCGTTGAATAAATATTTGCTTATATTTAGCAGAAATAAAATTCCCCGGCAAAAAAGCTGCAGTTTTTACTTGATTACATTTCAGAGCTTTCCGGTTGGTTGGTTAGTTACTTCTGCACGAGCCTGTACACGCGTACATGTAAATTTCATTGTTAATAGTTTCCCAGTGCACTTGGGCACGATGCCTATCTCCGGCAGTGCCGTAGCCGTTGAAGAGGAAACGTTAAAAAAATAATTAACGAAAAGCACTCGTTAAAGACGGTAATGAAATTGTGTAAAAAAATTTTTGCCTGGTATTCTGTTGCCTGTACATGAACAATATACACACACACACTTTCACATACGTTACGTGAACATTTGTACAGACAGTCCGCGATCCATTCATGGTGCATCACTTTATTGTGACATAACCTGTATTCCATCCGACAACGTATGGGAGAGACAACTTTATTGTAGCCAATGGCCAGAGTGATTTTATATCTACGTTATATGCGGGCAAGTTTATATAGCGAAACGCACGCGTGAAATGGCCGGTAGGGATAATTATCAGAACTGGCAATTATAATTGTACCCATTGTGCCGTCTCGTTTCGTTGATCCGAGTATAATTTCCGACCTCTAGTTTTTCATTACCACGACGCGATTAAGATGACGGCTATATCCTCCGCGCGCAACGCGATAGTGATTAAAAATTTTCATTGCAGTGTAACGTGTAAGTGTGAATGGGACTTATTAATATAAAATTAATCGCGGTCCGTGAAAATCGCAGGAAACCATACGGCCGCGAGCGAGGCCGATGATTGGTCGTTAACGAATAGTGCGGTTACGGTGGCGCCATCTGGCGGTTACTTAACGAAGTTACTTCAGTGACGGTTGACGTCGTCGTTTCTCCTCTGCTTCGAATCGGCGGACGCTGTAGGCTCTGTGATTTTTGTCGTTTTCGAAAGGTTTCTAGAAAGGGTTCTTGGTATATCCTCTTTATGTTTATTGTCGTAAGGTTTACTCGACCGCGGGACGCATTGTAATCACGATGGCGATGACCCGTCGTCCAGGGAGTAGTACGGTATTGTCTCCTCAGCAACAAAGCTCGCACAATGGCCCAATGTCCTACTCTCGCAATATGTCCTCTGAATAGATCGTAAGTGTGGGATACGCTGACGGAAATATTACACGGTGGAAGTATACACGTAAGTGCTAAGAATTAGCGTATAAATATTAATAATTATTAACAATTATTTTTAAACGGAAGAAGCGGTACACATTGTCGTGTTGAATGCCGCGTATCCCGTAACGGTTTTTATTTGAATTTTTCACATCTCGCGCACGTCTTTTCTCCTTCCAGTTGCTTTCTATCTCGTAATAATTTTAATCCTAACTCACTGGACTTGCTGACGCGAGTTTTCTTAGTGCTAATGTTGTAAAAATGAACGAACTTGATACTCGGAGACGCTCAGGAAACCGTATCCAATGCCAGCACGTATATGGTATATTCTGGAAAGGATATATACTTTGGAGGTTAGGTTAGTCACCGAGGTTACTATTCTACATGAGTCCTACGTGCATATATGGATTTTCATATCTATATGTCACGCGTATTCCGTGTATGTGGCTAGTATACTCGCGGCACATTTTTCATCTCGGCAACTCGTTTCCCCTCTTGGTTGTCGCACACATGGGAGCTCGCCCAATCCTCTGCCGGGACTTAGGTCATGTTATACACTTCTGACCCCAGGCCAGGATACGCTTCCCTTACGCGAGCACAGAATGGGATATTTTATTACGTCGTGACTCGTTCGCGACTCGTGTCACAGAAAGATCACGTTCGTATATACGATCGTTTTTTTTTGAGATAACTAAGAAATCCTACTTTGACGTTTTTTTTCTCTCCTGATAACCATTATCGAAGTAGCGCGTTACACGGAACGAACTGACAAGATAACACTGACAAGAGTATTACTTCGAGTATAGCTGGAGTAGATTTAGTGGTTAGGTTACGGTGTACCATGATAAAGTGGGGGCTGATTTTTAGTAAATAAAAAATTGCCGGAGGTTTTCGTGTAATATCAGTGAAAGGAAAATGGCGATTTAGGTGTGAAAAAAAATGGTGAAATTTCATTCGACCGATCGTATGGATTTTTTAAAATACTTGCAGGGTAATAGAGTCTCGTGATATTAGCGCGTGAGTTACGCTCTGTAAAACAAACAGATGCGTTTCTCGTAGGGAAAAGCTATTTTCTCGCTAGACAGCGCCTGTTTACTATCGTCATTTATAATTCCTTTTGCGGACGGTACGCGTCGCTGATGGCGTCTTCGTATGCCGTGGACTTTTGTTTACCGATTCTTCGGTACGTGGTTAACGTCGGGATTTTCGAAATCGCACGTGCTCATTTTATTTCGACTCTTCATCGTCTTCCCAAGCGATCCTTGACATTGTTCAGGTCGTAGCTAAAGAAAAAAATGTCAATGAAATATTAAAAAAAAATTCAATAATCAATATAATCTTTATCCATTATATTTCTCGTATTTCTATTTTACCTGTGTTTCTTTTTTTTTATACAGATTATAACCCAGTCGCGCTCTAATACCTGCTCGTTCATAATTCCCGCTCTGTTACGCTAGGATCTAACGGTCGATGAGACAAATCGATCGGCAGATCGATTTAACATCGCAATTCACATCGGATAAATCCAACGACTATTTTCAATGTAAAGCATCCTCCTCACGAGAGCGACAACGTGAAATTCAACGATATATGCTATCTCCTTCCTTTTAGACAATGCAATAACGTGCAGTTGATGCAACTGAAAGAAAAAGAATTAATTCAAATGGCCACCGACGGAGTCAAGTTCTCCGAATGACCCTCGACTCAATGCCAAGGCTGATCCTCAACCGACTACGATGTCCAACGTATCAGCAAAGCCAGATGCACACAACTGCATAACACGAGAAAATATATATGGCGACGAAGTCGGCTTTAATTTTTTATGCCCTTGACGTATACACTATATACACACATACAGTAATTCTACCACGTCTCCCGGCATGCGGGATTCCTCTCGGGTGCATCCAAACTGCAATCGGATGCACCTATACTTGCATACACGCATATATACCCGTGCATCGATGCATGCTGATCGCGGCAAAATTTCAAATGCAAAACTCATGGCTGCGTTGACATCGATTTCAAAATACTTATCGCTGCTTGGCAAGCAACGAGGCACCGATAACTTTAAGGCTGTTCGCAATCGCAACCGCCATGAATTAGATGCAGCAGTTTCAGCATAGACGACGAAGTAGCACGTGCCTGTCTTCCCGTATAAATAATTGGCTTCGTGCGATCAATTATTCCCGGAACGTCTGAATCATTTATAGTTATGCGACACACGCCATCTTCTGTTTTCATATCCATCATATATATATATATATATATATATATATTCAGTGCAGACATAACGCGTTACCAAAACCAAAAAAAAGTATAAAAATTCTGCAACCGGAAGTGCATATGTTCAAATTCAACCAGACTGTCATTATTATTATTCCTATTATTATTTAACACTATTTACATAATTTCATTATTCATTCGCGCACGTCAGGTACGGAGCTCTTGAATTGTCGTAAAATGATTTACCAAGCTCCGCAATCTGAACGCCAGCGATAAGCCACAAAGCAGTGCCTGAAGATTTGACGCTCGCTTTGTAAAACAGGCATGAGCATTTCGCGTAGCGACAGCCCATTTTTTACCGTACTAGCATAATCATAAAGATACATGGATACTCGACGGAATTACGTTATTGGCGGCCATCTTTGTTCCGTTTGCATTTTCTAAGCAGCCCATTCGCTTGTCCATAAGCGACTTGCGAAACACGAGAAATTCGGGTTTAACGTAAAGTTGAATTTTCTCTTTGGTTCCGTCGGCTCTCTAACATGTATTTATACATATTCTTATGTGCGTGTCTGATATAACTATATATACTGTCTCTACCCATCAACCTCCTCAACTCTCTGCTCCTCTATTGACCAGCGGAGTCTAGGGTTAATGCATTCAAGGTAGCCGCATATTCGTGATTGGCTGAGTGGTGTGGCATATAGCTATGTGATGTATATATATCTATATTATATGCTACTGTTGATTGCGGGATACCTGGTCGGTGTGCGTATGGGTTTCTGTATGTATTACAGTGGATACAGAATCAGACACCGTATGCTCACATGGAACCTTGTTTGAGCATAAAGTGCGGTCTCGCTACGTCATACGCCTATCCAACGTGTACACATGTTCTACTGTATGAATATGTACGTAGACAGGTATAGGTATGTATGGATATAGGTATACAGGTATATATGTATATACAGGTATAAACAGCTGCACGTTGCTTGCTTGTCAGGAGGGATCAGCTGGAATCGTGTGAAACGTATGCACTGGCTGTACGAGGTGCGACTGTGTGGGAGCAGTTGGTATTATTTGTCACCATGGGTAATTCGTAATGTTGACGTATGTGATTTGGAGCCGCACGGCGCGATTATTCCGATGCTAGTGTTATCTTTGGATATGGGGGAAAAAATGTCACTAGATATATGTACGCTGTTGACTCGAGTTGATTGTTACGTTTGTTGGGCTTTTTTGTGGCTCTTGGGAGCTTGTTTTGGTTTAGGCAGGGGGCGATGGGGACTTTTTTGCGTCGATCACTGTTACTCGGGGAATTCGTGCGTGGAAATTTTGAAAAATTATCGATTTCATTTTTGATAACGTTCTTTGCGGATATCGAGCTTCGTCTGTATTTGTCGTTTCTTTTTTTATTACGTATTGTTTGTCGCGACGCCGATCACGGTGTATGCTTCTGATTTGTCGCGCGAGTGAACGCGATTGTTATGCGCGTGCGATGCGTTGGAAATTTTTGAATTTCTTTTTTGTTTACCGACTTTTTGTTTCTTACTTTTGTAATTTATGGTCGCGGTTCTTTTTTCGAATTTTTACGTAGGTAAGTATTTTTTAGTGTAGTTTTTGTAATTTTTTTTTATTTATAACGTCGTTTCTTGCTGGCTTTTTCTTTTTTTTTTCGTTGGTACCCCCGTTAGAGGGGCCTGGGTCCATTGAATTTTAAAGATAGCCATCTACGAAGCCGGAAGGTGGTCACTCTTTGGTCAAATATTTGAGGCTTCCTTTTTCTTCAGCGCCGAGAGCGCCGTGTTGACTCGCAGACGGCTCTCAAAAGAACTACAGTCTTTAACAGTAGATAGAAAAAGGGGGGGCTTGGCAATTCTCTGAAACGACGGTAATAGACCGGGCGAGGGTGAAATTTGCGGAAAGGGCGAGAAGTAGGAGGGGGGGGGGGGTGTTAGCGAAAGACGAAAAAAAAAGTTACAATGTCTACGTACGCTTAGAGGAAAAAATTTTCGCTGGTGACGCGAATCTCGATGTTTTTGAAAAAAAATTGCGTAGGGTAGAGGTAGCGGGAATAACAGCGATATTAAAGAAATTGCTATTTAGCGAGCAAATCAAAAGTGACGCTTGGCGACGACTCAGGATTAACAGAGCGTAGTGAAAATTGCACGAGAGGAACGAACCAAGAGAAAAAGTATCGGTGAGTCGAAGTGAAATAAAAATTAAAAAGAAAATAAAAGAAGCAAATGAAACTTGGTCAGATATCGTCGCACGTTCGAGTCCCACTCACTTTGTGCCAACTAGAGCGCAGGCGCAGCGTGCCGCACGCGTTTTGTCACGCCATGATGCCTTTCGAGTATGCGAGAGGTATAATTTATGAATTGCCTTTACTCAAGGCGGTTTCCTTCGACGCGACGATAAGAACGATTGTTGATCTTTTCTTTAAAAATTTTTCCATAAGTCGAATTGGCGTCGGTACTATTTTGTAATATTTTTGAGTAATTTTTGAAAATATGAATTTTCATGTTTTTATCGTTACAATTATTTATTCGTTCCTGGTGAACGATAATTTTTAATTAATAAAAAATCCGTTCGATGGGCGCCTCCTTGTACGGGACAATTAATCCCCCAGAGTATCCAATGGATTAGTCACCGGAATTAATTAAACAAGCGCTTCTTCCACCACCGACGGCTTAGACTTTCGCCGAATGGGTTCCTGATTAAACTAAATCAAAGCCGCGCAAAAAATTCGCGCGTTGTGCTGCGGCTTAATGACTTTAGAAAATTTCACAAAAAATTCAACCCCGGGACGATTCCACGCGATAGAAATGTTATCGGTTTTTGTTTTTTTCTCTCTCTCTACGAGCGTCGCGACGCCCACTGGACGAACCGCGAAATTAATTTCCCCCGAGCGATTCATTAAGTCGCGCTATTAACGACGCAAGTGAAACTAGATTGAAATTTTGAATCCGCAAACACCGACGAATTAATCCTGAATTGATTCGACGTACGAAACACTGATAAGAATTTTTTTATTTTTTTATCCTTTTTTTCTCACGTACGTCTCTCTCTTTTAAGTCATTTTATATGCCTACGATTCCACTGGCTCCAGTCGCACTTTTCTATCCGCCATAATGAAAGCTCTCGCGCTTCGCTATTGTAAACCAGCCCAAGGGAAATTGACTCTGCTCATCCACGTTAGTCCGGCTCCGAGCCCAGCCTTCGTTCGCTTCCGTAATATTTTCCGTCACGCGAATCGGAGCTGCTACGGTCGTTCGCAGCCATTTTAGCAAGTGCAGAGACGCGAAACCGACCATTATGATCGAGTGCGTCACGGAATCATGCTCACGGTTATTCTACGACCCTCGTTGTCATTAATGGAAGTGCCGTCCGTGGTTCGATCATTTTCAGTATCCAGTTAAAACTGCACCTCGTTCATCCTATACGCTAAATTACACTCCATCTACACCAGCAAACATCATGGTTACGATATATCACACAGCCGTGACGTCATGACGACCCTTAAAAAAAAATTCGACCCAATTTCATACTCGTGCACTCGATAAAAATCACCATGCGGAATATCATTGCAATTGCAGTTGAACCAAGAATTTTGTGAAATGTAAACAAAAAAGTTCATCCCCCCCAAAAAAAGTAGCCTAAGGATTTGCAGCGACGGGATCTCATTTGTCAACGATCGTTCTTAGACCTCGTGAAATCGAGGGGATTCGTCGCCGACGCCTGATGACGGAGCACGAAACGACGGAAAGAGGGGGGGGGGGGTTGAAAGGATAAGGAAGAATAAGAAAGGGAGGGGAAAAAATTCGTGACCCACCACCCACTGATCTATTTGCATAGAATTGCCGGTGCGCTGGTCATTTTATTTTTTTCCTTTATACATCTCTCTCGGGGGGGGGGGGGGGGGGGGGGGGGGGGGGGGGGGGGGGGGGGGGGGGGGGGGGG
>JARQTI010000461.1:281554-335179 GCA_030142655.1 Trachelus tabidus | reverse complement strand
CACGCGCGCGCGCCCCCCCCCCCCCCCCCGCCCCCCAATCACTCCGGCTCATCCCTCTCGAAACCCAACGATATATAATTAACCGACATTAGCCGACAGTGCGCTCGTTCGACTGTCAAAATGTGATGAACGACCGATCCATATTCATCAAGCCTGGTTCACAGTGCTAAAATCTCGCAGTTTCCTCCCCTCGTCGCTCCGACCGTCCGTAGCCAAACGATGATCGGCCATCTCGATTCGGACGCGAAAGCGTCCAAATAAATCACAAAACAATGTACCTCATTGGTAGGAGCGTCCCGACGCTGCAGTGGTGGTTTCCGGTATTGAAATTCTCATTTTGACAGGGTGCGGTTATCGACGTCTATCCCATTTACGTTTGGCCGACACCGACGCGTCTGCAGGGGGAAGGAGGGATGCATTAACGGGGGGTGTTTTTTCCAGCGTCTCCTTAGCGTTAATTTTCTTTTTTTTCCCGTGGTTATACGCGGGACCTTCTTTACCGACGGTTCAAAGTGTCCCATCATGCATAATGCATGTTGTGCACTTTCCCCGCGTGACTCGGGCACAGAGGTTAGGCGAGAACGAGGCGCTGCGGTGCAGACTCGAGAATATCAATAGGGGAATCCCCGTAGTGTGTTATGCTTTAACCAATTCGATTCCTCCTCTCGCTACGTGTAGTCTACGTCGAAATTCCTGACTTGCTGGATCTTCCTACGAACTTTTGGATTATTGACGCTAGAACGTACCGATTCTCCTATAGGCTATATTTTTTGCCTATTTCACGTGCCTATAGTCGATTTGATTTCATGGGTTTTACATGCCTATTCTTATAGGAATCTAACGTGAGGGAATGAAAGGCACTTACCTGTGTCTATATATTTATTCACGTGTTTACGCAACTAATTGAATAGCTCCAACGAAAGGAAGTATTGAAACGTCGTTGGATTATTGATGAAAACGGTTTTCGGATGAATCATTAATTTCATGATGCTTAACAGCACTTTAATGATATTCCAAAATATCGTGAGATTATTCATATTTTAGTCGAATTAATTTCCACGTGAGAATTTACCATCTGCTGCTTTCTCCGTTTAGAGATCGATATCGAATTAGGCTTACTTTTAGGTTATGACGATCTGCAATCGTTATAATCGTACGGGTTAATGATATTAATCTGATCGATTTATCAAAAGATGTATGTACTTTTATGGTCGATAGTCAATTTGGAAATAGTTCGTGATCGGTTTGCATGAAGAATCAATTACTCGAATCTTATCGGGGAGTCGTGCTGATCGAAGTAGAATTATTAATTTACATTGTCTACCTGTGCTACAGGGTACAAGCGCTGCTATGATTAAAGCGTTATACTAATATAAGACGTCTGAGTTAACGCAATTTCATTAAACAACACGTGAAGCCCAATACTGTTTACGTCAAATTAGGTATAATTTATGTTATCGATCTCAAATAATAAATACAAAATTTTTCTTCGAACGATACGAAAGTTTGATCAACAAATTTGTATGAAATTACCCATTATTTTTTATCATATTGATTACGGACACGTGTTCATCAAAATCAACACTTGCAATTTTTTGAAAATATTTTTTGTCTTCGATGTCGAAACACGTTGGTTATCGTACATACATACGTGTACAAATTTGACATTGGGATATTTTCAAGACGTTAGGAAAGTTACGTTAGATTAGGATAGAGTAGAATTTCAATGCTACGATGTCCCAAGGTAAGTAGTTAGGAAAAAAAATGCATCAACTCGCCAATTGTGAACGTCGCTTTATGGTATCATGTCCTAAAACTATACTAACGGTACTTATATATGTGTCTTTGTTTTTGAAACTCTCAGTAGTCACGGCCATTAAATTCCTACGATTGATCTAAGTTTGAACAATTGTCTTCCAGTTGTGTTTAATGTAAATATGTTACGTGATATGTCACTTGTATGTTTACCGATCTACTGATGGATCCGCAGGGACGTATGCTTGAATTTTTTTCCCTGTTCAATTGTTAGTATGCATATATGTATATATAAGAGAAATTGTGGTACGTAGGTGGGGAGACGAGATAGCGGAAAGAGGGGTGGGAGTTGGGGAGTCGGAAACCGAATAAAATGTTGCGACAGAATTAACACAATCATTGGAATTTATAGTTTGCGAACAGGTGTTTCTCATTATTTCCACTAAAATACACGAAAATCCAGGTGCGGAAAGTTAGCCCCCCCATATTTGAAAGTTTCAGATATTAAATAAATGAATTGCGATAATATTTGAATAATTCATCATAAAGGGCGTCAGCATCGGGTTTTAGGTTAGAAAATTTTTATTAATTTTTTCCGACGATCTAGGAATTAACTAACCGTGAACCAATGAGGGGGACGATAAACGACGAAGTGGGTGGTATAGGTAAAATGTATTGGTCCAACTTTGAAAATGGCCTACGGGGTCTTTCGGGATGGAGGATGAACTATATGGCTACCAGTTTACCGGAGTCCATGAATAGGAAATGAACGGTTGGCAGTACCCATCTTCATCTTGCGACGAGACTTCGCACACTTCTTATATTGCCTCCATCGCTTCTTTTTCTTCTTTTCTTTACGTACGTGAATCCTTTATCTTTTTTTCTCTCCCCTTCTCCTTAGGCTTGCCACGAACGCTGATGGGATAACTCCCTTTAAAAAATTCAAGACGCCGCGTGTTTTAGCACAGCGAAGCCAATTTTCCGGGCGATTTTCATCGCGCGACGGCACTTTAACGTTATCTGGACTGGCATTGTCGCCGTAATATCCCAGCCGCAGCTTCTTATACCGTGCGAGAGAACTCGTGGACGGGCCTTTAGACGCGTCTTCGAGCGTTGGGGATTGGTACGAGTGGTTAGGATGATGATGGCGCCACGGTAGTGGCGCTTCTGGTGGCAGTTTTCGGTACTAGCGAGGAGAAACGATTTTATACGAACATCTGCCGGATAAGATTCCGCTCTAATTTTCCGGTGGGTAATTAGCCTATATATACACACACATACACACATACACACAGGCTCTTTCAGAAAACCACCGGAAGGAATGTTCCGTAACGAGTCGCGAACTTTACGCTAACTAGTGTCCTTTGAATGGTGTGGCTCCCTCAAGGCGTCGCAGACCCTTCAGCAGACGAGCAGTACTTTGCCCGGTGTTCCCGTGGGGCAAACGACGCCTACCGTTCGTATACGGGATTCCCGTCGTTTCCGACGGAAATTACATCGTCCGCGTTAAGATACGAGAATGGTCTGTAGATTGTTTTACACCAAAGATCTGTTAGTGGGTCGGTCATATTTTGTCGTTATTCCTATATCGACCATATATGCATAGCGGTAGTGTCTTTCAATCTATGTACTTTTAATCGTCTATGGACGTGAGTAACCTATGGAGCATTAAACTGTCAAAAGGTTTTCGTGTCTCTTCTTATTACCTTTTTGTCTGCCTCTCGTGCTAAGAGAACTCGCCCATTGTCCGATGCTTCTGCCACGCTCGATTTATCGTAGGAAAATTACTGGAAGCGCGACCGCCTCGCGATTGTTATTTTGTTGAGGTTAATCAAGATGGCGGACCACGCGACAATGGACGATCGGCCAACAATGACGCTGCCATCCCGTCGTTAATTAGATTTTCGTCGGGGAACGCCAAAAGCCCTCTGGCCTCGAGTCGTGGAGTTCGTGGATGCGGCGGTTCGTATTACGCGGGAACGGAAACAGTCGCCATGACAATGGCCGATAGGAACGCGTTTCCGACGGGAAAATTTTCACGAAGTTCTCTCGTCGAATTCTCGAAGCTTCCGCCAAACTTTTCGGCCGTTTATCCACGCGTCATTCAATAGGACATTTTACGACGCTACTACCGTATTCGATGCTGCGCGCGCAGGTATCCTTGTCGCGCGCCATGTTGCTTTACGGACAGTGGCGCCACTGTAGCTCGCGGCGTAACAGGGAACTAGTATCTTCGTATTTCTATCGTATTTCACATTTACATCGTGTTACTGACTCACGGAATATCATTCGAATAGAAGTAAAACGTCTGAAAAGCAATAAAGAGTTAGACACGACACGAGACCTAACCTCAAAGACTATCATCTTTCACTTTCTACAGTTTGACGTATATACGTCAAATCGTAACAATATGGCCGACGTAACACGATACGCACGCTCTACGATAAGAGTCTCCCGGCGAGCCGGAAATTAATGAAATTAACTAAAGAAACACAATGCTGGTCCCTGCTTCTTTCTTGGAGCAGTTCCAGAGGGAAATCAAACAAATGTCCTGACAGCTAAACATACACATTCAATACTCAATACATACAAATTCTTGCGACAAACACATCGACTTCAATCGTACACCTTGTTCCCATCCGATAACGCTAAATTGCAGACGCTTTAATTTACTCCAATATTTCCAATACTCCGCTTCGTATCGTTTCTTCATAAACGTTATTGCCCGTGACACTCGACACGCGTCGGCGACGTTTTATAAAAACGCCGCCTTAATTCCCACTCCGACTACAGCACGGCATAGCTTGACTATCCTTTTGATATTCGCCTTTGCACAAATATACCAGCAAGTACGCTTTCTATGGATCAAAGTGTTTATTCGTACGTATAGGTTTTGTTATCAGTGCTCATCCTACATATCCGTATCTCGCGCAGTAAATAAATATACATATTTCTTATTTCAAAAAGTCATATTCTTCCTAATCAATTATTTTAATCGACTTTCTGGCACGTTTCCATTCGTCTTACTAGATACCATATAAGCACGTTCTCGGGCAATTCCTTTCCGGTAGGAAATTAATTCCAGACGCAGGTATACCACAAGGAACTCGATCTAAGCGGGTAGATTCGGTTTGCAGTTTGCACGCTTCCCCAAGCCCGTAAGGACACCCTGGAAATTTTACTCGTGGGGGATGAGACGGAGCCAGCAGTTGAACTTATAGGTTAGGATCACGGAACGAAGCAGGACGGGTTCTGTGGCGAAGGATGACGAGGTCCTAGGCTAATCAGACAACTCCCTAATCAGGCCAACTTCATTTGCCGTAGCTCCTTGGCTGACTGGAGATATCTTACCTTAATATACATTCCTACCCGCAAACCACTCGACTACCCAGAATCCTCTGCTTTACTTTACTCCCTCATATTACCCAGGATCCATGTCGTTTCTTTCCGTCTACTCGACAGGCTAGCCAACCGCCGTCCAGGAAATAGTTAAGGGAACGGGGTGTGGGTACGGTGCGGCCAAGCGTCGGGGACGACGCCGGGCGTCTTGTCGTTTATAAATAGTGGGCGGGGGGGAATGAAAAGGTAGAGACGGGTAGTGGCCCGTAATAAAATGCAGATAGAGAAATTGAGGCGACGTCCGGAAAGAATAAATTTTAAAGAAAGAATTCCACTGTGTTGATACTCTTTTTCTCTCTCTCTCTCTTTCTCGCGTACTGGAACGACCTAACCTCTAGTTCATTTTCATTATATTTTTTTTCTGTTTCCCCCTCCCTCTCTTTTTTCCTTACCTTATACGTTCGGTAATGTCCGAATGTAAAACGGCGCTATCTTACCGCTTGGGGTTTACTTTGTCCGGATAAGGACTTTCTCGGAGTTTCTCGTTTCGTGTCATCTTTTTTTTTTTTTAAGAGACGAAGGGAGACGAAATAGACCTTATCTTTTTTATACTATTTCATTGCATTTCGGGTGGATCGTTCGTAGTTTATTTTTCTTACGCGGATATTATTATTATTATACCAGTAATTGACGATGCACTCGGTTGGAACCTATAGGCTGCTTATGGTGCGATGCACAGAATAAATCTGCATGCAAATTTACACACAAGTGGAATTAACATTTGGGGCTAAAACGTGGAATTTGTGTGTTGTTATTATTGTTATACTATATACAGCACATAGATGGTCTGTGAAGGGAGTCGCGTTTAATTCTAACGAGGTCCGTGCACTGTGCCTCGCATTGGCACGTTCTGTAAATTGGAAAAAATTTTTTTCTTCTTTCCTTTGTTTTTTTCCTATCAAAGGAATGTGCTTTCGCTGGTTCGACGTTGACTATTTCTTTGGAAAATATCTTATTACGTCATATCGATAATTATCTGTGAAGCATTTTCGCGTCGGGAATTCCTTTATGACTTCGTAATTATCATAATGATTTATTTAACAGGTGGATGGAGCTTTAATGAAAACACGTCGGTCCGGATATCGACGGAAATCGTAGTCGTGGTGCAGGAGGGTCGCTGTGGCGTATATGGGTATTCGTGCAGATGGGATTGTAGGAATGCTGGAATTTTATAGTGAGAGAGAAAGAGTTGGGGGCGGGGGGTGGAGTAAAGTGGCACGGTATACGATCTGAAAGGATGCCGGATGAATTTTAATAAAAGCAGCCATTTTGGAAGCGCTCAGTGACATCCGGCGACTCGTCGTGAATTACCCAATTTAGTTTGCGACAAAGCCGCTTCTGATTTGCACCCTTTGGCCCCACAGTATTACGTACCTGTCTCTGTACCGGCGTTAGCTATTAATTCCCCCATCTAACTCGCACGTCACGTTTCTTTCGACAGGGAAGATACCTCGATACTCATTGTTATTACCTGGAAACAGAAAATTATTCTGAAAATTTTTCTTCCATTTTCATTCACGTGCTACAGGTGGCACTGTGAAACAGTGTCGGTATGAAAATATATATGAAAAAAGAGACGTAGATGGTCCCTCCTGAAATTTTCGAATTATCCAAATTTTTTGGTTTTGAAAAAAAATTGCTTACGTCTTCAAAAAGATTTCAGAGGGATGCTGCTGATCTTTCGACGGTCCGGGAATACATTTGTACAAATATTCGTTTGATGCCAGAGAGATTTCACGGGAAAGACCGTCATATGTCAAATCTGTCCGATTGTCCTGGACCAAGATTCTCCTTTGGATGCTGTGTTTGTAAATCCCGCGTATCTCCGTCATGGATACACACAGCGAAGGACGATCCCTGCGATATTTTATCAGCATAAAAATATACACGTGTATCTGCGTATCGATAAAGGATCGTTTGCGAGCAAGAGGGGGTGGTCGACGTCGGTGGGTGGGGGGTGGGTCTTTCACGGGTATGAGAGTAAAATGAAGACGTCGAAGGTTGAAAGGAAGACTTGAAAGGCAACGTAGCGGAACGCGGATTTGTCGGCCGCCTTTAAAGTTCCTCCCAGGTTCTGCAACTTTTATCGACAATCCTGTCGACAATTTCATCGTCACCTGGCGGATAATCCTCGAAGGTCCCCGTAAAATCTTGCGACTCCCTAAATCCTCGGTATACACAGCCAAGGAGTAAGTAAGGAAGAAAAACAAAGCAGATACTTCGAAAACATTTTTTTTTCGTAAATCCACCCCCTCCCCCCCAATCCAGAAGCGTACGATAAAATTCGCGAGGAATTTAGTAAATTTTCCGAAACTGTGGGATAAAACAAAATTATACAAGATCAACTGTGTACTTGGCGTACGAAGCTAACCTAACCTGAAAGATATACGATATCATCCCCATCGCGGTAGAGCACGTAAAATATCTTGGATAAGATGATAAAACATTTTTTTGTAAAAAAAATTTTTTCATTTTCTAAATCCTCCACTAAAAACATCTCGTATCGTATTAAGAGCTCGCTGTGTACCGGTGTGCATAGGGGATGTTGAAAACGTACCAGAGGAACTAGTTGTAGGGGTAGGTAGTGTGAACCCGACAATATTTCATTAGGATGTGACACCCTTACGCCATATAGGTATAGAGACTCAAGTGTCCTTGCCGTCTGCCACAGCGTAAGGGTGTTTCCTTCCCCTCCGGATAATTCGCAAAGATTTAGTGTCGACCCGTGAAACGGTTAGTATGCAACCCATACGGCGAGGTCGCGTATCGCGTGTCTCCATCTTCCAGCCCCTCCCCAGCCCTGAAGATGAGGTGGCGAAGGGGTCGGGTGTGGACCGGATGCGGCGTCCACGAAGAACAGGGTAGCGCGATAGAGCCTAGTACACGTGTGGGGTCGAAATGGAGCTTTGGCCGTGGTGGGAAAGAACTGAAAAATTTTGTGTAGGGGTAGTTTTGCCCCGGGGTTGATCCCCCGCGTGAACGATACTCTTGCCCCAGGTACACGCCTACCTACACGAACAAGGATGAACCCTGACGCATGATCTTGCACGCGGCGACCCTTCCTACCATCTCTTCAAGCTCGTCCTTGCTTTTGCTAGATGACGAAGAGATAGCACTGCCAACCACCCCCTTACTCATCCACGACCACCTAGGGGAACCCCAGCTGGAAACCCTATCAGCATCCCTACTTAACATCCTCCGCTCTTCGGCGGGGATATAAAACGTGGGACCAGCGTCAGGGAGCTATTCTATGCATTTTAAAAGGTGCTCTCGCACGATGTGAATTATATCACCGAGCAGTTGGTACCAGTGTGCGGATAGTTGGATGAGTCCAGTTCAGGGGTACCATCGCGGTAGGGTTTTTGATTTTTTTTTTTGGTTTCAAAAAGTTAGGATGAACTTTTGATTATTAACTTGCTATTGTTATCTTGATATTATTTATGTCGTTTTTATCACTTTTCTTCTGTTTTTGAACTCACTTCCGGTTTACATTATTTACGTGGTGAGGGGTCACTCCTTGATCCTGTTCTCTTGATCCTGCTTCTACTAACCTTCGGCGACCTCGCCGACCCTACTCCCTCGTATGGGACTCACGAGCCAGTTAACCTTGGCTTTGTTTTCGCGAAGGGTCGCAGCACCAGGACGATATGCTATGCATTTTGAGAGGATCGTAACGAGCTGGCACGTAGATCCCGTAGGAGTAATTTCGTAGGGAAGTTGCGTCGGGAATTCGTGTTGTCTTTTAGCGAGAACGAGAGAGAGAGAGAGAGACAGTGATAGAGAGGGGTGAGTGAGAGGAAAGAAAAAAAAATACTAAAAAAATTAATTTCTTTTTCAGAAACAACAGCACCGTCCTCGAGAGGTTTCACTTGGAGATATCGAGAACCGAGCTCTACTCGAAGGATTCGATCTACGTCGATAAAGTCCTTCAGGAAATGGCGACCAAGCCCATAGTTCACGTCGGTAAGTTCACTGCAACCTAACCTAACAAACGCTATGTATAAACTACTTACAAATTCCTTATGGTTTCCCATAGCCATTATCTACTCCCTCAGTGTCCTCTTAAAGTACGCCTCCCCTCCCCCCTACGCATCTGATAACAGATAACGTTCAACCGGGACTATAGCATTGCTTTTCTTTTCCAATCATTTTCACATAAGTAACGCGTCCATTAGTACCGCTGACGTGTCCCAAGTTCTTGACAGTGGCGGCCATTTCTTGTCAAAGAAAAATTGTCTGTGGTTTTACGTGCACATAAATGGAGTAGAGTATTTTGTTGATGCGACGTGTCAAAGGGATATCCACCATTGATAAAGTAATGATAAGGCTCGACACAATGTTTATACGTAGACGCCTTTCTCGAAGCACATTGTCTACGTTCGAAACAGCCTTACCGACCCGTAGCTCTCTCGCTCTACTTTACCGACAGGACTTCCCACGTATTTCGTAGTGGTCGGTTGTTGACACTGACGCATACCCTATCCCTACGACACGTCGCATTAGTCGAACGCCTAATAAATTTACCGACGCTGAACGCTAAGGACGAGGACGCCGACACAGGACGAGCACGCGACTTGCTCGAGGCCATTTTTGTTACGTGAGTGAAAATAACGGATGGTCGGTAACACCGCGGGGGATGGAAGGCTTATTAAATTTCATTCGCACAAAGGCCTGGCTCACCCCTTGTGTACGCATAACTGTATATCCTATGCTCATCATATACGGAATTATATACTATAGATCGTATAGGATTTATGTACTATATATAGTACGGCTTATTTTTGAAACCTTAGAAATCGAATGCATTGTCGGGAAAATTAATTTATATAGAAATCGCGTGTCAAAGGCTTAACTTCTATGTGTATTTTAATTTTTTTTTTATTCTTCCCTCGAGGATAATTACAAGTTATGGATTCGCGTGTCGTTTTAATGAAATTTCCTTATTTTTTATTTAAACAAAAATTTTCCTCTGTACCCTGTACCCCGTGTTATAGAGAAATGCAATTTTCGTCGGGTATAAAAATCGTTCTTACTCGAATTCATTTGAAAGTACAAAGAGACGGCGGTCGGGATGCAATCAATAGTGGTTTTTAACGTTAAATCGATGTTTCCTATTTTAGGTACCTCTCGATTCTGTCAGTCTCACAGAGAGACGGTTGATATAGGGAATTAAGTGAAAATGTAGTCAGACACATCACCCCCCCCATCCCCCTAAAATTTAATGAAAATTGAATTCAAGGACGATTACGGTTGTTCTTGAGGTTGTTATCGTTCATATGGGTTTCCGGTAAAGGCTCCACCTCAAGCACTAGAATACGATAGGGGACGAACGAGACACTCAAGACTGAACTTTCCTCCCCTAACGTCTGTAACGTGACTGACGCAGAGAAAAAAGCAAGTTCCTCCCCACGAAAAAAAATAGATAAGAGATAACGAAAAAAAGCAGACATAATAATAATAAATATCTGTCCAAATAATAATAACACGTTGTCTCGTTACAGTTCAAAAGGAAGGCGGTACTCAACTGAAGCTCGTGATCGACTACGCGGACAACATGGAGGCTTTATTCAAGCCGATGAGGTGAATCGAGTATAATTTGAATTTGGCTTAAGAGATTGCGAAAGAAATCTAAAGAAAGGTTAATTGCTAACTCCTTGAGTCTGAAGATAATAATGAGAGAGGTCAGGTCAGGTCATGCCTTACGTATATCGTTGGGCCTGTGTACCTCTTCGGCACGAAGCCGTTACCCAGAATTCCCATCTTCCACAGTCTCGAGGTCCGGGCTCCCTTGTCATCCGGTTTCTTTGAACCCAACGACGACGTAGCCAAAGTGCCGCCGAAGTGGGAATTACGTGGTCGCTCGTGGAATTGAAACAATGGCGGATGTGACGTATCATCCTACTTGGAGCAGACAATAATAATTGAGTAGCAGGCGTGGCGCGGGCTCTCGTGACGGCACTAACGGCAAGGCCAATTCAAGTGACTCTCACGGCACGAGGCACTTGGGATACCACTTATGTAATTGTGCTCGTAATCCCATCACGGTCTTCGCATAATTTCACTCGGTCGAGCGGGTGAATCGTAAAGGCTTACCCTCACGGCGTACGACGAGCGAAATCTGAACGGAGCGACGAAATTTTGAAAAAAAATATACCTCATCCATTTTTCACAATCAATAAGATTGCGCGATGCGTTACCACAGGGTCTTTTCGAACCGGAAGTGACGATATTTCAGTAAATTTATTCTTTTACTTTCCGATAATCTATTTTCATTCTCAGCTAACGAAATTGATTTTCGATTTAGTCGATGACGACTTATGAAGAAAAAAAGCCGCTTGGTAACTCCCCCTGGAATGGTGTCGTGTACAAAAGTTATCCCAGCCACTCTATACGTGACGTAACCTATGGTTCTTTTTTTCTTAGTGACAGCGCCACACTAGATAAATATGTATATACACATTGCTGTATGTCCATGAGGGTGGATGGATGTACGATGAATTTATGAGAGACCTACTATACCCTCGATGCTTTTACGTACAAAGGGAAAATCCTTGCCGTATAAAATAGATGGAACGAGCGCAATTCCGAGATACAGTCTTTTACCGGTACAGCGCTAAGATTTCATTCGTTTATAATCCATAAGTTTGTCTGGTTCTTGGAGTAAAATTTTTCTTACTGCCGTGGGTTGGTTGGTAGGCGGTAAAAGATACGAGTCGCGAGAGAACAAAGGGAAAGTATAAAGATGGGTACGGTAAGGCGCAGTGGTACCAACATACCTGGTGAGACGAGAATGATGGAAATAATTATGAAATGGAGGGATGCTATGTCGAGAATTTGTTTCCTTTTTTCTCTCTCTCTCTTATATCTCATAGGATCGTCAGAAGAGTTCTGGCAAGTCCGCACGAGAGCGTCCAGGACTCGTAGGAGGGTAGAGGCGAGTACTTATTGCGCGACACCGGTGTTCCCAAGGCGGCAGTATCGCATTTTAAAGTTTCGCCGGGATTCGCCCGCGATAACTAGTGGGTAAAACGCGACGACTGGAGCTTAAACTCGTAATAAGTTCGGCAATAAGTTGCCAGGAAGGAGAAGACGTTCCACTTGGCGTTACCGGTACCGGACTATAGTTCTGTACGGACGGGGAGGGTGGCGCTGCCTTCTGTCCCATTCGAAATTGCAACTGCGATCGGCTCCGCGCTGGGTTAGGTCAGAGACGGTTGGGTTAGGTTAGGTTGGCATATCTCACTGGTTTCATTAGACGCGAAATTGCTTCCATTTACTAGATTACGTTTAGGCGTCTTATTCGACGCCATTCTGATATTCCTTTCTATTCCAATTGACGTTATTGTCGTACGATGTGATGCGCGTATGAATTTCGTCCAGCGCCTTTTAGTTCCTAACGAGAAATTCAAGATGGCGTTAAATCCAAGAAGGTATAGGATTCGATAAAGAAAGCAAAGCCGATTTAACGGATAATCACGCGGGAGCAGTTTCTTAGGTGATTCTTGTGGGGATTACGGGGAAGAGGGGCGCGAGGGGAGAATCGAAAGGAGAAAGTGTTACTACGGGGCAGGGGAAAGAGGATATAAGGGTTGGTTAGAGAAAAGTTTAGATGTCGACCTTTTCTTTAATAAATTACTTCTAGCGACCGCCGGCGGTTTGATATATTATCGACGTACCTCTAAGAGGCTACGGGAAATAATTCATTTTTCTTCTCTAACTGACAAACTTCCTACGCGCATGCGCACGCCCTTCTGTATACGCGTACCCCGCGTCTCTTTGTTACACCTCGAGACTTTTTCGTTAAATATATATTAGATCGTCTCACCTCCCGACTCTTTCGCTGTTTTTCTCGTGATCTTCGTAAGTGAGTTAAACCCTGTGACCATGTCACGTGTTCGCGAGAGTCCCGAGACGCACGAAATTCAAACTTTTATTTACCACGTCGGACCCTCAAGGACTCTCTCGACGTGATCAACTGCCGTTCTTCCATGGACTACATTCCTTCTTACCTAAAGTCCCATTCACAAAGGGCGAAAGTTCGCCTCGCGATTTCACTAGAAAACTTTATCATTGTACGCAACGTAGACACGTGAAAATTATACCGTTAGCTTTTGTAACAAAGTATGGTGTCTACTGAAAGCACAAAAATTGAAACCCTAGGCGAATATTTTTTTAAACTATACATGCGCTAATAAAAAAAAAACAAATTATTGCTGAACTACCTTAAGCTCTCGGAAAGTTGTGTAATATCTTGCTTTCGTCGTATATATTATTTATGTATTTATACACACTGATATATCCAGCAAATTAAATTTCAAAACCAGAAGTTCAAATGGATTGCACCATTTTGGAGTCACTCCCCTCCCCTCCGCAAAGTAAACATAATTAACTGTATAATCTCATCGTCAACGTCGTCAGAGTCTTCTTTTATGAGTGTCCGAGGAGACGTCGCTTAACTTTTAATCAGATGCAAATTACCGGCTAATTATGAGACGAAAGAGAGACTGTTTGTGGATGGTATAGGATTATGGCGACGAGTTGAATAGTGGATTGCGGCTGGTGAAGGGAGAACGAAGAGTGAAGAAACTTACATTATTAATTAACCGGTGCAACCCAGTTATCAATAGTCTGTCTCTGCCGAAGGGTTGTTACTCGATAAAGAAAATTTCTGTTCAACCCCCAAGTGTAACCGGATAAAATATTTTTTGAAAATTTTTCTAAAGCCCTGGGACTCTTATTCGAGCTTTTTTTGAAACTAACGACCCGTGCATTTTTTTTTAAAAACGCGCACGGCGCCGCCAGCTGGCACACAGCTATACACACGGCAAAGATCACCAAGCTTTCTCTATAGCGGAACGCGGCTACAATCTACCTACAAACCCCACTTGGATTCCTTATCTAGGGTAGCGGCCGTTTTAGGGTGAGTTTTCATTAAACCCGACTTCGCGTCCGCCTAGAGTGGCAGTACGAGAGAATGGGGCCCGGGTCCACAGTACACACACAGACCTGAAAGTAAAAGTAAGATGAAAGCAGAGAGTCGGAAGGGCCCGTGCCAGGAGAAAATAGGAGGCGTCGGGACGCCGTGCACACCGACGCCGCCCCCTCTCCACGGTGTCGTCCTCCCTCGTCGAGAGGAGCCATCGTGGAAAATCGTCGGGAAAATTGCACGGACGACTTTATCGCGAGGTACAACGAAGAAGTAAGCGCCATGAGAGCGTCGTGACGTAACAGAAAAAGGAGAGGGGGTTGAGGGTGAACGACGCCGGGCGTCGATTTCGAGGCCGCCCTTAAAATTCCTGTATACGCGTTTTCACCCGAATATTCATAGAAGCTAGAAAGCTCAAAGTCGATCTGCTACCCTATTTAAATCCCACCTCCGTTCGGCCACGATTTTACAATGACTTTACCCGAGACTTTATTAGCCATCGACTCGACTGTCGTAGCTTCGTAAAATTCACTGGGTAAATCGTGGTTGAAGGATTTTCCTTTATACCAAAGTAAAGCGTCCCGCTCACCCTCTAGAATTATTTTGAACCCTCTGTTCGTACGACCTAACCCCCTCTAAAAAAAAAGCTCAACACTACTAAAAGGAATTTTTTTCAACCCACTCTTAACAGATCCTTTACGCGCGGATGGGCCTAAGGGCTAACGCTAATGGCAGCTACATGTGGTAGCTTTTACCTATTGCCGGTACTAATACCGCAATTTATCTTTTTACGAGAAAACATGGCCGACGTATCCGACGCTACTTGGCAAGGACGTCCACGTTTTCGCGTCAGCGTCGAGTGATGAATGTGCCATCACCTTTGGACAGTTATTGTATCCTGATGGTATACCGGGTGGTACGTGGACCAAGGTATCGGCGGGGACTACGTGGACCTGCGAAACGCCGGGAGAGAATGCCTGTTATTAAATAAATATATTACGATGAATTTCTTTTCCGACTGGTATCATACCGTAGGGAACGATAAACAAACCCGTATTTTCCCTTAAATGTATATCCCTATACATACATACTATATACAGATAGGGAATCTTATGAATATATTATGCTATTATCCCAAATGCTTAACTACGTACCGTTAATTCTTTCACTTTTAATTACCGTCATTATCTTTCTCGATTAACTAACCACCCCCCCGGCCAGGGGCGTAATTCGTTGAAAGTTTTGATATAAAATCTTTTATCTTCTTTCAGATTCCCGCGGGAGCAACAGACTTTGCCGAATCATTTTTACTTTACGGATTTCGAACGTCACACGTCCGAGATCGCATCCTTTCATCTTGACAGGTAAGCAAATTTCTTGCTTATTGGTTTTTTATTTAAATAAAGGTCTTTGAGAATCAATTTTCAGGGGAGGGGAGGGGGGGCGACATTCTTGTCAGGTGTATCAGTCGATTCAGGAAATTGGGGTTAGAATTTATTTTTTGGAGATATTACCAAGTTAGAGTATCTAGGGATTTTTTTTCTTTATACATTTGCTTTTTTCTTCCGACAGACTCCTTGGGTTTCGAAGGACCATGCCGGTGACAGGACGTCTCCTGAATGTGACAACGGAAATCTATGAGGTCGCGGACAGCGAACTCCTGAAGACGTTCTTCGTCAGTCCCGTGGGCAACCTTTGCTTTCATGGGAAGTGTAGCTACTACTGCGACACTGCTCATGCGATATGTGGAAATCCGGACAGCCTCGAAGGTAGCTTCGCGGCGTTCTTACCAAGTCGTGAATTGGCTGCGCGAAAAGTATGGCGACACCCTTGGCGCAGGAGTTATCACAAACGTAGAAAGGCACAGTGGGAGCAGGGTAGGTGTTTTGAAAATTTGTACAAAGTAAGAAATAGAATTTTTTTCATTGAACAGTCGAGTAGTACGTGTTCTTGACCAATTTTGATTCTTTTTATAGATTCTGATTACTGCTCCCTGGTCAAGGCCATTCCCCCTTACGACCAGGGTCGTAGGTTACTGGACCTGATGGACATGGCCGTCTTTGATTTTCTTACTGGCAACATGGACAGACATCATTACGAGACGTTTAAGATATTTGGCAATGATACCTTTACGCTTCATTTGGATCAAGGTAGAGGCTTTGGAAGACCTTTTCACGACGAGACCTCCATTTTGGCGCCGCTTTTACAGTGCTGTACGATAAGACAGAGCACACTGGCCATTCTGCTGAAGTAAGTGCTAGGGATTTTTTTAATTTGATTATTAGTCTTTTTATATGGACTAGAAATAGTCACTGAGTATTCATAGTATTGTGTTTTATTTATCGTCGAGTCTTACCGATGATTCCTGGTGTCTTGTTTGATAATGAATTTTATATAATCCACACTGCTCCGTAACCCCGAAGATGAGAGGCTGTTCAGTGGGGATCAGGAAAACACTCCAGGATACCTGTGGTGCACCTTGAAAATCTTGATTCCCCGTTCAAACCGGAAGCCACGTTCGCAAGTCAGCTTCAAGTATACTGAAGCAGCACCGCCGTCATCCATTAACCAAGACGTTATAAGATAATCGTTGTCTTTGGCTATTTCCAGCTGCAATTCAACTTCCGGTTGTTCTTTGGTACGCCTAAGAAAAATATTCTTCCGGATCAATAGACTTCCGTTGCACCGCAGCCCTTGGAATTACTTTTTTCTCTTCAAAATTACGTCCTTACTCTCTTAAGAATGTTCTTATTAATCTAGTTACATCACTTAAGATATTTCACTGAAATATTCCTAGGGAAAATTCAACGTTCGATATTCCACTAGATCTGAACTCTCCTTTAACGCGTATTCTTGCTAATGAGAAAAATGTCCGTTTAGCAGGATACTGCTCGTTGGTATGTATATGCCTATCGAATAGCTAAGGGTTTAATGGAACGTGAAAAGCGGCAGGAAATGCACGCGTATCTCATTAACATTCTCTCCATGGTCTCCGCTGGTCATTGAGTAATCGAGCGTCAACCTTACTAAATGGAGTGCGTTCAGGTTCAGGGTTGAATGGTAGTTACAGCTGGTGGTAGCCCTAGGTTTATTTTCTTCGAGAAAATTGTATCTTCACTGGAATTAAAATAAGCCATAGAAGATAGGGACTGTGAAGGATAGGCGAGTTCTCTTGGCAAGTGAATTAAAGTGAATTTAAGGGAGCAGAAAATCACTGGCCATTTCTTCTCTAGAAGTTACCCATCTAGATGGATATAAATGTCAATGTGCGAATCCAGCCATCGGGAATACTTCTGGTTGTGATTCACTGCTACTTTCCTAGCCGCCATGAAATCGTTCCCTTTCGCTAAGTGTACTCCTAGGTTTTCTCATACTCGAGTAGCCCCGAGTACTCGGAGGGGGCGGTTAGTAGGTAGATAGGACGGCTATACTTTGAGCAGAGCACACTCCACCGACATCTACTCCACCACGTGAATCCAGGAATATATCCACTTCGTATCTATTTAACGCGATACCTTATTCAGTGCTCTCCGTCAGGAACGACCGCGACCCTTCCTATAACCGAAGAAGAATTTATTAACTCTTAGGCGCAGCAGAGATGAGTGTTATTCGGAAGCTGGGACAGTGTCCGATCGTTATTGGCAATTTCGTATTTTTTAAAGCTAAAAATTATTCTAGACTTCCGAATATTTTTGTATCATGACAGTAAGATTTTGTAGATTTCAGAAAAAAATTGAAGGGCTACTAAAAAAAATTAGTAGATTTTTAATGATAAGACCAGCGTATCGTTACTTTGAAGTTCGCTATGTAATTTTGAATTTTTCAAGGGTCGAATTTGACATTGACGTTTTTTGTATTTTACTCCACGCCTATATTTATCCTCCCAATTTTTCTAGAAGAAGCCCAGTCATGTAGGCCATCGACGAATTGAATTTCCGCCAGGGCTTTATTCGAATAACGCGGTATAGGCTTTTTAATGCGATATCCGAATCGCATGTCGCTGCCTTGTTTCATGCCCCAAGGATATTCACATTCAATTCTGCTTGTGTCCAGCTAATCCCGCCAGCCTTTTATTCCACTACTGCCATTCAATGGTAATAACGTTCAAGCTCTTCCGTCCAATTGCAGCTAAACAATATATCTTTGTACGAGAATCTATTCGCATTAGAGAATAGCCGTTTTGTGCGTTAAGGCTGCTTTTCAGTTAGATCTGTGTACGCACACGTACGCCTAATGATGACGAAAAAAAACATGAGGAAACCTTAACGGCCATTTTTTACTTTTGTTTTCATCTACTTTGACGCGTTATTAACCACCGTACACGAGGCGTCTGAATTTAAAATTCACAAAAATCTTGTCTTCAAGGTTAATTCCTAAGAAGGGAATAGAACTGTCAAATCATGGCGGCCATCACTGCGCTTGATTAATTTTACGAAATTTTTATAAATTGGAATTTTTACAGACAGATTACTCGACTCCTGCGACATACAAGGATAGGCGACTGAATGAACAGTTAGACGAATTACTGAATAAACACAAGAAAAAAAAAGATGATTGTAAAGGTTTCCTCGCTTCTGACGTCATTGCACCGCATACGTGTACATACGTAGAATAGCTGAACAGCAGCCTTAATGGTTCTATATGTATAAACAGTGGCTGAGAGATACGTATAAATTTAACCCCATGTTCATTTCCTTAATAACGATAATAGTGGCTATCGGACAATGTATAAAAGCAGTTACGAAATGTCAATAATGTTGATGAACCGAATAGGGTTTAACAGAGGCTAACAATTGATATTTCCGTTGCAGATTCCATAATGGTCCAGTGCGTCTCAGTACTGCAATGAGGTCGAGCATGAGCAAGGATCCCGTGTATCCCATTTTGTGGGAACCGCAT
This sequence comes from Trachelus tabidus, assembly GCA_030142655.1. Taxonomy (NCBI): domain Eukaryota; kingdom Metazoa; phylum Arthropoda; class Insecta; order Hymenoptera; family Cephidae; genus Trachelus; species Trachelus tabidus. The sequence continues at coordinate 316,200 of JARQTI010000461.1, read as the reverse complement.
TTAAAAGCTCTGGACAGAAGAGTCGGTCTGGTTCTGGAAGCTGTTCGTGAGTGCGTCAACAGGAGCTTGCAGGCCGATCAGGTTATACAGGAGCGAAACGAAAGCGGAAATTCTTAGCCTGAATATTATTTTTGAAATGTCATTCGAGTTTGTCGATCGATGACGTTGGCTTATATTACTAGTATAATGATATTACGGTGCGACAAGTAGCCAGGTTATCAACTGGAGATAAAGGGGACGATCGATAATTGGACAATTTGCTGGATAGGAAAACAGTTAGACAAATATACATTTAGAGGGATTGATCGTTCGGCTACGTAAACTATGTAAATTATGTAAAGATCTACGAGCCGCTGGCACGATATACATATACTGTATGTACATATACATAGAGATTGCGATACAAATGATACGAGAGAGAGAGAGAGAGAGAGAGAGAGAGAGAGAGAGAGAGAGAGAGAGAGAGAGAAAATGGGAGTATGACAGACAAAGAGAGAATGATTGTATGATACCGTATCGCCAATAAGGGGAAGTTTATATTTCAAATCCCATGAAACGAGCTTCTTGTAAAACGACGGGACGAATTTCCGGGCATCCATGGCTGCCATATTTTTTTTCTTTTTTTTTTTGTACATTTAGTTAACGCTAATAAACGACTGTTTTTAATCAAAAATTGGGAATGCGTGCAATGTCGAGGAATAATCGTGTACATAAGAAGTGTGTGTATAAAGCTAAAATGCAGTTATTAAAGTTTAAGGAAAAAAAGAAACAGAAGGAAAATATATATATATATACATACACATAAACGCAATCCGACACGGGGAAATATTTCACACTGATTGTACCCATCAGCAATTTTTATAAGATTACAGATAAAATTTCCTCCTGTCAGATTGCTTAACGATCCAACTCAATTAGAACTTTCTCTGTACAAAAAATGAACGTCGAAAGGGATGCTTCTATCGTGTAAAATATTTTTCAATTAGAGACCTGGCGAATGTCGACGTATTGCGAACCGGAAGAGAAGTTTCACGATATACGTGAAACCGGAAGTCGCAAACTCGATGTGTTAATTTTGAGTGCCACGATATGTCGTCATCTCCCGCGAGGATCGTTAGCGAAACTTTCTTTTTTGTGGTTCTTGCCGTTGTGATTTTAACGCGTAAACGACCATCTTCTCTTCCTATTGACTTTCTTTCCCAATAAGTTTCTACGCGACGCAACCAAGAATAACAAGAGCACTATTATTTTTGGACTGGCTGTAAATAAAGTAATAAATATATAAGGTTCTTATACGAACAAGAAAGACAATTTTCATCAGTTCTTCTACCCCCGCATATCTTATTTAAATCTATCCTCTTGTTATCTAACTCGTCCTCAAGATCCTGCCTTCAACAAAGTCCTTGAACTTAAGTTTAAACATTTGAAACCGAATTTAGATTTCCAAGAGCCCCATAGACTTCCCATACACATTCAAGAAAAATAACCCTTTGAATCCTCTGAGTGGGACCTGAAGGGATGTACGAATGCATTCGTTTTATCTGGCATTGCTTAAATTTGCTGCTTATCACACTACCGAGTAAGGAATCGCCGTGAACCCTCGTTGACCCCGCCCATACTTAATTCTCTTGAAGTCATCTACCCTGTTACAGTATCTACAGGCACTACAAGGGCAGCAGCCTAACTGTAGGTACATACCTATATCTACTACCAACATATCCCTTAACAATGCTCGAGCTCGTAGCAGCTACCCCTCTGAACGACAAAGCTTCGTTATCGCGTAGGGCTTAGAACTCTAAACAAGCGTGCTCACCCCTCTGAAACGTTAACCGTCAGCTATCCAACTGCAGTTAGTTACCTAAATATATAATATATACACCCTTTTACACACACGAGGAAAAGTCAACTAAATATAAAGAGAACGGTGCTGATAAGGTTTTCAAGACTCATTTGATTATTGTCTTGTGAACAAGATTGAGCTTCAGTGATCAAATATAAATTATTTTTAAAATGTCTTTTGCATATTTAATTTTAAATTTAGTTTCTAATTATCCATAATATTATCCTTCGTTTACCATCTTTAATATGTGGGTGCTACTGGAAACTTTGATCCAATTCATTATGTTAATATTTGAAGTCTATTGAGCTTTAAGAAAAACTTTTAATACGTACTAGTATTTGGACCATTGTTAGGTTTAATGAACTGTTACGTAAAATGAGCTTAGTGCTGTATAACAATTATGTGGTCTACGGTAGAGCCAATATCAAGAGAAACCTTATTATACGTTATATGCAAAAGGATACTCGGATCGCTCGTCCTTATTATTAATCCGTCGGTTTATGACTTTCCAGCAACATGGAAGCAGCCGGGCTTGAATCCTTCCTCGAGCTCTCGGAGTCGGACGTGGTTGTATCGTATAGGATGAGCACATCCCGATCCTCACATAAAACCCGGATTACATGGCCAATATCTGACTCGCATCCTTCCGTGGGATTACGTCACGGCCCTACGCGCCATATTTACTATCCGATGCGCTGGAAAGATCCCTGGTCTTATCGTTGTAAATTCATACGGCTCTGGTCGGGGTCATATTAAATTAAAATTGCCACCATCTTGCCTACCAGCTTATTCCATAGGACAACCAATCACCTTTTTCTTTCTTCCATTGTTCCTGTCTTTGTACTTTTTTTCGCCCTATGACTTCTTCCTTTCTGGGTCCTGCAGTTCCTTTACCTGAAAAAAAGATAAAGCGTTTAACAAGCTTCGGACCATTTCCCACGTTTAATATGCAGCCAGAAAGAAAAAGTCATAAAAGAAAGGTATACCCGTCTTTTTGATTATTCCATTTCAAATGGTAACCAAATATTTAAATCCGGCTACGAGATTCCATTTGCTCTTGTAATATTCTCTGGCTCTTCCGCTTCTGATCCCTGGCGTTAACTTGAGTAGAAATTTGTCCTCAATCAGTACCGCCATTGGAAACACGTCGATTTCGCTGATCCCTGTATCTCTCTTCTTCGTTCACTCGGTGTGGTGGTATCTTGACTTAGAATGAAATAAGTATTGTAGACGAAGATAGAGATTGAAAAAAGATACCATTTCTAGAAGCTTCTCCTTGCAGAGAAAGAAAATTAACCGAAAGGTCGTACCTTTGACATTTACATTTCCATTCATGGATTCTTCTTCGTTCGACCAGCACGTGACACGATAATCCAGGATGCGATTAATATTTCACTTAGTTCATTTTCAAATAGTGCAGACTAGAAAGGAAACGTTTAAAACGTAACCTCAATTGGACTTTTATTATCCTCCCATTGAATTCCCATTCGCTTATGACCTTTTATCGATTATTGATTGTTCTCCAGGAATTCCTGTTGCACTTTCTGTCTCTTGTTAACTTACTGAGAATTCAGTCATCCTCTCCTACTCCCCCGTACATTTCACCCTTCCTAGAATAACACAATCGATTTCAGTTTGACGAAAACTAATTTTCGTTTGTCTATAAAAATTTCCATCGGCGATAAATACACAGCGTATTAAATCTATCCTTTCTAATAGATCTTGACGCTTATCCATGATCTCAGCAATTTATCACAATTAATTATTTTAATCCAACAGTCAAATTTGTTCAATCATTATACATACCTATCACTGTACAATGGATATCAGTAATGGACGATATGAAATTTCACTTAGTATTTTGAATCCATGTGCCAAATCGTTAGACAAGGCAAGCTAATATCGGGAGAGAGAAAGAGTGAGACAGTAGAGTGGTTCTATTAATTACAGGACTCAGGCTTGCCTATGACGTCGGACGTCTCCAGCAGAGAATCCACCCACTGACAATTTCGCCTCTCTCGAATTCACCCAGCTGCCACTGTGTCAGTTTGGCACGTCTGTACCACATACAGACACCATTAATGCTAAATCAGCCGCAGTTCCGTTTATGTAACGGTCGACGAATCGATTTCGAATACGTACGTCTACGATACCTGAAACAATGTATAAAATTCTGATGACAGTACAAAAAAGATTTGTCTAATGAAACAACGACTTTTCACGAGCCAACGAAAATGAATGTCGATAATAATCAAAAGCAAAATTCTACAATTAAATTAACAATTTTCCAAATTTTATAAACATTTTCACGAGCCAAATTATATGTATCTTTATACATAGAAGTGGCGGTACATACATTTTCTAAATATTATTAAAACTAAATATTATTATAAATATTATAACTGCCTTGATCAGCTTCCGCCCTTGGACCGACTGCCTCAAAATTTAAGTGGGTGTTAAATTTTCGCCAATTTGTCAACTGCGTATAAAAACAGTAGTACCAATGTAATAAACCACTGGCAGCCATTGAAATACGTATTACAAATCGTAACGTAACTCTATTGCCGTCTCAGAACTTATCTTCCGTGCTACTACCTAGGTTTTGTATAACGTAAAGATATACCTATAGATGTATATTTGCAAATATGGTATATACAGTACGTAGATTAATTTATTTATGTATTTCCTGTATATATACGTACAGCATACTACTAGGAATATTACAAACCAGAGCAAACGGGCATTTAATCTTAACGTGTATGCCATTCCCTTCATCTTGTGTCAAATAACACGGCAGCTCCTTAACATGAGTTTGACTAGTTTGCGAGAACGTTTGAGCGTGCAAACCTAACCTAAAATGTCAAGTAAGACATACGTGATTACACATGGCTGGTGCGAATTGACATGTCGCCGCTTGTTCAGTGAACGATTATACGCACAGAGTATACAAAACAATACGTATAAACGGAAAGAAGTGACTAGCCGTAATAGCTGGAGCGAGAAAAGGAGATGAAGAGAAAAGAAGAAGCACAGCTGTCACAAATGAATCCGCTTCTGGCAATTGATATAAAATTGTTTGGCCAAAGTAACGATCCACGTAGGGAATACGAATTTGTTTACTGGAAAACTGCAAACCCAATTCGTATCTACGTGAACGCCCGGCTCGGGATCGTCACTCGAGGTGAAATAGATGCGAGAAAGTTTCTACTACTATCGCCATCTCGTTTGTATTCCCCATACTCACCCTCCGCGCTCTCCTGCCGTCGGCCATTGTTGACTCCGGCGGGACGAATAGAATTATTGTTATTTTTACGGGTACAAGTTTTCCACCGCTAAGCAGAAATCTATACGGGAAACGAAAAGTTCCCAGTCGATACTTCCACGTGAAAAGTGTTGTCGTCGTTCTCCTTCGAGGCGTCCTGGACTTCCTTGACAGTGGGAAAGTTGAAAACCGCCCTAAAAGATTACAAAGGGTCGCCATTAAAACTTGATTTATGAAGCGTACGAAATTGCTGTATGGACTTATATATTTTTTTCTTCTACTTTTTTCTAGTAACCATATACGTACACTGTAAGTGTATAGGGTGTCACGATATTATCGGATCCACAGGATAAGGCGATTCTGGGAAGGCATCGGAGATCATGAAAGTAAGGTTATTTTCGTAGGAAGTTAGTTTTCAAATGGCAGCAGATCAAAGTTGACCAATCAGAACGAAACAAGAACAGAAATGGTAAGTTATTTACAAGCTCTGACTTTTCTTATCTTGCTTTTGTTTCTCGATGGCATCGTAGAGATTCTTTAGGATTTTTCACGGCTGAATAACAACAATCACGTTTTTAATGCCCCGTGGCATATTGGTCAGTGCAATATAAGGTGTCTTGTAAAGATGACGGAAAAGGTTCAGTCACGTTTTACCAAAGTAGAAACGGAGTGGAAATGTCGGAGTGGAACACGAAGTGTTTAGCTTTTCGATCAGGGACAATTTGACGATAAAAAAATATATGGTGTTCCTAAAAAACACAAAGGAACTCTCTTCCTGTATTCGGTCGGATCTATTTCGTGTGACGTGATACAAATATCACATGCACGATATGAGTCGACGAGCACTTAGGCTATTTCTATAAAGTAAAATGAGTTTGGGCAATGTTTTTCTTCAATCTCATAAATATTGCCTAACATCAGACATTAAGGAGATTCGATAAACCAATTTAAAAAAAATTATGTAATAGGTAACAAGTAAGATCAAACCAATAAAGAAATTGAGGCAGTCGTTATAGAATGTACTTGAATATATACCTCTGTATAACTATACTATTTCTTGTTTAATACTAAAAATATAACCAAACCCCCATAACTCTAGATACGATGAACTTTTCCCATTGCGAGTTTCTAAGTAACGCGCGAACCTTCTGGGCCGTGAACGAATTCGTCAAATCAACCCCACCAGACGCCGACCCCCTTAAGGCTTAAGTCAATAAGTTTCGTTGTAGGCCATAAAGCAATATTGACTCGGTTGGCTCATTAAATTCTTTTCTAGTACGAGTAAGAATTAAGAACAGAATAAAAAAATAATTTTGACATAGTGCAATTGAATTTTTCAAAAACGCCAATGACCAAGGGTTCATTAAAAAATTAATAGGAATTAGTATAACAAGGAGGGATCTGGACACAAATTCCTGCACTGGTACGGTTGCCTCTCACGTATTGTATCCAGATAAACGAGAACGCAACGCTGCTGGTAGTACTGGCAGTGACTAAACGTAACGGTAGGTAGAGCTACGGGGAATCCCCGAGTTAACTAGTGACAATTCAAACGTAAACTTGAAACTGCCAACCGTATTTGGTTTCTATAGGATTTTTCGACTTTGCAAATAGAAGGTGTATATTTGCAAATAGAAGCGTTCTCGAAAATTAATACGTATACATTTAATACGGCTACACTGTATCGATATAAAAATACATAAAAAGTAGGAATCAAGCAATTCGTACTCCCTTAATCCTTTTTCTCGTATTTCTTTCACGGGTAACTGTGTCGCGACGATAGTTTCGACGTCGACGAGGATGCAAATTAGATTTCGCGACGTCTCGCCGGTACAAAGCCGATAAAATACACAAATAATTTAACAGGATCCCCACTGTAGCTCCTATCGTTTCTATAAATGATTCCTTTCATGGGTACGATAAATACAATTTTTTTCTCAATATTTTACAGTATACAGAATGAAGTCGTAAAATTTTCGTCAAATCGATGGACCTATGGAAATAGTAATTTAAAATTAATTAATAGGTCCTTTTATATTTCCCGCGAATATTTCGAGATTTCAAAGTTCTTCTCTTTACTTCATTTATACAAATATACATTTCAGACTGACTGTCATTCGCAAACTCGATTCGTAATTTGACAAGTGATATTTTTGGGTTCCACGGATTACTATATATATTACATGTCAGGTTGAGGGTTTTCAAATTTTTTTTAATTTTTCCGTTGAATATCTAATATTCGTAAGATTAATTCTTTCGTATTTCATTATACGTCAGTGTCGCAGTATATACATATAAAGACGGTTCGTGATTTTTGGGGAGTAGAAATCAGAATGAATTCCTGTCGAGGAAGCCAATGCTTATAACCTCGAGAGGAATACGTTATTTTTAATCGGGATAACGATTTCTAGAATCCCGAGGTGTTAACGTCAAATTTTGATTTAATATTTGATTTGACAATTTAATTTGACTAATGGGATAAGTGGTTTTTTTAAATACCGGTTTACTGGTTCTTCTATTATATTAGGCGCGTGCCGGCAGATAGCGCTTGGACACTCGTTAGTTCTAATTCCAGTCGATCGGATTTTCGATTCTCGAAATATTGAAAGTAATAATCTCTAATATTATTTCCTCATGATCGTCGCTGTGACCGATTTCAATGAAATTACGTAATATTGGAAATAGAAAGGTCCTATTTTCCCTTTCCCTTATCGGCATCGTTGTAAGAGATCGATAAGAGTTTTGAGGAATATTAAGATTCGAGTTCTCGAGAATTGGATAATTTATTAAGGAAAAAGCATAAAGGATGGGGGGGGGATATAAGAGCGGAACGTTACAATATATATAAATGCATTTTATAAAATCGCATTGACAATTTTCATTTCTGGAATCAGGCTGTCCACCTTAACGGTCCATTGGTCAATGATTACAATACCAACAGTAAGTTCATTAAAAACAGAAATACGTGACCGTCCGACCATAATAATGAATTTATCGAATCATCCGTGTAATTTGGCAAACGTGCACCTGTACCTACAGAAATCCAAAGGGTACAGGTATTTTCAAAAATAACCATTACTATTAGTATTTAACGTACTATAAAAAATATTTTTAAAAAGTTCATTTCCAAAACTGTCTTACCATAAATAATTATTTCGAACCTCCAATTTTTATTGACTCTTAGGAATAATAACCCGAGCAAAAAGGATCGAATTGCTGGTAGATCTGCGACTGGACACTCAATGCCTTAGTACGATCTATGAATTTTCTAGATACGTGGCTTCAAGCATATATTGGGTAAAAGTATGATTTTCAATATATACAATATATATAAAAAATATCTGTTCGTTAAATAGGTGAGTCTGGATTAAAAATGTGAAAAATGTCTCCCGACCTCTACACTTTTCAACTACTTGGAGCGTGAAGCGATTTCGTTCAGTGATATATGAGATCGTCAGACTGGAAAACATCAATGACCGATGATACTTGGGATTTCAACATTTTCCATAATAAAGAAAAGAACAGTAGGACGTTTAGTCATTTTTTGATCGAATTTGATTTCACGGTACGTGAACTGAATTCGGAGGTGCCCATAGGACTGATATATTTACTCGGGTATGTCTCTTTGTTTGTTAATAGCGTGAGCGGATTTTGAATTTAAATATAATAAATATTTTTTTTCAGAAAACGACGCTGCTAAAAGACGCCGAACGTCGGTATTTCGGCAGCTGAATTTAATGGAGGACAAAACTTAACAGACGGGCCGAGGATAGCGTGTCTTCAAGGAATAGCGAGTAAGGAAATAGAAAAGAAAATTACAAAGCGAGACACATGCATATTTCATGTAATGTTATCCGGCTGGGAATCGAATTATCGGGACGCCACAAAAGCTCATCACGGGTCGATAGGTATTGACCGAGACGTCGGGACGCTTCAATTGTTATACAATGAAAAAGCGTCGGTCGTGACGTATTCATGTAAAAATAATTTTAATTCTGGCCCGTCTGTTTCTTGTCAATTCCTAATCAGGAATTTAAACGTCAGATCTTCATTGATGGAAATTATTGAATAGGCATTGCTCACAGTCTGCATCGATCTGATCAACGGATTTGTCACGGGAGACACGAAGAGAAGCGAAAATCAATAGTGGAATTTTATTTTCTTACGCATACGGAGACGTCGCTTTGTTTATCTAATGTGGAAATTATTATAGTCGTTTTTATTATTCAAACTGGACAAAGTTGATTTAATTTTGGTATAAGATCCGCAGTATGGTGGTCGCGTGCATGTACGACTTTCATTTTCTTTTGAATCGCGAAGACTGGAATTTAACGAAGATTTGAGAAGAATGCATTTTAAAGTAGTCGTTTTGCATAATCGTACGGGATCGTCGCGTGTCAGAGTTGGTCTGCTGGAAAGAGAAGAGAAAGAAAAATCGTTTGGTCTCGTTTCTATCTTGTAAGGTAAAAGGCATAAGCCTGCAATTTGCATGCATTTGGAAATATCATGAAAAACGTGGGAGATTGTCAATTCTATTTTGTTTTTCAATGTGTTTTTGCTTATGGAGGTAAACGGTTTGAATATATGACCGTTGGGAAATCAAATCAAAAGATTCAAATTTATATGTTTTTAATGACTAACTGCTATTGTACAACGATTAATAAATATTTATTGAAAAAGAACAATTTTTTTTGTTACTACTTTATTTAATCAAGCGGATTTTCATAGGAGTTTATTAATTAATTAAATGCTCTATATTTGGTTCGTTTTTTTATTAAAGCATCTTCTTCTGTTTATTGAAGGCTAGGTACTTATTTGGATGCAAGAAGATGGAAGCAGTTGTACAAAAGTCCCATAGTGACTATTCTTTTCTTAGTGTGTACGTCCGAAATTTTTCATCCTGGCAAACTCTGTCCGAATATGCTTGTTGACGCGGAGTAAGTTTACATGCACGGATTTTTAAACGTAACTAAGAATTCAATAACCGGAAATGGAGACTCCGCCATATTAGGCATTTATGCAGTCTAAGTTTATACTCATGGATTTTAGAAAGGGTTAAAGAATCATGTTGGATTGTGATAGTGTGACGCCGAAATAAAAGTTGAAGCATGAATAAAAAAATCAGTTGCACAGAAACATTGAAAATTCGAAACATTGAATAAAGCATTCCAAATGTTATTAAATATTATTGGATCCTGACTTACTTTCAAAATTTATTCAAAATATAAAATTGAGGCTGAACCAAAGTCTCGCAAAATATATGGAGCAGATGAAAATTGAATTGAAATTGTAAAATATTGAAAATAAATTACGCTCGAATTGGAATAATAATAATAAATTAAGTGTATTAACCCTTTGCACTCGATATCTCCCCGTTTTCTATATATTTTGAGAGAGGCGACTGTCAAGTGAAAAGGGTTAAAATAGTTAATTAAATCAATAAAGTTAGATATTAACACTTGGAAATCAGAAATTCCAGCCGAGAATATTTAGAAGTACTGGAAGTTGCTCAAAATTGTTTGCGCGCAAATTCATCGCGCAGGACTCACCGAGGGGGGGAGCAAGGGAGTGGGGAGAGCGCCGAAGGCAATGGCCGGACTCGAAACGGGCATTCTTCCTCGAGCCGGTATCCTATATCGGTCTTGATTGGTTTCTTGGAATCATCTTTCTTACCCATTTCCAACCTTCTTGTTTTTCTACATTTATTTCTTTTTTACTTCCTTATTTCTTTATCTTTCATTCATTACTTTCTTATTTATCTCTTTCCTTCTTTCTTCTCTACCTGTATACCTCTATTCCTTATTTTTCTACTTCTTGACTTCTTTATTTGTCACGCTTAACTCACTAAGCTTGCTCTGTGAAAAGTGGCGAAGGTTGTAGTGTCAAATATTGTCCCTCGGGGCGCATTTGAATAAGTATCTAGCATTCAATAAACAGAGAATCTGTTCTCAGCGCGCACGGCTCATCTTCGAACGCACCAATCGTAGGTGTATTTGCAATCGAGTCAAGAGAGAAACAATTTTTACTTGTTATTTAAAGATGGTTTAATAGAATAAAGACAAATAATTGGAGCAAACAGAGAGCAATAATTTTTTAATAAAATGATATGAAAATCTGCTTGATTATTTGGAATAGCAATAAAAGAAATATTTTTCTGTTTCAAAGAATATTTTGTAATCATTGTATAACAGTAGCGGTGCAATTAAGAAAACATAAGGAGCGTTTAAATTTTAATATTTTGGGCATTAAAAATATGCATGCTTATCTTTTGGCGCTAGCTTCCCGACAGTAAATCGTTCGGCTCGGAACACATACGCTGCCGTGGCGTGGCTGATACTAACTATAGCGACATCGTAGACTAAGTTTACACGTACGGGTTTTAAAAAGGATTAGCCAATCACGCGTAAGATATAAAAAGAACGGGCCAACGCGATTGGTTGAACGTTTCTAAACCTGTACGCGATAACTTAAGTTTACAATACCTGAGATTTATCCAATGGCAACAGCTTCCTTCTCTTAGAGCCAACAGCCAATTGGTTGAAATAATATTTTCGATTTTTTAGCATCGAAAGTTATTGCAAATCAAAAAGAAAGCCATTGCAGGCAGGGCACTTGTTTATTAGCATAACATAACACTACTTCGCCAATAGATTTTCAAAAGATGCGCATACGCACTGTGACGACGCAAGTGAAACGTTACTTCCGATGCTAGCTGAACTTTTAACTTTCAATACAAATTTAACCGGTGAGAAAATGGCGCCTCAGGAACCAACACCGTTTGATCTTGCGTATACCGGCAAGACAGCTGCCGTTAAGATTTTACTTAACGAGAACCCGAAACTTAAGTCAGAGGCTGATAGCGTGAGTAAATCTTTGTGAGTTATGTAAAGAATTTCATAACCTACGTGACTTTTAATCTAGAATGGACGAATGTTGATACACTGGGCTGCTTTGGGAGGACACGATGATCTCGTTACGCATTTACTATCCCTGGGCGTTCCTGTGGATCCTGTCGATGACGTGAGTACTGAATTATAATGTAATTCATAGTTAAAAATCTCAGTGCATCCTCGTCAGTGACACTGCGATAAGGGACGCAGTCGGCCATGTTGGCGCATGCGCATAGTTAAGCCGCATCGTGTCAAGAAGCAGCGCGATAAATTTGAATTCCTAACTGACATATTTGAAATTTGTCTTTATCATTACGACAGACAAATATGACACCGTTGATTCTGGCAGCGTCGGCCGGTCGTGACAAGGTTGTAAATGTTCTTCTGAATGAAGGAGCTGATCCCAATGCAAAAACAATAGATGGACATTCCGCACTGCAGTATGCAGCATCGAAAAATTGGAAAACGATATGTGCAGCTTTACTTGAGAAGGATGCAGATATAAATATTTGTGACAAAAGAGGCGCTACGCCACTGCACAGAGCCGCGTCCAAGGGTAACACAGCGATCGTCAAGCTTCTTCTGGAGTATAGAAATAACTTGAAGATAGGTGAATATTAAAAACTAAGGAACGTGACTTTGTTAAAATTTATTGCATACCTTTCTTTTCAAATTTAGACAGCAGAGATGCCTCTGGAAATACGGCATTGCATCTAGCCTGTGAAGAGGATCGAGAAGAGGAAGCTAAGCTCCTGGTGAGTAACGGAGCGGATGTGACTATAACGAACAAAGACCGTAAGACTCCCTTCGATTTGGCGAAACCAGCTCTCTTGCGACAGCTGAAGGAGATCAAAGAGAGGAATGTGTAAATCTTAAGGGTTAACCAGTAATCCGATAATCTTGATTTAATTTTTCATCATTTATTGTATTTCTTATATACTTAAGACGCGATCAACCTTTTCTGTTTAATTCATATAAAATGTATCAAAATCATCTCTCTACATCTTGTCGGTTCTCCATGAAATTACCAGTCTCGTCAAACAAATTTGTAGAATTCTTTTCCGCCGTCCAACCAGTCCCCGTGCTAATTCATCTTCCTCCTCCAGTGTATCTTGTCAGAAATTTGTATTTGATCTAAAGTCTAAACGCATCCTGGTATTGATACTCGCTCGAAGACGCAATCAGGATTCACAGACGACACCGACTCCCGCACCAATTATATACATAATGCATAGTTTTTATTTTCATTCTATACTCCTTTCTCCGTTTGTTCTCTTTCTTTCACAACGACAAGGAAGATCAAACAAAGACAATTGACTTAGTGTTCGATGATCCTCACTCCCAGACAGACTCTCTGCTTCGAATTCTTCACAGTAACTATTCGCAAATATCCGCCATTTGTTATTCATGAAAAACATACAGCCTAAAGTACATCTAAGAAGCCGCAATCTGCTTACATTTCTTAATTGTTTACATTTTTATTACTGTTTTCTCGCTGTTCTCTTTTTATTTTCTATCTTCCATTTTGTAGCTCACCATCTCTCCGTTTATCAGCATTCCAAACTCTAATCGCAAAAGGCCTATTTTGTACAATGACCGATCGTTATGTCGCGTGCGCGCTAATCGCTCCTGCGTATAAAAAAATATACCAGCCGAGCAAAGGAACGCGCGGGCGCATGCGCCATTGTCGATAAATGCCTTTGAATACAAAGAATTTTCATAAAATGCCTATATATAAAAATGCGTGTATAAAATTCCATCGCCTCGGCCGCCATTACGCGCTACATATTTCTTATTTTCTTTTTTCACTTATCTCTGTCTCTCAATATCAGACTCCTTCTTCGTTCACGATTAACTTTATTTCGGTAACACGTACCGCCTTGAAACGTCTGCGTTTCATTTTAAAAGATCGCTCCGTTGAGCATAATCCAAAAAGAGCACGCCACGTGCAAATAAAGAAATCAAAGGCGACGAAAAACAAAGACCTTAAGTACAAAGCTTGAAACAAAATAAAAAATGTATCTCCTTAAGTAAGTTTATTGATCCTGTGTAGTTGAATGACACGGGAAAATATTTAATGAGGAATTGGATCGAACAGACCGGAAGTGAGGATATACGGGAAAATTGAATTTAGGTACGTTTCAATTAAATATGTATATGTACATATATATTTATATATATTATATAATTCCAAAAAATATATATATATATATAAATGCATGTGCGACTGTACTATATAAAAAGGCTCTTCTCGAGACAATAAAATCCCGGGGAAAAAGAATTGGATACGGGAGGATGGGAATAACTGAAATGACACGGCGACGACGATGATATTAAGAACAAACCGTAATAAAGCGAGCATACCGTAAAGAACAAAAAAAAATGTATTCTCATGGAAAAAACCTTTTAAAATGAAACTCTGAAGTTTTGCAGGAGGTATAACGCCTTGGCAAACGTTGCCATAGAATTATTGGGTTTCTCCATGGCACCGCTCTCCATATTATTAGTTAATTATTACAAAATAATTACTATAATAATATATTGGCTAAAGGATCGGGTAAGGGCGTCAATGACGATGATCGTAATAATAGGAATAAAATAAAATAAAATAATATAATAATAATAATAAACATTAATGTCTTAATTCTATCTACGTGTGTTATTCAGTTGTTATGTCCATTATGCAGCGAATCGCCCTCATATTTTTTTTAAAACAAATTGGTTCTCTGTTTGCTGTCGACTTTCAGTAATATTCTTCACTTTTCGGCGATCTTGAGTATCTTGTTTCGTTTAATTCGTGCACCTTCATTAACTTTCCATTTTTATCGAGTTTTTCATCGAATATCTATTTCCGCGTGTTGAAAATTTTCGATACTCGCGGGCACCTCGCATGCAAATTTATTATTTTGAATAATCGTATTCCCGTATATCCCCGTCCCGTCGTATTTCGCTCAATGATAATGAAACCGCTCGGCGGTCCCATAGTTAGTAAGTAAGCCGAAGATTTAAAGTTATGTACACATTGTAAACACATGGTTTTTTTTTTATTCTTTTGTTACCCATTCGTTTTCTTTTTTTTTTGATGGCATCTCTTTTTTAACTGTGAGGAGATAATTAGCGGTAATGATACTCCTATACGATACAGGAAGAGAAGGAAGAACGTGTGAGAAGAAGAAGAAGAAGAAGAAGAAGGAAAAACAGTGGAAAGAACTGCGTTTAGATATAAAAATTAAGGTTAGGATTGGATTTAGGTCGAGGTGGAAAGGTCGATTGATGATGAGAAATGAAAAAAGAAAGGGGAAAAAAAGAAAAAAGAAAGAAATTGTTTCCTATCGCCTATCACCTGGTATACGCACACGTGGTTTCCGTCATATCATCACGTGTGCCGCCATTAATTATTTTCGTGCTTTTACAATCGCATCTACCGTGTCGGCACAATACGATCTGCTTTTGCCGAAGCGACCCGGATTCATTGGATGATCCGTATGCGTTTCCTTCCTACATTCTAAACAGTGAAGAGACACGCTCTTCATATCCACACCATGACGTCTTCCCTTATCAGACTGTGGTTGCCTATTATGCGCTGCATTTTTGTTGGTACGTATGTTACTCTCATTGAAGATCCTCAGTTGACCGTCTCCTCGCCGTCGATACTCTCATCCTGGGTTGTCGAATCATCGCCAGAACCACCAGTCTGTACCGAACCACGTTTTGATAATCTCGTGGAGGTTAGGCTTATACCTGGAGCGCCACGCCTGGAAAAAATTGTTGGACCGTTAGTGTAGTCATTACAACTGAGATTAGGGCTATAGTTTCGATTGGTTAAAATTATTAAGGTTGGATATGGACGGAGTGAACTCACGTGTGGTAGCACCGAAGAGTTGGGATTCTTGGATTCAGGATGGGTATTCGTTTGGTTTTCTACGATAGCTAGGTTATGGTTAAGACTCTTTGTGGAGATGGAGAGAGATTCTATGGTTTTACCTAAGCTTGCTCTTCAAGTTGGCCACTTCTCGTGTCAGGGCTTCCTGGGATTCCATCATATCCTCCATTTCTCTCTGTGCTTTCCTCTTCTGTGACTTTTCCCGGCCGATTTCTTCTTCGGCTTCGTCGAGTTGTCTCTTCAATGTCTTCAATCGAGCATTTACTTTCTCGACTTGTTCCTTGTACTGATCTGCGTTTCTTCTCTCGTCCTCCAGTTGAAGACCCATTTCTTTCAGCTTCTTGTCCAACTTCCGGTTGATCTTTTGCTGCGCAAAGCGTTCCTTAGCCTCGGCTTCGAGCTGCTCGTCGAGATTGTTGATTTTCGATTCCAATGCTTGGATCGTTGCCTTCGTCTTGGTACGCTGAGCGGTTTCGAGTTCTGCTAACTTCGCTTTGAGTTCCTTGTTTTGTCTCTCGAGAAGCACCCTCTGGGACTCTAGCTTTTGTGTGGTGGAACGCTCTGTGGCTAGGTCGGAGGTCAATTGTTCGATTATTAGCTGACCCTTTCTTGCCTTGTCCATAACGACCTCGCCGCTCGACTGCTCTTCTTCGAGATCTTCTTCGAGAGACGTGATCCTAGCTTCTAGTCGTCGCTTCTCATCCAACAAGAGGGTGTTCTTGTTGGCGTTGTTATGGATCTCCTCCTGGAGTTCATCGCGTTCACTCTCGGCAGCACGACGTGCACGTTCACTACTGGCCAGATCTTCAGTGAGCTGGGTCAGTTCAGCTTCAAGGCTCTTCACTTTACGTTCAGTTTCCTTTGCACCAGCTGCAAGCTCATCCCTAGCAGCTCTGGCCTCCTCGGTTTCCCTTGTGGAGTCTTTGAGCTGGGCCTGAAGTTTCTTCAGCTGTTTAAGTGCATCTTCCTTGACCTTGTTGTGCATTTCCAATTGTTGCTCCATGTCCTTGTGGTCGGCTTCCATTTTCTTACGCTGGGCAATAGCGGCTGCACGCTGTTTCCTCTCGTCCTCGAGTTCAGCCTCCAGGTCGCGCAACTGCTTGACCAAACCTCGGCGCTTCTCCTCTGCCTGCTCTTCCTTGGCTTGAAGGTCGCGTTCGAACTGCGCCCTAAGTGCTTGCATATTTACTTCCAGTCTCAATTTTGCATCCTCTGTAAACTGAAGCTCATCTTCAAGTTCCTCAACTTGGGAACGTTGTTCGGCAAGTTGTGATTCCAGCGCGCGCTTGGCCTTTTCCAATTCATGCACATTCTTGTCTGCGGTACCTTGGTTGTTAACCAACTCGTCGAGTTCAGCTTGAAGTCCTCTACGACCTCGCTCCAGTTCCTCGACCTTGTCGTTCAACTCATCCAACTCCCTGGTTAAAGATAATACTCTAGTTTCCTTCTCGCGTGCTTCGCGTTCTGCAGCGTCTCTCTGTTCAGCATACTGCTCAGAGACAGTCTTCTCCTCGGCAAGGACCTTGTCGAAGTTCTTTTGCTTCTTCTCCAGCTCGAGTACTTTAGCTCTTTGTGCTTCGAGTTCGATGTTGCTGTCCTCTAGCTCTGCCTGGATCTTCTTTTTAGACTTGTCCAGTTTGTCATTGGCTGCCTGAAGCTCCTCGACTTGTCTTTGAAGTGCTTCAATATCCTTCATACACCTCTTTCTAGCTTCCTCAAGAGCAACAGCCGCCTCCGCCTCTTCGTCGCCGCGCTTCTTTGCTTCAGCCAATTGAACTACTAAACTTTGAACTTGTTTGTCCAGAGCACGTTTTGCTTCTTCCTCTTCCTCTAGCTGATCGTGCAAGCTCTCCTTTTCGCTTTCCAGTGCACGCAATTTGGAACTCAATGCCAACTTTTGTCTGGTTTCTTCTTCCAGTTGTTGTTGAATCTCTGTGAATTGAGCCTCGCAGGTGACTGATGCTTTCAGCGCAGCGGAAGCTTTTAATTCTGCTGTTTCTAGTTGCTGGGAAATACTTTCAGCTTCTTGTTGGAGTTTCGCTGCTTTCTCTGCGAGTTCCTGTCTTGCTCTTTCAACTTCAGCTACCTTTGCGTTCAGTTCAGCTAACTGTTGCTCTGCTTGTTTCCGTCTACGATCAGACTCCTGTCTGCTGGCACCAATAGATCTAAGTTCAGTGGCCAGATCGGCGTTCTCCGCCTCTAGCGAACCCTTAACTTTTTCAAGGCCTGCTTTTGTTTTCTTCAGGGTGTCCATTTGCTCATTTAGTGCAGTCAGTTCTTGAGTGTGCTTATGACGCATTTCAGAAAGCGTCGCTTCGTGAACGGAAGTCTCATCCTCGAGATTCTTTTTCAACGTGGCGAGTTCCTGTTCGCGTTTACTTCGCAATTCTTGTTGTGCAGCTGTAGTATCCAACGAGTCCAGAAGCTCATTTTTCAAAGCTTCCAATTCCTCATTAAGGTCTCGCCTAAGCTTTTCAGCCTTACTTCTGGAAGCTTTCTCAGCCTCAAGATCTTCCTGAAGTTCTGCTAACTGTGACTCTACTTCCCTGAGTGCTTTCTGTGACTGGGCCTTAGCAGCAGCCTCCTCGTCAATTTTCATCATCGCCTGGGTCAATTCCTCTTCACGCTTTCCTAATTGAAGCTGCAGCTCTTCTACCTGGGTTTTCCTTTCTGCCAATTGTTCCTTGAGATCTGACACTTCCGTTTCTACTTTCCTTTTAGATCTGTCTACTTCCTGTCTCTGTTGATGATCCTTAAGCAATCTTTCCTCCAGGTCAGCTATGGTTGCTTCGTGTTTGGCTTTTAGTTTTGCCAAGTGCTTAGCTTTTTCTTCTTCCTCAGCCAAGGTCTGGGACAGATCATTCGATCGTTCCTCCAAGAGTTTCTTTTCCTTCAGGAGTTTCTGATTAGTATCATCGGACAGTGCTAGGTCTTCCTCAAGTTTCTTGATCTTCGCATCGCACTGTACTTTCTCTAGCTGCAATTTCTGTCGTGCTCCCTCTTCTTCTTCCAACTGTTCTTCCAAGTCACTAATATTCAACTGCAATTTCTTCTTCTCCGCAGTCAATGCAGTGCTCCTCTCTTCCTCCTCCTCGATACGAGCCTCCAGGTCATGAAGAATTTCTTCAAGTTCTTGTTTCCTAGCAGCGAGCCTAGCACGCATTTCCTCAGCTTCAGCACAAAGTTCAACTTCGGCTTGTAATTGTTCAGCCAGCATTGTCTTCTCTTCGATAGCTTGTTGGTACTTTCTTTCGTACTCCTGCGCAGAGTGCAGCTGCAACTCCAACTTGTCACGAACCTGCTTCAGCTCATCTTCTTTCTGCGTAAGCTTCTCTTCCTGCTTGGTCACCTCCAATAATGGCTTCACTTTCGTATAAAGCCGCCACCATTGCCAATTGCGGAGTTTCAAATAAGCTGCGCAATTCCTCTGGATAATGCGAATAGCATTAAGCTGCTGCAGACGTTTCTGATAATTACGTCTAGCCAAGAAGCCACGACAAAATGCTTGGAAGTTGACAATAAGATCTGTGATCTTGTAATCGCGCTCCTCTTCAAGGTGTGCCAAAACACCCGCGCGGAAAAATATTTTCGATTGACCCACACGGTACAGATTGGGATCTAATTCTAGAGCTTGAATCTATAAAGAACAAAAGATCAGTTTTCACAGCAATTGGTATAAGCATCAATATGAATAACTAATTATATTTTTAAAATACTCACCATTTTTTCACAAGCTTTCTTTCCGTCCATGAAACCTTTAGGAATGACATTCGGTGTAAGAAGTTCATATCGCTGTCTGAACTCCTGGAAAGGTATCCTATTTGGGAATCCTTGTCTACAGATACGAATGCCCTCCAGGACACCGTTGCATCTCAGCTGATCCAGTACCAGTGGTGCGTCAATCTTACCAGCTCTCTTCTCATGATTAGGAATGATACACCTGACGAAGTTGGGATTTGTGTTACGTAAGGTGACCATCAATTTAGCCAATTGTTCCTTGTACAATTGAGACACAGTACGGAACATGCCCTTCCTGGTTCTGGCACCAAACTGTGTATCGGTCAGTGCTTGCTGAGCCATACCAACAATTTCAGCATCCTTCCAGATGTGACATACAAACGGATCCTGAGATGCTTGCAAAAGACTAACGACATTCTCATTAAGAGGATCCATATTTTTCATAAGCCATTTGGCGGCAGAATAATCAACTTTACCGGCGTAATGAATAATAGCAAAATCAGCTACGCCACGGAAATCTGTCTTCATAAATTTAGGATGAACACTATGAGCTCCTACCAACTTTTCCACGAATGTCTTATCAGTTGCCTTGGGGAACCAGCACTCTTCATCGAGAAGAGCCATTATGCCCATAGGCTTGTCTATGAGGTCTATGGTGGGTTGAAGATCAAGACCAAAATCAATGAACTTCCACTCGATACCTTCGCGCTGATATTCCTCCTGCTCCAGGATGAACATAGTATGATTGAAGAGCTGCTGAAGCTTCTCATTAGTATAGTTGATGCACAGCTGTTCGAAGGAGTTCAACTCGAAGATCTCAAAACCAGCCATATCAAGGATACCGATGAAACTTGCTCCCTGCCTCTTAGTTCTGTCTAATGATCTGTTGATTCTATTAACCAACCAGCGGAACATCCTCTCGTAACAGGCCTTGGAGATGGCTTCCACAGCGAACTCAACTTGTTCCTTGGTCTGTGCCTTAGTTACAAAGTCGCGACCGACTTTGATTCTAGGCTTCAAGAATGCCTTAGTCATTTCCGTTACGCTGAGACCCAGAAGATGTGAAATCTTCTGAGCCACAGTGTTATCCGGTAGAGTGGCTTGGTCGGAATTTCTCTCTTGGCGAAATTGCATTGAACCGAATAACATGACTGCAGAAACAATACGGAATATGGATGCAAAGTCTTCGTTGGTCATTCCCATTATGTTCATGGATTTTACTGTAGCTGCGAATTCAGCAGCATCGTCCACGCCTGGTACTGGTAACGCTCCATTCGATAGGAACGGATAGAGCTTAGGATCCTCAAGAATAAATTCCTCTGTAAATGATAACAATATTTTCAATAATTATTAGATATTAAAAAATAGCTAGAGCCATATTCATTTCTAATCATTCTTATACTTTTCTGTTCAGCCGAAGCTCCTGCCAGCAGCTGATAAAATATGTGGAAGGTCCTTTCATCCTTGGCTTGTCGAATAGCTCTAGATTTTTCCAGAAGATACGTTTCAATGTTTGCTCCAGCAATGTATCCGGATGCATCGAAATTGATTCTTATGAATTTACCCTGAAATAGAAAGAACAAACGTAAACAACTAATATTCTTATATCATGATACCGCTTCAATAAAGAAACATTGTATTTCCTTACAAAACGTGATGAATTGTCGTTCTTCACTGTTTTTGCATTTCCAAAAGCTTCCAGTATTGGATTCGCTTGGAGTAGTTGCTGTTCCAGTTCGCCCTGCGACACAAATTATCATATTAGAGAGTCTGCAATGGTGATTTGAAATAAAAAGGGGATACCTTCGCACAGTAGCCAATTATAAGTATGACAAAGTACCACAAATAATATCCAAAATAAATAACAAGGACCTAAATTCCTCAATTCTAATCACTTTGACTTCTGACATAACATCATAAGCAATCGTTCTGTTCTCTAAATGCATTAAGGTACATTAGATACCAAGATTTTCCAAATGTCAAAAATATTTTGAATGATTCGTTCCAGAGGAAAATTACCGAGAAACATCTCAAATCTAACCGGGACATTCTACTCTATTAATAAATTATTAAAAATATCTAAGAACGATCACTTAATTAGCTTCAAGTCAGTGGTGCACGTGTAGCATGGAATTTAGGGAAGGGATCGGATGACGGTTAAGAAAAAAAAAAACAGACAAAAGAAACATAAATACATCCATTAAATGCATGACAAATTTTAAATAACAAGAGCCAATTAGAAACGTATTACGTGAAAAAAGCGCCACGTAGTACATAAATAAAAAAAATATGACAAAAACGTTAAGAAGCGCCTCACTCAAATTTCAAAAAATTGACATATATAAGCAGTAGCGTTCAAAAATTCAAAAATAAAATCACCAAATAACCCACGTACCATTTGTACATAAGTTCACGTACAGAATGAAAAATATATAGACCGCAAAAAAAGAAGTGAACCAAATTTTCATAATCATATCAATATTTATCACTGTCACGTTAATTACCGCAAACTTGTCCGATCCGGTCCCATGTCCCTGGATTCAAAGGCAGCGGGAAAAAGTGCGTCAAATAATTACGTGTTACTCAAAAATATAATTGTACAATTTAAAAAATAAAAAATCAAAGTTACCAACGGGTACAACAGTGTGATATCGCATATGAATAGCAACGAATCTACAGTAACGTTACATATATACATATACGTATAAATGTACAATAAAATATCTCCAAGAAAAGTCAAAACAACAACAAGAAAAATAGCAAAAAAATAACACGAGCAATTGTGCCAGCGATTAACAATAATGAAAATTTTGTGATGTTAACAATTGAATTGTTAATAGCACGCGCTATCCGTAACCACCTTGTTAGTAAATAAAACAGTAGCAAATGTGAGTACAGTAAAACAGCAATAACAAAAAAAAAACAATTTCATAGGCAAAGCTTCTTATACAACTTCAAATAGTATTGAAGTGGCGATTCGTTCTTTTTTTTTCTCATACTTGATCCAATATTTGAACTTACTATGATTAACGCCGGACTTGGGGTCTAGACGTGAGAATGGCCATGGAAAATCAGCACCGAAAATAAAAGAAGTTCCAGAATTAGCCACTAGTTGGTAGCTTCGCTAAGCTAGCAGCAATATATATATATTTTTTTATTTTATCCAAAATACAACGTCTGCGCGCGCATTTAGAATTTCCTTCGCGTTTTCTTCGTCGCGTTTTCTCCGTCAGGTTTTCGTCCCTGACAGTTACCAACCGTCACTCGTTTTTCTAACCTAATCATCGTGTAACGTGTACCTTCGACTACCGACGTAGAGAACGGAAGCCTTTTTAATCTCTTTGCACATTTTGATTTCTAGTCATTTTCTCTCAGTACCCGAACGAACAGATTCAAAGAAAAGGTTGTAACCAAACAAAAAATCCCAACGACCGGATATTATAAATGGACGACGGTAGACGGGCGAATCTCCATGTGAAAAGTCCTCGGCGATTTTTGTTCGTGTATGATTTCTCTTTCCTTTAACCATAGAAACAAAATGAGCCTTTTGACTCGAGGAATACCGTAGACTTTTGTCCGATATGAGATAGCTGTACGTTATGGAGAATTGAAGCTCGTAAAAAAAAGAGGGGTGACTTTTTTTACGCATATTTTGACTAAGCTGTCTAATGACTATTCAAAGGTCCCGTGTAAAGCAGCCATACCCAAGAGTAACAGATAAATTTCTTAAAAAAAAAAAAAAAAATAATTACGAGGACTAACCCTTGCCCTAGTCTAGTCGACCACTTATCATTAGAACGAGAGTGTTATTGCGTGATTATATCCATCCCGTGAGGCTAACTGTAAGATACTAAAAGAAAAAAAAATGTGTATACACAACTTTAACGTGCCGACGAATTGATTTACGTGTATGATACAATTCTTACATATAATATGCATGCTTATGCATATATTTATTTCTTATGCGTCATAGTATGCTTATATATTTTATATAGAGTTACATAAGCGAAGGTAATGTATTTTTCCCTATATCCATTGACAGAACGTTAACTTGCGCGAGAGACGAAGAAAGTTTTCTGTGTTTGGATTTTTAAGGCCTTTTCCGTATACGCTGCGAGCGCGACAGAGACAGACTTATTGGTACTTTCACGAGTGAAACAAAGACAGAAGTACAGATCGGTAAAAATTTCCCAAACAGGCATCCTTTTCGAACGGACTGTGCTATGGGATAAAATTTTGAATTTGTATTATGCGAAAAAGGTATTTAAAAAATCGCGCGAAATAACTAGCTGTACAGTATGATTCAGAAAGACTGGTCCAGTCGATGTGACCATTGAGAGAATGAACGTCACTGTTTCTTCATAATTTGTCGGGTCTCGCGTAACGTCAGAATGTCCGCATCCGCTTTGAGAATTCCGTGATAAGAAAATTGTCCGAATGATAAATTCGCGTAATCCGCGCGACACGTATCTTCCGGCGACAGAAGTCGTCCGAGGTGTATGGTAAGGGTAATTACTCGCGTAGCCAAGAATGGTCGTAAGGAATTCGCGAGGTCGTGAATAAAATTACGCACGAGTTGGCGAAACCGCGAGTCCGATTGTTCGCTTTAATAATCGCGCGAGCGATACGCGACGCGTGTTACAAGGATTCGCCTGCAATTGATGCAATTGATGGAATGCGATTTCAAAGCGCAGGGACGATTCCACCACGGAAATCTCGTTGACTGGATGACAAAGAGAGGTTATCGCATGGCGAATTAAATATTCATAGACAGTGAAGTGCGAAGATAATAAAACAAAGAGAGAAATAAGACTGAATAAGAGTAAATAAAGCACCGATTTCGAAATTGAAAAAAAAAATCGTTAGGTACCTCAATTAACGAGAATCGAATCAACGTAAGCGACGACCAATGAGTTGTCTAATATTTTGGATTTTTCTTTTGATAGTATTAAGACTTTGGTTAGACATCATAGTTCGAACGATAATTATAGATTCTTATCAATGTCATTGTGCCGTCGTAAAAGTATAAGTTATCTAAGTCAGACGAAAAATATTTTGCGATTAGCTTATCGCGTCCTCAATTGACAATCGTACGTGTGACGCGATTGCGAAGCTGGTGCATTCTGGTCTAGGAATAAAAATGGCGCGCGTCGACTGGCTGTTGCTGCTTCGTCACCTCGCTTTTTCAAAAGGCCGCTGCGTCGTTAACTGACTATCAAACGAGATTTTCTCGACGGGACTCGTAAGCTTGAGAGTGATCGATTCGTGATCGATCGGTAGTGTTTTACATTTCAAAGAGATACCGACCTACCTCACCGTAATAGAAAGAACGAGTGCGCCAGATACATTGATACCGTGTGGAAATCACTAGTCGTGCTTAGACATACGAGAGTTCACCGATTTCTCCAGTGAGCGATCGTTCAGCAATGAAATACGGCAAGATTACGGTAACGGCGGCACTGAAAATGGCGAGGTCCTTCGAGCCAGTGCGAATGCCATTTACATTTCGCAATGGTGCGCGAACCGATCGCAATATAAATCTATTGGGTTTAATCGACGTACAAACGACCATCTGTTTATTGTAGAACGAGACTGGCTTATGGTAATCGAAACTATGTTAAGGCTCGTGCAATGTGAGGCGACCTTGGAATTAAATGAGACATCGAATTGAGAGAACAATTATTTTTTCTTACAGCGCCAAACATCCAAATTTACCCGTTACTTCTCAATAATAAACACAAGATTAGTACAGACAATATCAATAAGATAATTCAAATTTGTAAAACCGTATCCTGTATTATTATCATACCCATAAATCGTATCATTAAAAATATCTCAACATTTTCACATTCAGGTTGGGCTAGGCCTGCTTTTAAGTGCCTGGCGTCATTGAAGCTCACATTGCTGGAACAAAGAGCCCGCTGTGAACAACAAGGCGGGTTTTAAAAAGAAGTCGGTACATTGTCAGAAACTGCTTGGAAGAGTCGTAGCTCTTAGTCAAAATTATGTATATGAAAAGTTGGCTAAGCTCGACCGTGTCTGTTCGAAAGAGAAGTTACACTCCAGACTAGACGAGCAATTTTGCATTTGAATAAAGAATTAAAAAAAAGAGAGAGAGACGGAAGAGGTTGGAACCGCGGAGTGACCTCCTTCGATATTTAACGCCTGAAACATCCACGTCGGGTAATCGAAAAAAAATAGTCGTAAGTGAAACATCAACTGGATGTTGAGGTTAGACAATCGCGGTCGCAGTTAATCTCATGACATCCGAAGGAACTTAAATCAAATTCTTGGTATATTTAAGAGTTCAGCTGAACAGCAGCAAAAATCGCGACTTAAGTCACGACTTCTATGACGACGACGAATACGTGATTCTCGAATTACATAAAACGCCGATAATGCAAAATCCTGAATTACGCTTCGTAGCCAGAAATTAAAAACCGGTCACGTGACGCTACGAAAGAGTAATCGATATCCACAATCAAGTTGAAAAAATCCGATCGTTACCAATTAAAATTTCTTTACGCACGCACGCGTATCATCGTAAACTTCACAATGATACTATTTTCATTAAAAAAAAAAAATAATCCCATTTACAAGTAACCGCAAAGCCTTTCGACTTACCGCATTCGATTTAGGCTTTGAGGCTGCAACGTATGCAAGATATTGAATGACTTTCTTCGTGTTTTCTGTTTTTCCAGCGCCGGACTCGCCGGTGCATAAAATCGACTGATCCTCGCGATCTGTAAGAGAAAAAAAAATCCCAATCAGTATCCTTAAACGAGATAAGAAAAAGCTAATTAAATATATTTCGTAGCTTATCGTCGATCCACGACTACCAGAACTGACATATAGAGCTAAGATCGGTGCGAGGAATCGAATCGTGAGAGAACGAAAGTCGAGCAGGGTATTATTATCTAGCGCCACTTTAAAACTCAGCAAAAAGAATTGATATGCATATATATATACACACATACACACATACACACATGTATATAATTCTTTAGGTTGAGAAACCTCGCGACGAATGCAAAAGGAATGTCTTTATGCGATTGTAAAAGTAAGTCGAGGCAGACCCCGATCGTTTTCATCGCACGACCAACAAATTCTTCCTCGATTACCACATCTTTGGTATGCGACGATAAACGCCCTGGAAATCTATTATTTTTATATTTACTTTCCTTGGTATCAAGTAAAGGACTCACCTTGTAACATAGAACGGTAGGCAGTGTCCGTAATGGCGAATACGTGCGGAGGTACTTCGTGCCTCTTTATGCCCTTATACCTCTCCATGATCTTTTCTGTGTAGATCGGCAATCTCTTGTATGGATTTACAACGACGCAGAAGAGACCGGAGTACGTCTGCAATGATAAAATGATCGATTTTAATTATTGTTATTGTCGCGCGGGCACGCGCTAACCAATGTAAAACAATGGGAGCTTTGTCCCTTAGGCTCGGTTCATATGAAGTCAAACGTGGGGCCCCGCGCGGTACATATTTATAATAAGGAATGCAGACGCCTTAAATCCCTCGGCTGCACATTATCAGGTTTATTTGCCGGCATTGGCGCCTGAAATAACATCCCGCGTCGACCAAATTGATTCACAATTAAACAGCCGAAGAACGAGTCTTTTGGCTGTACGATCGGCGAATGTTTTTGGGACTTCGATCGAGGCCCTCCCTCCCCCCCTTTAGACTCGTGACTTTCTTAGAAAT
Organism: Trachelus tabidus; assembly: GCA_030142655.1. NCBI lineage: Eukaryota > Metazoa > Arthropoda > Insecta > Hymenoptera > Cephidae > Trachelus > Trachelus tabidus. Next base: position 288,870 of record JARQTI010000461.1, on the reverse strand, counting down.
TCAGATCAGTAAGGGCGTCGAGGATTGTTGTGGAGACGCGAAGAATTTTTTAATTAAGAACAAAATTTATTCCATTTCAAAGTAACGACTTGTTTGCCATCAACGAAGTAGACTGCTTACTTTGTTAAAGCCTCGTTCACGCGCCTCGATTTTTGTAGTTACAGAACCCACCGGCAGGGCAGAATCGGAGACACAACAAACATCGCCGCGGTGAATAGCTAAGGAAATAATAATCGGTACGTTACTATATGGCAGTATGGTGGCTCTGTTTGGGGGGGGGGGGGGTCAAAAAGCGTAAACACCATAATGCATTCGAAGAATTTTATGGTGCATAATTCGGGCGCAGACTGTGTGTAGAGCTTTATTGGAATGTCGGATCAGTGACGTCACTATGGGCAGACGCACTACATAAATCGTGTAATCTCCCTTTGTGCCTGACGTTACACGGATTCTCGTATCGTTTGCTGGTTCTTTATGATACTATGAATCAGGCCTTAAACTTTTAATTCTCATTATGCCGCGTTCTCATTTTTGGCTAACTGGAAAATCCGAACGTTATGTATGCTTATACATAGCTATACGCAGTGTGTATTACTGTAGTCATTGTCTGCCGCTAAAGGACCTTGACGCCGGCAAATGCTGCTGGTCTCGGTCGCCTCGAAATAATTCACATTTGAATTCACAGCATGAATGAAACGCTCGCTGCTCTCCGGGACGGTGGACCGGGTGTGGCCGAGTTTATACGAATCCAGAGAGAGCTAGAGGACGTGGAGGATCGCCTCTGGGCTTTCATTTGGCAAACTAATAGGACAACTATTCGCGGCTGGTACTCGTGGGTCTGTGATCGTTACTTTAGGGCTATCCCAGTGACATTTAGGCACCCCGTACATCCTGGAATTCCTTGACGGCAGACGTAAGTGGCCATGGGGATTTATAGTGGCCGTTTGTGCGGGAAAAAAAGGTGAAAAAAAATGGCGGAAACAGCTGTAATGGCACGGAGGGAATAAGTGCAAGGGAACCCGAGACTGCGGTAGACAGAATCGATCGGTCATCTTTTAAAAGCTCGCGGCAGTGGTTCTCAAAAGTGTATTAAACATGGCGGAAATCTTTTATTTTTTTTGTAATTTTGAAAAATCACATGAAGTTTAATTATCGGCAAATTTTTTGAATTTCTATATCCGAAGTGACAAAAGCGCGCATTTCGAGTACGTTGTGAGAAAAGATGGCGGCTGCTGAGGATATAACGGGTGGATTAATTGGATGTGACAAATGCATTGATTTACGCGTATAACAACACGCCTCATCAATTAATCTGATTGGTCGAACCAATTTACCCGGGTAATAGAATACGGCGGCGCACGCTCGTCGCTAGAATTATTTCGCCGAGGAATCGCTGTCGCACAACGTAAAATATTTTATCAGGTGACACATCGAAAGGCGGTCTGATTATTTAATCGTCGACTGGGCATTAATGGCGGTACCACCATCAATGCGTTCTACATACGAGATACATTAGAAGGGTTCAATGTAACGGTGACGACAGTCCCGTTTGAAATTGCCGCCACTTTACGTGAGGGCGCCACCGATGTGCACGCCCAAAAATCAAACGATAAGGAAACCGCCGGCATTGTTTCCTATCGAAGTCATAAATAGAAAAAAGAAATGCCTGTCACCCTTCTATACAGTTCCAAGCGCTGCGTGAAACTACATGCAAAGGTTGGGTTAGGTTATGTTGGGTTAGAGATGAGCGAAAATGGCAAATAAAAATAATGATTTGAGGTTAAAAGTCGATAATAAAAAAAAATCACTACTAAGTTCTCACAGTCTATGTAACATATATAGGTATACTCTGTACGTGTCGCAGTAGCACTTTCATAGAAATTTTTTTTTCCCCCGGCACGTGAGGTCAAGCGATCGTCATCGTACCTGCTTCCTGGCTTCCTGGATGGTGAATCATCCACTTACTTTCCCCAGGTACGTTACCTGGTGCATTCGTCACTCTAGAAGTACTCGATTCCCTGTATCATCGTCATCCTTTGAAATTCCATAAGACAAAGGATGCGTCAAGAAAGAATTTTTATATTGCCCAAATCAAAAAATTGGGTCAGCTCAAGATCACTTTCCCTATCTAATGTCCTGATCGCACCCAGAGCAAGCTCATCGATCCGTTTACATTCGCTCGAGTGGGCAATTAAGCTTGATTGAGATGATCCCCGAGGTGGAAGGAATTCAGGATGAAGTGGTAACCCTAGTGCTTGAGTTGGTTTACCCTCTGGCGGGGAATGCCAAAGTGGTGGACTTCCGGTGGATTTTCATAGAAACAAAAAAAAGGTAACGACGTGGTCTAATCGTGAATAAACAAACTTTCCGCAGATCGTCCACGAAAGTGCACGGATTTTTTTAAGGCACGAGAATAAGTCTGCCATTTTAACCTAGCGAGGGGCTTTTCGTTTTGTTCACTTCTATTTTTTTTTTTCAAATACGACTTGCCGAAGGTCCCCGAAACCGGTCCCAGATGTCGGGTGTCGTCGACCTGTCCAACATTCCTGCCAAGCTTACGTATCTAAGTCTCGCCACGGCGACGGCCTGTTTCTCAGATGCACATAACCTTGGGACCCATTGCCCTAATGGGACTCTAGTCCCATTTCCTTTCAAGCGGACCCAAAATGGACTAGTCCTTATTATGACTTCAAGCTTCAGATTTCTAGACTATTACGCTCTTGACTGACTCAAGATCATAGATCGGATTTCTTCTTTCGGCCCGTTTGGGCCCAAAAATCTCAACGGTCCCCGACCAACCCCATAGAACGATCTAAATATAATTAGAATCCCTGACCAACCTACTTCCGAAAAATCTCTACAAGGTACCGTAATTTTACACTTTTATAACCAAACACGTCTCAATGTCCCGCTTGGGACATTCTATGTCAGAAATACATCTGATACAACATTCAATGTCTCCACGTGCTAACGTGTACTTGAAAACTAATGCTATCTGCAATCTTGGAGGGACAAGGTTTTTCTCGTGGGAGACTAAAAAAATCTTCCGCGGTGAAGCATAAAAAAAATAAAGTAAGACCAAGAACAATAAAAAAATAAAGCTCTAATTAATATATGTCTTACGACGGAACGTCAAACCGGAAGAAGAATGGTACCGGAAGTCAGATAAGACAGACGTTGTAAAACGGAGGACATTTTTTTTTTCAAAATAACCACTGAATATGTGACATTACTGCATTATCAATAAAAATAAAAAGCAGTGAATCACGTGTTAAATTTTCAAAAATATAACACAAGACAAAACGTTACAAAAGGCAATTTACAATCTTCTTAACGATTCGGCACTTTTCATACTGGCCGTAAAAAAAGTGAAATTACGTAAAAAAATTTACAAGAAAGATGACTGGGTCCAACCATAGATTATTGTTTCGCACAATGTATCATCCCTATGGACCAATGGCAGCGAGCAGTTTCGAATCCTTCGCAATGTTTCGTAATCTTTGTTCTTTTTTCTTTTTTTTAAAACCAAAGAAGAAAGGTCGAATCAAGAATATGGGCCAGCCATAAAAGGCACTCATGCTACCCGGCACTTTTACGCGCTTGTTATTTGCCCGATACGCCGGGCAAGGCGTCGCGGCGCTCGCCAAGCGGGTTAAGGACATTCGCCCATATAAGGATGCGTCTTTGCGCGAAGCGAGCGGCAGCTTCTCGTTTCGAAGGAAAGTGCCCGGTCGCTACGTCGCGCGTTCGTTCGCCATATGTTATACAATATGCAATTTTCACATCAATTCGTAACGAACCGTCGCGCGGAGTCAATTATTGACAAGTATAATTATTGGCAATTAATTATTATTTTATAGTAGCGATCCCAGCATTATCATTATGCCTGACTCGTTCACAGCCATTTACGGTAACGCTTCTATTTACGTGATACGGTAATTGGACACAGCAAGACCCCCTTTTGCAAATACGATCAGTGACTCACGACAGCCCGTATTACATTATGAGATAACAATTTAAAGGGTGACCAAAAGAAGATGCAAGATCCAAATTTCATTAGTCTCGATTACGCTCGAAATTAATTAGAGATTTTTGATCCGATATCTTTTTTCGGGCAAATAAAAAAATCGATATCGACGAATCTGACGTATGTGTCGCGATGCGCGAAATCTTTTTTTCTTCGATAAGCGACAATTCCTTATCGCCTCTTTCTCGGTAGCAGGATCGAGGAAGCTGAAGCCAACCACTTTTACATTGTTTGTCACAGATAAGTCACTCGGCCTTATCGTCGGTGTGAGATCACTTCGTAGAACGTCACCGATCGATTTCGTGTCTTTTTATGACAATACGAAGATAACATTTTATTTCCAGGTAATCGAAAGTGGATCAATATAGATCATAAGAGACTCGACGTTACGATTCGACTGCTTTCACGTAATCTTTGATGGATATTATTTTTCGTTAGGATTAAAGAGTTACCTGTCACATTGACTAATCACCGACTGATATAACGTTCCTTGAGACCTTGTATCTGTTTGAGGTTATATATAACTCGAAAAGACAATATTTGACATTTGTATTTTGGCGCCCAAATAAACCAAGTCGTACGCCCAACCGGAAGTTACTATACGGATACAATTATAGAAGAGTGTACTGGAGAGATCAAGTTGTCATTTAAAGAAGAATAAGGCCCCCTCGATTACGTTACAGAAGATAGCTGTGATACGTAAAAAGATAATTGGGACTTAAAATTCATTTCTATACTTTAGAGGTTATGTGAAAATGAACGGGCCCAAAATTCTTAGGCTTAAAATGAAAGGATATAGCAAAAGAGCGACAGCTTGTGGGCGAGTTGAAAGGAGAAAGAAAAGAAAAGGAGAGAAAGAACAATTTCAGGCTGCTACACCTGTCCACTAGGCAAACGGACGGAACAAAAGAGGGCCCGGGCCTCGCTTGGTCGGACAGAATTTATTCGAAGCTGGTCGGTAAGGCCCCGCAGTGGCCCATTTTTTTTCGTCCGCAAAGAAAAAAGAATCGGCCAATTTTTTTTCAACGTTTCGCCACAGTTCGTCAAGGGATTTTTACGCTCGACCTACATACTCTACGCCTGCAGCGCCCCTAGCGGCAGTAAATTTTTCTAAATTTCCTAATTTCCTTCAAATGCAAATTCGACCCAACCCTCCGTGCACTTTCACGATAACAGTCGCGATCAAGTGGAACGTAAATTCTGATAACGAGACTTTTCCACGTAAAGGATAAAACGAAAATAGACCTAACGTATAATACGTGGTCAGAAGTTTCGGCGCTAGATTCCTGGGAAAAGCAGGTACGTCTTTCTCCTTTATTTCTATCCTTTTCTTTTTCTTCACTTCCCTTCCTCTCGTACGAGCCTTGCATGACATCAGCCACGAGACCGTATATGCCGGTCGAGCACCAATATCACACACGGTGTCCCTGTTCGCGCGAGTTGGCTGCGTTCGCATGTTATTCCACGTGGGTGACGTCATCGTTCCTCCATACTTCTGAGACACTGGGTATACAAGGGAGCGCCCTGGCACGTTCTACTAATTTCATTAAGCATAACGCCACTGGTAATTAGTCTACTACGTAAAGCTTCTATCTTGGGAAGTTTATTACCTAGGTAAATTTGACAAATTTTTTTTTTGGAAAATTTCACCTGCACAAAAAATCCAACATTTTCATTTCTTACTCAAAATACAATGGCCTTCGATTCAGGATCTCACGTCTCGAGAAAAGTATTGCCTGAGATTACGCACACAGGCACTATCACAGTTGAATGCCTTATATGGTATTGTATAGTAAATTGATATACTTATATACACATTGCGTAAAAATAAGTTTAATATGGAGCTACCACCTGGCCTGGACCCTTACGAAAATACGAACGTCTTATTGCTGTTAACGATTCTTACAATTACTTTCTTGAGACAATTAATGACTGGTTTTCAATTATAGGAATATTGTATCTCCCAGTGAAAATTGACTGAGGTTCTGAAACAGTTTGAGGCTGTGACAATTTTCCAGTAAAGAATTTGCGCAGACTCCAGTCGATACAAAGATCCCAGCTCAGACAGAATAAGGAGGCAGAACTTTGTGTCTTTTGACCCTCGAGACGGTTCCTCCTGCCTGTCGCCGTAATAAAGTCTTGAACTGGTGGATGCAGAGTGAGCCGTGACGTTAGACTGAAAATATGTCGTTAAAAAGGTACGTCGATGGTTTGCCCGAGTAATCCAGGCCACGTGGGGTGCGTTAGAAGCGAAGTAAACAACAACAACAATAAGCATGTATATTTAACCGCGAACCTGGTAAACCCGTAGTCCGCGAGGCTATTTATAAAAAGCGTCCTTCTATTTAAAACGCCAAGATGGAAACGTCGTTCGAAACGTTCTGGGAAGGCGGTGCTATCTTTAACGTCGATTTCCCTAACCTTATCCTTAACCTCGGGCAAAGCCGATGCCAGGGTGCGTTCACCCCAGGCGGCTCCAGACGTAGAGAAATCGTCAGAGCGAGGCTGAATGGTCGAAGAGAGAAAGGACAGAGACGAAGGTAAAATCCTGATGAAACAACCCCTTATCAATTCCAGATGACTCATTGTTCCGACCCCTGATCGAAATTCGATTAGGTCCAATATCCGTGTGTCTCTGCCGTTTGAGATAACAAGAGGACGTAATCGGTAGGTCGTGGAAGGACGGTGCACGCTAAAGAATTCTTTGTCGCCATATGTAATTGACGTGACAGAGGAGTTGATATCGAGCCCACGAAATTTTCACGTGTTTATCAGTTCACATAAAACTGCCTGCGAGTCGTTAGAGACGTTCAAACTGCCAGATGGTCTGGGTACCGGGAAAATACCTAACCTAAACCAAAGCGCTCTATGCGGCTTATCTCGCCGTGCGACGTTTGCATGCACGATCGCATTCTGGCTACTTGCATGTAACTACACGAGGACTCCGAGGAATATTAAGAAGATCGCCGGTAGCGGTGATAGGAGTAAAATCCATCCTGATAAAAGTATATGAAGAATGTGAAATGAGATTTCAATGAGAAATAAATAACAGGACAAAGAAAAAGTGGTCACCCGGTTTATTGGTACTTCCTTAAATTCCTTGTGTTCGACATCCATATTGCCTTTATCTTTTACAACGCAGCTGCGTACACGTTGAAAACAGCCGGATATCTTCCTGGCGAAAACCTCCTATCAGACACAGCAAGCGTATACCAGTGGGTGGAAACTGACATATGAACTTCCGGTATAGTGTTTACGCCGGATAAAAATGGGTTTCATATTTTAGAGG
>JARQTI010000461.1:231695-281454 GCA_030142655.1 Trachelus tabidus | reverse complement strand
TTCCAAGAAATGGTTTCATATTTTAGATGGCGCGCGAATACTGCGCTAGGCTTTAACGTTTAGTTTCCACCCACTGGCGTATACGGGATACGTTTGAACAGCTGTCCTTATTGCGCAAGTGACGCATAGTTTCAAAAATATATGCACGGTAATATATAGCGTGAGTTCTGCCACCTGATTGTGATAATATAAATGATAAAAAGAAAATAGTTTTACCTAGTTCAAAAGTAAGGTTACGTGGCTTAAAAGCTGCCTGGTGGAGGAGAGAAATTAAACGTAAATTCGTAGCGTCGCGAAAGGAATCCGACGGGCCAACGGTCAGTTTGAAAAAATTCAAAGATGGCCGCGCATCAAGTGGAGGATCATCCGCGAGCGATCTTTCGCAAGGAGAATCCGCTGTCCTTTACGACGGACGCTCGAACTCGCTTTCTCTCGTTGACGATCGTCTAGTGACTCCTCGATTCTCTACTTCGTGTCCGTACAGCTTCGTGTTTGCTGAATCAGTCACGCGTGAGTCACGTCTTGAGGCATCGTACCGGCACCAGGATGGGATCGCGAACGCTTTAACGGATTTTCCACGTCCCCGTACTGTGTCGATGTACGAAAAGCACAAGGAATCACCATACTTTGAAAAAAGTACTCGTGAGGATGCAAGGCAAACTGTATTTATCATTGTTTTGTATACGTCGACCAATTACGGAAGAATCCGACACTTTTAGCCGGCTGATACGTACAGCTGACGAGTAACTCGGCGCGCATGCGCAAACTGTCAAATTCAATTTTCAATACCGACCGTTAAGCCTCGCGTTAAAGTCGAGAAGTCTGTTGAATGAGAAACACGACGTTTATCTGGAATATAATATTCCTATCTGTTTAAGGATACATCGACAAGATAGACAGATTAATTGCGATTTAAAAATGCTCTCTAAGGGACACGGGATGACAGTTCCAACGACATTCAAGGCCGGTCTGTACCTCCCACGTTTGGGTGGATTTTTGTCCCGAAAAAACCAAGTTGTTTAGACAGCTAATGGAACGCACGATATAGGAAAGCGGAGGTGGTAGTACTATGTAGTCGATAGTCGATGAATCTTTTGAATAGGGGTAAGAATTTTTGTTGGGAAGAGCTCTATTATTTGCAATCTTATCAAACGTTATTATCACCGGAACGAACTTACTTCGCTGGGAACGCGAGGAAAAAGTTTGCTGGCTCGTTACAGTGTATGAAAGATAGTCACGAAATAGAGGATAAGAGAGAGAGAGTGAGAGATATAGATAGAGAGAGAAAGTGAGTGAGAGTGAGAAACAAGAAAAAAGATATTCAATATGGCGTTGCGCTGCAGGGGACAGTGATCCCGCGGACTCCTATGGAATTTACTCGCTAGTCGATATATATATACGCGTTATGTATACGACTGTTCTACGAGCACGAATAGTAACATAATTTAGGGATTTGAAGTAATTCAAACAGATGGTGTTTATAAAAATTCGCGGAACGCGATAAAAATTAAAAAGCCGTTCGTTAGTATGTAATCGGTACGAAACGAGGTTAAAATTAACATGAGTCACAGCCTGGCAAAAGGTGAGTTAAATGTCTTATCAGCGTTGATAACAGTGTATATAGCAAATAAATTGTTGTATCAGCCAAGGACGACACCGGAAAAGAGATTCGTGAATTCATTATTTTGAGCGCCGCGCCCATTTCACGCTTCTCGTTATACAAGAGGCTAGTCGGTGACTTCTTCAAAGAATACCAAGAGCGGATCTTCATTTCTGAATTGAAGATATAAACGATGCATTCCGTGAAGTCATCCTTTGAAACAGCCTGTACGTCAACCGTGTGCTTACATTAGGAGGATCAAGAGGAACTCGAGAACCGTGACCAAACGTAATCTATAGGTAAGAATTTTTCCAAGCGAAAGACAAAATACTCCTGTCGCTGATAGGCGATAAAGCTGTTATCGCGACCGGAAAATATATCTCACGACCTAAAACAGAGACGATTAAAAAGAAGGAAAAGAAGCAATTTGACACGGGTGTTCTCGTATAATAACAACAGAACTTTAACCGAGTCCTTTCATCTTCGATAATCCCTCTGTAATTTTCCCAGATGGAAAATCGCCGGCTGGTACGCAGAGCAATGTATGCAGCGATTAAGTGACTTTCAGTGCAGCGGCCATTACTTCTTTTCCTGACCTCCCCGCACCGTCCCCGCTCCGAGGGGTCTAATAAAACGCGATTGGAAAGGAACGTTAATATGGAAGGAAACGAGAGAGAAACAATCAGGCAGACACAGTAAGACAAACCCAAGAAGTAGAATTAGCTAAAAGTTTGGCAGATAGACAGCGCCAGTGGCAGAATGACGAGTTTTCACGTGGCGAAGATCCCGTGTGCTTCGCCGTCCAAGGAATGCCGGAGTAATTGACAGCCGGCTGTCATCATGGATTTCCCCATCGACATTAGTAAAGCCGCTTATGAGATACCGCGTGCTGTCAACTAGATCCACAGCGACTGGAGCCACCTATTGGAATTCCATTTAATGTTTGTTTAAAGGCCGCTGTATTACTTTACTATAGTTAATTTGCTGGGTACTAATGATGCGAACGAGTAGGTGTTCGTTATGGTTGGGAAACTCGAGGCGCAGCCAATGGGGCAGGCATTAACGAGCACACGGAGCGACCAAATCAGTCGGGTTCTAGTCTGACCATCTTTGATCGATGAATTCATTCGAACCGTGCGCTTACCTGGCTATCTTTAGTGTACCTTATTCAGGAAACGTGACGCAAGAGAGCAAGCTTCTCTTGACTCAGAGCGTCACACGAAGCAAGTCCTGTGTCCAGAGACACAGTTGGCTCTGGCAAGTTTAAATGGTAATCGTAGGTAGATAGTGTTGTGACGGGAAGGTGACTTTAAAAGTGGACTAAACGAAGTAGGACTAGAAGAAGGGGTTGATCACTGGTAGAATCATCCCTCGTGATCATCATCCTGAGAGTCTGTGCTAGGGGAATCAGAGAGACAGAGAAAGAAAGAGAGAAAGAAAGAAACTGACAATGAACGATGGTAGGTCACTAGTAAAAATCAATGGACCACACTGGTTACTTTAGATAGATCCTTCTTAAGGAATCCATATAGTCTATGGTAATATAATAACAATTCCACTCACGTAAATAAGCCCCGAGTAGTAACGATCCTTGAGATTGTGAAGTACAGATGCCTCGTTCAGGCAGGTCAGCTCAGCCATGTCCTCGACCTTGTCGAATTTCGGTGGATTCATCTTTTGGATGTCGTCCTTAGCTACGAGGACACGTTTGCCAGTCTCGGCGATTTCCACCTCGACCTCATCTCCACGTTCTCCCTTTATCCCGGCAGCGACAAATCCCTGGGTCTCGTGCGGTACCCATACCAGCTTCTTCTGGGTCCATTCCGCTTGCGTCGCCGGATCGTTGAAGCTGTTCCTGTCCACAGAGAGGAAACGTAGCTCCGGGTCAGACCGGTCTACCCTCGAGTCCCCGTCGGCCATCTTTGTTTAGCGCGCACACAATGCGTCCGAAGTGCGCCGCCTTTCTGGCTCCGGTTATACCGTAAGTCGCGCGTCTCTTAACTCCAGGCCCGTTCCGGTATCTCGACTCTCTTAACCGGGATCCTCCTCTTATCTGGGATCCTAATACTCGACCTATCCTCCTATCGAATCTTTTACTAATATCACCCGTATCGGTAACCTGTCCGCGCAGTATCGGCCCTCCTCTCGGAAACTGTTCGCGCAAGCAAACCGCACATGTAAGACCTCCACCAGGACACTCGCTCGGCCGCTGCCACACCACTTCTGAGTTGGGCTCCTGCCTGCCCGATTCCTCTACCCCATGGCTTTAGCCGCTCCCTCTTTCTCGCAAACGTGCTCCCTCTCGCGTTGCCTCTCTCGGACGAGTCGCACAGCTTCGGTTTACCGGGTTGGCCGCCTGGCGGCGCCACCGTGCCGGCCCCTGCCACAGTTTCGACATCCAATGACCAACGAGGAACTTCCCTACCAATGATACAGCCACTGTTAAACATGTCGTGAATACATACGTGGACACATATGAGTGTGTATGAAATACTCAGTGCCGAATACGTGGCTGGCCGTTTTGTTCCAGTTTACTTCTTTCGGCTTCGTTCTCTCTGGAAGGACTTTCGGATGATCGGTCAAGGATTTCGAAATGGTGAACATCTGGGATGGAGGTCCCGGGTCAATGTTGTTGCGTGACGCACCAAAGGAACGTTGCAATATGTTTCTTGTCACATATAGGTTTCCTAGGTTACCAACGATACGTCTGATTCTATCTAGTCTTCGTGTCGCATGCAATGCAACAAGTTTTCATTGAGATACAACACTTGAATGATTCCTTTCAGTATCCTTTGGTGCCCTCAAGATAAAGTCTGCCTACGTCCCTGCGGGTACGTTAGCTCTTCGTAACGTCAGACACGATTTGAAAGTCTCTGTATGCGCGGGATAAGCGGCCCACGAAAATACTATTCCAATCTCATGGAACTTGACTTGCGACTCGCCATAGACTACTTTTCATACACCTGTTTTATACATTTTAAGGATCAACGAGCAGTCATCCTTGTCTACGTTAAATCTATTCGAATTTCTTGTTTATTCGAATTCTGTGGGAATTGCAGTTCGATACCGACAGAGTACCCAAACGTGTGCTATCTTCGCTATACATACATACTACGTGCAACAGTTCCTATTTCGTTTTTGAAATTATCCCGCCGTATCGACCATACTCGTACCTATAAATACAAAATGTAGCTTCCCCGTATTATGATGAATCTTTGAATCCCATTTGCCCAGCAAAGTCAGAATGTTCTTTTCTCAAATTCTTTTTACAATGGCAAAATTTTAACCGCCCGGCGTTTTCCGCACCGATGAAAAATGGGGCTGATGAACTTCCGACGGGACGCCCGTTGTCTTGAACACGTTTAAACGTACCTACACATGTGCTGTAATATCTTGTCTGTAAGCACGAAATACTCAACATGTCATACTGTGCATATGTGGGTGCGTGTTTTGAATACGCACATGGATCGGAGCCACTCCCGTACTCGACCTTGTCCAATCGAGCGGACAGAGGGAGCCGCTATCAATGAACGAGAAAAATTAAAATATTGTAGTTTTTTTTCTATTTACGAACGACATTCCTCGATCATAACCTAAGCCCACTTTAGTTTCTAAACTAAAAAGACTTTTAAGTGCACCATCGATCCATCTAATTGTGATTGATCTCTAAAATCCTAAACATCCACTGAGCTGACTTTCTGCCTTTACCAACTGATCTCAAATATTCTAGATATCAGGTAAGGTTGTGTTGTCACTTGCACATTCCGCTGAACGTGATACCATTTAAAGTGACTAACTCTTCTTGGAAGATCACCCGCTAATATCAGCTACCAAAGAAAAATCAGAACAATATTTCATCTTCGCATTTTTCTTATCTTCGCTCTTTCATAACTGAAGTGACCATTGCTTCTGGTTATTGCGGTTCGAAAGCAAACGTCATGATAGGACTCTCAGGATTGGTCGTGTTTAGATAAACGGTTGACCATACTTTTCCTCTGCTGATTTTAATGGAGCCAACTCACGGATTCACAGTAATTCCGCAGTTACAACGAGGCGTACAGTTTCGTGAAAAAGTCCTCGATCGTACTGAGATAACGTGGCGGCGGTGCAGAAACATGAATTATTAATGCCCACCGGATAGTCAAGATGCTACGACACTCATGATATAATTCTTAATCCGAATGTACAAGAATACTTGACGACCGAATGACTCAGAGCGCGAAGTCAGGGACCGGCAGATATCGGTTTATTTATGTGACGCAACATAAATAAATGTCTGGACAAACACAAATCTCGAAAATCCTATAGGTTCTTACAATACAAAGTACCACGAAGTAAATAACTATCGCCCAGCTACTTTCATTATAATTACAGCAATTTAGGCATAACTACTCATGAGGCAATCTACCCCTTCGCGATAGTGGCTCATAATTTTACATTTCTCCGAACAGATGGCAGTCTGCTATTTAATCGGTGTCCGCCAATCAGGATATCCATTGAAACATTTTTGCCAAATATGGCGTTCTTATATGTTTCGGCCATAAAGTGGTTAGAGGTCGCCAATGGGATGCTGAAGTTTTCGCCTTATGACGACAATGACGTATGCCGCACATACGTGCCACATAGGTACAAGATTTCTTGCCATATTTGGACAGACTAATCCTTAGATTGGATTCGTTTTGAAACTCTTCTGACAGGAAAGTAATGACCGTCTTTAACTTCGGCGCGCCTACTATGATTCATACCCACGCACGCTTAAAGAACCAAAAAAGAAACATTAAAAAATTTATTCATCGATAAAAATCGTCGCACCTGATCAAACGATGAATACGTCACTTGCAGAATTTTACTTACAAAGAAAACTGTATGCGCAATATCCTAGACGAATGACTATAACTCTTAAATATTATGTTCGTGAAATTCTAACGGGGGAACGTTAAGACACGATCTATTGTATCGCGACGATAAATACCGATAGATCGTCCGATGAATATAAAATAATTAGCCTATAAATGTAATCGTTTCATCGTACCCTTCGACCTCAGCAAATTTTTCGTCGTTCACCTTAAGCCGCCAACAGGTCGCCTTTCCATACCACTTGACCCTGAATCCAAAATAGCTCATATCAACTAAAAAAGATAACACTGCTCCTGGTATATTTCGCAAAATAGAAGACAATGTCGCGAATGCAAGTTGCACCGAATACAAAGTGACTATCGTTATTCATCATAAGCTACTAGATGACTGGCAATTACCTATTGCCACTACGTACGATGGCAATATTAATTGCAATTGGCAATTAATATTGCCATCGGTGCACAAAGAGAAAGAGAAAGATTGAATAAACTTAAGAAGATAAAAAATAAAAATTGTTATCTCAATCTTCATCTTTCTTTTTAAAAATCTTACCGCCCAATCATAAACATAATTTCGAAAATGCATCGATCCACTTCTCCTTCCACTTACGAACTGAATTATCAACTATGCTCACGCTAACTACTTTCTGATAAGCCGTCGTCCGGTTACTTAGGAGCAGTTGGCTACGATTCCCAAAGAGATCTGGACTCATTGCACGAAAGATGTCATCTTACGGCGTTGGTACGAGCGAGGAGATACGATCTTACGCAACAGCGAAAAACGTGAGTGAATTACCTGCGTTGAAAACGTGAACGTTAAGATGCAATGACTACGTATCGAGTGACATAAAAAAAAATCTTGTTTTCAGGCCGTTATCATTGATCTGCGAAGTGACACGCTTACCAAGCCATCCGAGGCCATGAGGATGGCAATGTATAACGCTGACCTCGGAGACGACGTATACGGCGAGGATCCAACTGTTAAGAGTAATACATATTTATATATATGAAAGCAACAGCTGACAAATCATTATCAAATAGCAATTATTTAGCTGTTGTTTATACCTTCCATAAAGTCCAGTTCATACAACATCCACTCATGTGATTGCAGAACTGGAGAAGAAAGCAGCGGACCTCCTGGGTAAAGAAGCGGCCGTATTTGTAACGTCCGGTACAATGGGTAACTTGATCGCTAGTAAGTAATTAATTATTGATCGTATGAGTTTACTGTCTGATTGATTATGGATATCGAGACTAATGACTTCTTGTTCTGTCAATCATCAGTCATGAATCACTGCGACGTACGTGGTAGCGAAGCCTACTGCGGAGAAGAATCGCACACGAACTTACACGAACAAGGCGGTGCCGCACAACTGGGAGGTGTCATGTTGTCAACATTGCCAAATGAGTCAAACGGTACTTTTGACTTGAAAAAATTGGAATCCAAACTCCGTTCCGATCGCCTCCACGAACCAATCTCAAAATTGGTAATTGTTGAAAATACAATTAATGGCAAAGTTTTGCCACAGTCCTGGATCGATGATTTGGTGATCCTAGTAAAGAAACGTAATTTAAAATTGCACATGGATGGTGCTAGATTATGGAATGCCTCTGTTGCTTCCGGTATACCTGCTAAGGATATAGTTTCCGGTTTTGATTCTGTTAGTTTTTGCTTGAGCAAAGGATTGGGAGCGCCAGCTGGTTCTCTGTTGTGTGGAAGTAAATGCTTTGTTGAAAAAGCGAGAAGAGTCAGGAAGGTTCTGGGTGGTGGGATGAGACAAGTTGGTGTGTTGGCTGCAGCTGGTTTGGTCGCCATCGATGAAGTAATTCCAATTTTGAAAGATGATCACAGAAGAGCTGCTTCCATCATGACTGCTATCAATGAAATGAAGTCAAAAGTATTTTTTGTTGATTCAAAAACAACGCACACTAATATGGTTATGGTTACTGTGAATGGATGCTCGGCAAAGAAGTTTGCTGAGAGATTACAGGTGGTAGCTGATGATGATAACGATGATGATAAGGCAATAGTGAAGAGTCTTGCCTTGAATGAATCGTTGGTTAGATTTGTACTGTACCATCAGATCAATGACGAACTATTGAACTTAGCTATTCGTAAGGTCAGACACGTTATCAAGGAATTGGATCCTGTATTGAATTCTTAAAAGATTTAAGAAATGTTAATTAGAATTTGTGTATCTTACCGAGACAACGATGAAGAGTCAATGATCGTTTGAATCGTGTTATCAGTATACATGAAATAATAAACGTAAGCGTATTGGGCACCGTATTGTGTTGATATCCAATAAATTGATTTACTATCAAATATATAAATGAAATCTTGACACTTCGTTTCACTGTAATCCTTTATTATTATCTCCGTAAGAATCCTCCTGTCTTTATAGCGACAGTAAAGGTAAATCGACCTTATCAGTTACCGTCAAGATTCGTGACAATTGAATCCGGAGTGACGCGCGCACTTCTGCCACAAGATTACAATGCGTTAATATTCAAACGAGTTAACGTTCTCGGCAAAAAATATTACGTCTTGGATGCTTCGAGAAACGCTTTCCGTTAACTCTGAAAGGCGTCGTTGACAGGTTCGTCGTCATCTTCATCCTCCTCGCCTTCGCTTTCGAAAGTATTGTCAGGGATATCGTAGAGTCGAATCATCGGCTTGTTAGGATCCTTCATGATCAGATACTTTCCATCCTTCTGCTTGAGACAGATGTCAATGATGCATCGTAAAATGCCCCAGGCGTTGTCCATGTTCAAGTTAATCTGGGTCGCGAATTCGTTAGGCTTGTACTGCTGAGTTCCCAGGATTACGTGTTTACTGGAGTCTCTGACCATAGCGCGAGATACGTATCCGAACTTCAGCTGATCGGATCCAGCAAGTAATGCTTGAACTGTCCACTTGGCAAGTTTGCAAGCATTGTTACGTAGCTCATTGGCTAAAACAGCACCACGTTGGGTGTCAAGCTTCTGGCGCCATTCTACTCCGTTAGCCAGTTTTGAATCCCACTCGTTCAAAGCCTTGATGGAGAGGAATTGGGTCTCGTTGTTAGGACCCTGCATTACTGCGTCGTGTTCACAACGAGCTACAAGGACGACGCCATTGTTCAAGTCCCATTTACGATATCTGTAGGCCACACTGGCAACGTCACTCTCTTCTTCTTCGGAGATGAAGGGATTTCCTTCTTCAAATTTGTATCGAGGCTCATTGGATTTTAGTACTTGCTGCGAGAAGTTGTGATTGATGAATGTTGCTTCCAACGCAAGGTTCCTAGGTGAATTTAATGAATTTCCATCGTCCTGCGGTGGCTCGACGCTGGTCTCATTCACAGTAAGCAGATCAAACTCAGTGTTGTCACGTTTATCGAAGAAAAGCTTGTCTCCTATCTTTTCAATGACAATGTCCCAGGAATAGTTGCTACGAGTGCAACACATGATGGTAGCTAGGATGGCATCGGTCGCATAGACATTACCTTCCGTCTTTGAGAGTTTACGGATAATTGGATCATCGGTTGTGGTAACAGTATGGAAGATACGGTCAATTCTCTGTAAAGGCTTCTCGTTCTTGACATTAACTCTGTCGTAGGTCTTGTCGTAATACTCCAACGAGCCACAGCATAGAATGTCCTCTCCATCCTTTACCGCAGGAAGCGACAGCTTGGCTAATCGAGGGAAATCCATTTCCTCGATGGTCACCCAGTCAGGTCTTACAGTGACAGACGCATCACGAATTTTAATCGGTGGCTGATTCTTATGATTCCTCAGACCTTGTTGACGACCCCAACGTTTAGTTTGACCCTTGCGTTCACGCTCTCGCAACTTCAGTTTACCAAGCTGCTGCATTTGATTCAAACCACCACGCTGACCACCCCGGCCGCGCATATTTCTTTGATTTTGACGGAAACGACCACGTTGATAAGGTGGTTTCTGTACACGAGTGGTGTCCACCAAGTGGAAAGTTGATTCATCTTCGTCATGGTAATAGGCATATTGACTGCCAGATCCAAATTGAGATGCATACTTGTCTAAAAATAATGCATACGAATTCATATAGTTACAAAATAAACAACAAATAATGCAAGAGTGACAGGCTTTTTCGAGGTTAAGAATTTACATGTAACGATGAAACCAATAAACTTACTGGCAAATTTCTTGTCTTGGAAAGCGGCACCGGTCCAGTCGGATATCTATAAAGAACACCCCATAATAATGAATCCTGAGCATTAATATCAGTCAAAGCATGCTGCTACTGGCATATGCCTTTTTACCTTGCCAAGCCTGTCCCCTTTGGAAAATGGCTGGTACGGAATGTCCTTAAACTGATCCGGTAATTCGCATGGGCCCCATCCGTCAGGATTATCCTGAATGGCAGGCGCTTGGAAATGCGCAACTTCTTCCTTTTGGACGGGCTCGTCCAAAGGCGCGTCTTCTTCGGTCGTAATCATTTCACAAGTGCGACATGTATAGAAACACCAGACACAAACGAGACACCGCACCGGATTTCTACCGGACGACCGGAAAGAGTGTTTCCTCCATTAACGCGGCCATCTTGGACGGCACGTTGCAAATTTTAATATCCCCATAAGACTTTACTATACAATAATTAACAAAGTTTTAAATAAATATTGTATATCTCTCAATACCAATAAGTTTATGATAAAAAATAAAGCTGCATCAATTCATTTATTATATTTAATTTTTGTGAATTAATTGAATAACGAGTAACAAATAATTTATGACAATCGGAAAGAATGTAATTTGACAAGAATTATTTGTGTAGATATAAGAATTAGGGTTAATAACAATCAGTTTTAGCGTTCCTCATAATTATTTATTTTCGATTAAACGACGTATCTGTCGGCCTATTTTTTCTTTAGAAGGTTGGTGAATCTGGAGCGCTAGGTGTCTGCTGGTACTCGATATGCGACGCTACGTCAAAATCAAAAGCATCATCAAAAACGGTGTTAAATTATTAATTCGCTCTAAGAAAATTCCTGTAAAAATATAGAAAACCTGATGAAAATGTTGGAGGATCATGTGCTGTTCAATCAACTTTGTGAAAAGCGTGGTATTACCCCGCCGGCCGAAGTTTTGGAGTCTGTTAAAGTTGGCAGGTAAGTTGTTTGAAGTTGGTACCACTTGAAGTTCGTCATAGACGGTTAACTGCAGAAACTTCGGCGCTGTAGTCGCCCCATTTAAATTCAAATCATGCAAAGTTACCAACACGCTTGCTCCAAAATAAAAATCATAAACATTAATACAAACAATTTGTCTGTTACAGTTCAACAGGTGAACTTCAATTATCTGGCTTATCAATAATGATACCAGTTTGCGAAATAATAAGTAAAATGCTCGCGTCCAGTTCTACGATAAAGTCAATCGATCTAAGCGATTGTATGCTCTTATCGAAAGGCCTCACAAGTATTCTAAATGCGTTGTGCGAAGGTTCCAGCGTGATTTCACTAAATTTAAAGGGAAACAACATATATGGTTCAGTGGTAGCACAACTGGGCGAAGTCTTTATCCACAACAATACCTTGAAAAAGTTAAACATCGAATGGAACAGTCTAGGATCAGATCTAGATTCCTTCAAAAAATTTTGCGACGGTCTCAGCAAAAATCACAACATCGAGGAATTGGATTTACGTTACAATCAAATATCGCCACATTGCGCAGACGCCTTATCGAAAGCTTTAAAGTACAATAAATCTCTTAAATATCTGGATCTGGCATGGAACACATTGGGTCTACAGGGTGGTGAATTAATTCAAAATTCACTTCGCGAAAATAAAACGCTCCTTAAGCTTAATCTACGCGGCAACTGTATACCAGATGAAATAATGCATTCGATCGAAGATTGTGTCTACGAAAATCGTTGCAGACGAGCAATGTCCGACACTCACGTATCAAAAAGCGTCGAGATAGCCAAGAGTCTCGTTTCCAAAGAAAACATAAAGCCTGTGTCGTTGAGCGACAGCGACAGCGCTGTCCAAACAAAATTGAAGTACCTGAGAAGGAAGAAATGTCGAAGAAAACGCAGGAAGGACGAAAAATGTAAAACTTCTGAAACGAACTCAAGCCTAACTGAAGATTCGTCAAACGTAGAAATCGAATCTAACGATTCCTTGTTAACGCTCAAAATAGCTGTTTCAAATGTGACAGAGTCAAATGTCACAGGACCTATGGAGACGCTGATGAACGATCAGAATTTAAAGATGGCCGAGGTCAACGACAAGATCAGGGAGTTGAATCAAATGCTGCAGGATCGTACAACGGCTATAAATTTGTTGACGAATGAAATAGCAATAAAAGCAGCAGAAGTGGACGCCGCACGAGCTCAGGCCAATCAATTGGAGACAGAGCTTAGTCAATTAAAAGAGGAACGTGATAAATACACGGCAGAGAAGGCGAAAGAGATACTCGAACTGAAGAGGGCGCATATGGAGTCTGAAGAGAAATGGCAGGTGTCTTACAAGAACATAGAAGACTCTTACAATAGAGCTTTGCAGAGTAAAAAGGAAAGTGACATGAAAGCTCGACGCTATGAGCGTGACATTCATAAAAGCACTTTGGAGATAGCTTCTCTGAAGGAAAAGCTCCTGTCTACTACTCAAGCTTACGAAGACATAATATCAAGAGGTAAAACGGAAATGCATCGACTCCGACGTGAATTGAAGGAACGCGAGAGTCGGCATAAAATCGAGATAAATATTTTGAAGAACAGTTTAAAAGAGACAACTCAAGCTTTGGAGGAGTGTCAAGCGCAGCTGCAGAAGACTCGCAGTGAGCTTCGCGAAACTGTTGAGAATCAGTCACAGCTGAAAGCTCGATTGATCGAGATGGAGCACGTGAACGTGAGGTGCAGCAGATCGGAAGAGTCCTTGCAAAAGGTGAAGGAAGAAAAGGCTGCGCTCGATGAAAAGCTTCAAGACTCTCAGAGGATCGTTCAGACGTTGCAGCGTCAAGTGGCGTCGCTTCAGAGTGAACTGATCGAACCTCAGCGTCGTTACAGTTTATTGAAAGACGAGCTGGAACAGGAGAAACAGAAAACCGGAAGTTTGAAACAGGAACTCGCCGAGGAACGGCTCAGGTTGAAGGAGCAATCCGTACAATTGCAAAAAATGACTTTGCAAATTACAGCACTGAATACGCAGATTAACGAGATACAGACCAGTCATGCTGAGGCGCTAAGAGAACGTGACAAAGAACGAAAACAGTTAAAGGAAATGATTCTTCATAAGGAACGTGATTTAAGCGATTTAAAGTAAGTAATCGTTAATCACTTAATTACCGTACTGATTACTTACTTTACAATCCAATGAAAACCTCTTTATTTGCAGGGCCGAGGAAGTACAAAGAGCTGGACAACTTTATGCGGCGTTCAGTAAATACTTAGGATCGATCGGACCCAATCCACTTTTATGACAGATCAATCAAAGCAGATACTTAGCTGAACGGCTCGATCAGACTGTTCTCACTTTGTATATAAGTTTTATACATTTGTACTTCTATTTATTGTTAGACGTCATTTATCATCCACTGGAACTCTGTACGCATCGACACATAGAAGACTGACCTGTAACCATGGAACAAAACATAGTGTGATAATTTTAAACAAGAAGGAACTTTGCTTTCTTTTTCTAGCTTATCGACATCCATGAGCATTTATTGGATTGTAGGAACATATATATCAAGAATCTAGGTTAATAATATCGTGTGTACGTTATCGATTGGATTTCAATAATATCGTTCACTTCCACGTATTCAACATGTCACGTGAGGCCACGTGAGGCCATTGTATGTCCGTAGACAATTTGCTATTCGCCATTGAACATTTTTTATTCCCACATACGATTGGCACTTCCATTGAATTCGTACGACCTCGAGCGACATTTGATTTCATTATGAGTGAACGGTTACGTATTCGTTAACACAGTCAGGGATGAATTTATTTTTAAAAAGTTGACGGTTTCATGTTCTAAGGCGTAAAAAGAATTTTTGAATTTGATCACGCGCGTTATTAGCTCCGTCAGTAAATAGAATTAGAAAGAGCACATAGAGCGATACAGAGCGTATGTGAGTATGTAATAAATAATACTTGGCATTCTTACAAATGGCTTTGAAATATCACTGAATGCCTTTGCTATTACGGAATTCTTTTTAATGATAAAAAATGATAATTTTATTCATGCAATGCAAAGCAGATATGGCGCCAGTACAAAAAACTTCACATACCTTGCGTACAGTGAATCTTGACTTAGATCAAATTAATAAATGCCTTAAAATAACACGTATCGAAATTCTTTTCTATATGCAAAGCCAAATTATACGTACGTCATTCTGGCGCGTCGCTCAAATTTTATCCAAACAAAATTTAAGACGCCAAAACTTTGACGCTTCTTCCAAATAAAATTTATGTATCAGACACGTAACGCGTGACGTCACTGTACCTTATCCTTACGTATCCACAGTGTCCATTGTTTGTTCTGCCTTATTGAAATTCCACGTAATACAATTTGAGCTTATTCGAAGGTTCCTTGCGCCGTAAATCGACTTTATTCGCGTCTCTAATTTCGCCTGAGACGCTTCTTCGCTTTTGCAAAACACTTATCGCTAAGTGCGTTACACTATTGTAATATATATCTATATATATACGTACTCATGCATACCAATTCCAAGGAAGCCGTTTATTCGCTGTGTATTGGCGTCGGAGCGGTTTTATTTATACGTGCCAAGTCGAACTTCTTGGTTGTGCACGAGTGCCGGGCAAATTTTCTAGGAAACGTTCCACGATTATAAGCAGGAATTCATAAAGACCTTTTTCGTACGAGCCTCATCTGTAAAATCACAAAAATACGATTAGGGGAATAGAAGTCGTAAGATAATTTTTAAAAAACACGTTAACAATTTTCTTTACGAAACGCGTCGAGAAATTTTGTTAATATAATTTCATTGAAGAAAAATAATTTTCGTTAATGGATAAATAAATCTTTGATCGATTAATTGTACCACTCTTTCTTTTTATTTATTTACACCTAGCTTCTTGTCTTATCGAATGATCAAGGCTTAACGCAACTGTTTAACACGAAGACACTGGTGATTAATAAATCAAAAACAATAAAACTATTATCAACGATAATTTATATCTCGAGCAACCTTAACCTCAAATCCTCAAATAATTACGACATAAGCAATATCGGTTATTGATGGCCAATGCTTACGCATTAAAGTTATTGCCCGTCGCAGGAAATCGCGATAAACGGCCCTATCTGCTTTTATGTTTATTACGCGACTGACTAACTATATCAGTTGTGTTATGAGATACATATGCATATATACACTTACATCGTATATCATACGTGTCGTAGATACGCATACGTCAGTCATAATCGTAACATCGATCAACAAGGCCTGGAGGACAGTAGCGCAGCTGCCGGCAAATGACGGGTGTTCGATAATTACCGATCCCCAGTAAAATATTAAAAGTTAATAAGAATGCTTACAATTTGAGTAAACTCGTTACGAACACGCTTCCAGCAGGTCTCGATCCATTAGTATCCTTATTAGTACATCGACTTTCCTAAAACCTCCGATGATTGCTATTCATCGATAACATAAGCCATGATCGTATTGCATACTAATTGTTAAGTGTTTCTGTTCATATACACGCGTTTCAACCTAACCCTACTTTGACGTTTTCTACTCTAGTTATCCTTTGCAATGCACGTGCAGATGTCGTTTCGTCGTGGAAAATGAAAAACTTACCTCTTATCGCATTCAGCTATTCGACGAAGCTCTTGCCTTATCCTTAATCGTGTAGCGTGCGTTAAATTAGTTTAGTTCGTTGTATTTACCTTTTTCGTTATTAACGGCTAGTAGTGACTTGCACGTGCTGTCAATTTTCGTGAAAAAACTGTTTGTCCGCTTCTTGATCTAATTTCCCATGAATTCTAGATTCAGATTTCCAGGAAACTCGTTTGTCTACGTGCATCTTGACTCGTCATTGGCATGAGAAATTTATTTCTTAAGATTCTTAGTTTCTTACGGTCTCTCCTGCAAGTACTTCGAAGTAGGGTTAACCTCTGATAGAAGCCAAGTCTGCGTTGCGCGAATTTAGCTGTCTCGTTCATACTGAATATCTGTCGGATTCACCAAGTAATTCTTGCCACAATTGCTTGTAAATTCTTAAAAAACTATTTGAAAAAGAAAAATACGTAGCCCGGGTTGCGTAGTTGGCTTATCTCAGCAAAACTTATATTAATTGATTTAAATTCTAACAGACTCTTCCCTCAACGTTAATTACGAACTTCATTCAATCGAATCGGGTCTTTTCGGCTTTTCTCGTTGGCGCATGCGCACTCGTCATATGGGTTCGTTATGAAATTACATTTCAGACGCGTTACAACGTAACGTTTATTGTTTCGAAACGCATAACTTTTTCGAAATTACGTCCGACACGATTATTAAAACGTGTAAAAACGCCCTGAACCTTGTGTACACACAGGGCGTCGGGTCTAACGAGAAATAACATAAGACGGTGGCGTCTGGCGTTCTTGACATAGCAAAAATGTCCATATTTCAGCGAGCGTCCGCATAATGTCCTGGCACACTTACTTACACTTGCGTAAACCTTTCGGATGGCTTAGGCGAATCGCGAATACCGCGAATTCCATTAATTTTACGTACGATACGTAAATGAACGCGGACGTCCGCCATTACCGTAAATTAATATTACGTGCTCGCGTGCTGCGACAATAACACGATCGACAAACAGTACGACACATGGATAAGAGGAAAAATGATATAAAAAATGCCAAGAGGTTCCGAGTACTGGTAATAAATAATTCTTTAATAATTTAACTTGTGGTCTATACATTCTCGTCGTAATATAAAATACATGCTTTTATTTATTTGAAAAACTTATCATTCAACTAGGTAAAAGTTAGGCAGGACCCGCACGATATACGACTGGATAAATCGATATATAAATACGCTTACGCAGACACAAAATAATCGTTATTCCCTATTATAAATTACAGTCAGATTATTGAAGGCTCGCTAGAATTATTTTTATAGAGAGAAAGATAAGACACTTGCACGTAGCAAGGTAGAAAGTAAATTATGCTAAATAATCAATTGCCGATGCAACGAGAGTCCCTTCTTCGATTCCCGTCGGTAAAGATGCACGCAGTCGGTAATCGTTAGGGTCCATTTCGCTCGCGAGGATTAAATCTGATCCAATCCGTAAAGATCGCAAAATCGCAAACGCGCATGCGCAGACAGTTAATTCGAACAGTCCTTTCTCTATTATTTCTTTTCCTCGCTCGCTAGCTTACGCTTTAGTTCTCAAGAGAATCGTTCGCGAACGGTATACAAAACAATTGGACATCTAATTCCACTAAATGGTCGCTACATAAGAATGTCTCTAATATAGAGACACCTTCTCGCCTATTTAGATTTCTACATATATACATATACATAAATACACGCATACGTATTTTCAAATTTTTTCTCTACACTCACAACGAATATTATATTATAACGCGACAGGCTCATATATATTTTCGTCACATGCGGAACGCGTACAAAAATATGTGTATTCGTGTATATATGTGTATATATATTTATATCATACAGTGGCTCAACGTGCTCGTGTTTTTCAATGTCAACTGTACCTGCCATATGCGCGTAGGTGTATGTCTTTTTGAAAAATTCTTTTACAGGCTTTTATAATATTTTTTTTATCCATTCCACAGTGCGTGGCCGCGTACAATAACGTTTGTGGTCATGCTCTTGTAAACAGATATTTACAGATTTTACGCTCGAGCATAACGATCATCGGTTTCTCATTTTTTTTTCTTGCATGTTACTTGTCTCCTTTCCTTTTTCAAAATGCCGAACAATCAGTGACTGTCTTGACAAAGCCCAACCGTATTTACGTTGATCGAGAACAAACATTTGAAATGCTTACGAGTCTAGTTCCGTTCGATCGTAATACTATGTAATCGGAAGAGCATATGTGTCTGTATATAAAAGACAAAGAAAAAGAGAAAAAGAGAATCACGAAATTAATTCTCTTCCAGCAATCCACGGTGCGTGAGCATTGTTAAACCCGAGCCAGTAGATACATTGGTCTAAAACTAATGACGCAACGAATTAAACCATTACGTGTGCAGCAATAATGATAATGACACGCAGGACTAATTATCTTCGCAATAACGAAAAAGACGCTCCTCTCTCTAATTAAACTAATTTAATCTCAGAAAATGAATCCTCGAGATTGCGCCAACGCGGGCCATCAAAAGCGCCCGAAACGAAGAAGCCAAATAAAAGAAAAATAATAGCGAGTATTGCGAATGTGAAAAAATATTTTTTTTCAAAATTCCCTCTCATCCGCCATTTTTCATTTTCCTCGTGATCCCGCTCAGGGAAAATTACGTCGCGGACAACGAGAAGCTCCGTCCTGACTTCGTACTTTGAATTCGAAGATTTTCCTTCGTTTTCAATGAATCATTTGTCTTTTTGCTACACGCTCGCTCTTAATATCCTAATTACATGGTACACCTTAATATTAACGAAATTCAAAATTCGCGCCTCCCAAAATATTGGCAAACCTCGTGTATTACAATGGCAACGTTGCCGCTATTATTGTTACTCGATGCGCACGTGTCCACCAGCGTTCAGTCTAATTAAATAATCTAAAGAAAAAAAGTCTCGTGGCTGACCGCGCATGCGCACTGACACAAAAAGTACCGTCGTATCAATTGTCATTCTCGGGAGCGACAGATACCCACACGAATGGCTTTGTGGTCTTATATGAAATCCACGATGCTTTCGAATGAGCACGAGACTTGAAATAACCCAGGATCATCTTCGAGAAAGCGGAGACTGGCACTCGTCGCGCTTATACCCAGCGAAACGCTATGGCCCTGACCACACGACATTGGGATCCTGAGAATGTAGTGTATCGATTAAAAAGAAAAAGAAAAAAATTTCTTTTAAAAATATTTTCATTACAAATCGACTATAATATTTAATTATGAGCGCCAGTTGAACCCGTCAGTATATTCCCTAGTCTGGAACCTATTCTCTGGCAGTATTTGTTCCATTGGGCACTCCTGGGTACAACGAACACCTTCCACTCGGTCTCAAGGGTATGTATATGGTACCCTATCCGATTCCAGGTTATCTTCGTCCCAGAGTAACGGAAGTGGATATCTATATACATAGAGAAGAATTCTATCCTGTATAGATATACATTTACTAATATTATGCTGATGCTGACTAATCTCAAGGATCTCCTCAGGATCTCGTGTATCCAGGAGAACCCGAAACGGAATATAAAAGAAAAAAATATTGAAAGAGAACAAGGGGAAAAGATAGATCCAAGAATTCTGTATAACTAGCCATACTATCGCGGCCAATTCTTTGGTCGTACACGGTGTACCATATTATCTTGGATTTCGTAAATAAAGAAGAACTCAAATGTAATTTAATAAAGTAGTACGCTTTTAGATCCAGACAGATAATCCCTTGGTCCCACCCTGGAAGTCGCATAGGAACCTCTAACCAGAACGAACGGAGCGCGATTCTCCAGGGTATAACGTTATAGAAAAATAAATCTTGTCTCGCTTAGGAGTTACTGGTGGAAGAATATATAACGGGTGGTCGTCGCTTTGCGATCGCTTCTAACAAATATCTCGACCTCGTAAAAGTATTCCTTATAATTAGTTGAGGGGTCCTTAAGGTCGATAGGTCGCACGGGGTCAGCTTCTGCTATCTTGGTACAATTGCGACACCCTATATAATACATAGTCTCAGAGTGTGTAGGGATACTCAGCAAGATAATTACGAATGAGCGGAGGAAGATCGTCGGTGGGTATTTTCGCGCGATTAACAGCCAAACGTGCTAAATGCGATAATGACCTAACCTCCTTGACGAGGGGCTTAGCGAAGTAAATCTGACTGTACAGCTGACCGCTGTGATCGACCCAGACTTCCCGCTTCTCGTCCATCCGTTTCGAGTAGTCCACGTAATACTCGAGCATCTTGATTGGACAGTCGAAGTGAGGCATGGCCAGGGCAAGACGTGGCTCGGCGTCGAGCCTGAAGTGACCCAGGAAGTAGTGAACGCGGACGGAAGTGGGTCCCCTGGATGTCTGCACGGAGACGGCGAAGGTGAAGCGACTGTCCGAGCTGTCTCGAAGGAGCCATCGTCCAACCGGTGCTTCCCGAAGAAGAGCTTCGCTCTGCTGCCAGCTGAGACCTTCGTGATACCATCCGGAGCTCTGAAGAAGACGTCGAGCGTCGCTGAGACGTACGAGAAGATCCTTGTCCAGGTGGTAGTTGTCGAAGCCCCAGGGACAGGGCATGAGCCAGGATACCGGGGTCGTCGGAGCACCGTCGCGACGCTCTGTCGGCGCAGTCGTGCCAACCTCAGCGGGCTGGACCAACCCGCCGCCGTTGAAGTTGTTGCGACTCCTGGTGGTAGCGTTGGACGTGGGATTGGTACAGTTGGCCGCGGTGGTCGTTGCGGTGATATTAACGGTGCATTGTCCTACGTTAGGTGGCAGTTGGACAGTAGCGTTGACTTGGATGACAGCCCCGGAAGTCCCTGTCTCTTCCAGTGAGCTCCTACCCGAGTACGACAGGTGAGACTGCTTGTGCGGCTGGGTGCAGCATCCCCGTTGATGATTACCAACAGCCGGTCCAGCACCTGGGGAACATGGGATCTGCTCCTGGAAGCTGTTACATCTACCTGGATGAGCTTGCTGATCATAGATCCCAGAGTGACAGCCGTTGAAACCCCTGCAGCATCCATGGACCGGATTGCGGTCAGGATCGGACAATCTTTCCTGCTCCTTTCTGGGACTGCTGCTGCGACGGGTACCAGGTAATTCCTGGCATCCGCTAGGTGGTACGCAGAGCATCGGATGTGGATTCTGGAAGATCCCAGCTGGACCAGATGATCCGCAGCCCGTGACGATTTCCTCGTCATTGAGAATATTTCCAGGATCGGATTCCTCGCTGGAGAACTGAGTCTGTACCAGGCAACCCCCACCGGATAGCTTAGGTCTGACTTCGATCCTGGGTGTCTGGACCAATACTCCAGAATCCGTGCTCTGTATCAAGCATCCTCCAGACTGTATACTTGGCGTGGTGATGGTAACGCTTCCACCAGTCATCTCGCAGGTCGTAGTGATGTGACACTCGGCGTCCCTGGATTCCGGGTGCCTCTGAACTCTCTCAGCCACCACAGGCTGGCTCTGTATGATGGCTGGTCCATGTATTATGGTAGGTGCATTAATTATGCATCCACCCCCATTAGTGTATCCACGTGGTACCAGGAGACCACCCCCATAGTAATTCCCACAGTCGACCTGATGAAGACCGCAAGAAGATGGCGCAGCGGCAGCTGCGACGGGCATCGTAGGGTTGCAGCATCCGGGGGCCGGAAACCGGTGTCGGCAGTTGGGACACATCACCGTCAGCATCTTGATCCTTGTCTTTGACGTGTCAGCATTACCCCACTCCGGGTGCACGTGCTAGTCTGCGGAACAAAAGGACTTCATGAGAAAATCAAAATCGAGCAATTTTGAAAAAAAAAATCGGCTCCAAGTCACACTCCAAAAACATAGACTCCCACATCCTTTATACATAACCCCTTAAGACAAAGTGCACCACATTATAGATCACTAGATCATCCTGCCATTCCTATTTGCTTCGCTGTACAATTATATCTTGTTAGGACGTACTCATTACGTGCTTAATGATTGCCGTCTGCGCGATGCTCATTCGATTAATTAATGGAACGCGTAGGACGTGCATTAAGAGTATCGAGCTGCTTGATGAAGATCAACGGCTTTTAAATCGCTTTCAATTGATACCAGAGACGGTTCGTTACACGATTTGGTAACTGGTACCACGTCCCATGTATAAAACAATATATATATATATATATACATTGATTAATAAATTGCAAAAAAATTCGACGAACCCGCCCCCCCCCCCTTCTCGAGCACGTGCACAAAATTCCTACCCTTATACCCAATGTGTAGAAACGAATATGATCGGCTGAAAAACATTCCCTGGAAAAGGTTGCTGCCTTCAGTCCGCAGGGCGAACGCTGAGCAAGGTATTCGAGGAGATTTTCAGAAGTCCTAATTTCCCTGCTTACGAGGAAGACTGGAATAACATCGTAAATGGGTATAGAGTCCGTTCGCGTTACCTCGGCAGTTAAGAATTTAAGTCTGACAATCGATAGCCAACCTCGGACGAAGAAAGCGAACGGAGTGAAGGTAGCTGAGTGGTGAGAAAAAATTTTTTAAAATTTAAAAAAACCCGCTCGTACGAAACTGCCCCGATCAAAGCACAAAGGAAATTCAGTATCTGGCGCGAACGATGGGTTACAGTGATTTCGCAGAATTCGCCATTCGAATAATTGATACGTCCGGTAAAGTTTAAATAAATACCAAGAAAGTGACAGAAAGATAAGCTTCCCACGTTGCGACGGGGAATCATTTATAATTACCATGATAATCGCGCACGGTTGGCTTTGCTCAATGAAATCGTAAGAAGAAATAAGGTCGAAACGAAAGAGCGGAGCAAAGTTCACGTGGAGAATCGTGCTTGGATAAACTGGTCGTTGAGTAAAAAACATCGGGAGATTCTTCTACTGTCTTTTTCTACTTGCCTTTAACGACCCGCTCGTATCCTCTTTCTCTCACTCGCGCCAAATATCCGCGACTCCTTTTGGTCGACTCGTTTTTACATTTTTCGCATTTCGCAATTCCGACCCATTTATCGTCTCCTGAAACGTGTCTCGAGAAGTAAATGAAAAATTAGTGGAAAAAATATATATATACACGCAACTGCCAATATCGCGTGTATTCAGGTGATTTGGTCGTTCGCAATTCCTGGTAATTGTCACGTGTTCCTTTATCCCGTGTTCTGTCTATACGCACGCGCATATATATATATATATGCTCTTATGAATACACGGTTGTCACGGTAGATGGACTCTGCATTGTCTTAATTTCTAAGAACGAAGCTGTCAGAACACCACGTGCGGTTAAGTAAAGAGAGTTTTCGCGCGTGAAATCGTGATTAACCGTTTTGATTCGTGGGAGATCGATAAGTAAAGTTGTGAAGAATGGACGGAAAGAGATAGTGAGAAGGGCGGTATTCGTTAAGCACTTTAGAATGATAATAAAGATATAAAAAAAATTATTATTTTTCCTTTTTTTTATATATACGAGCAAGAGACTCTTGAGTGCCTCAGGGATTAATTAGTATCTATGGAATTGCGAATTATCTGCAAATTAAATGTAAAAGGTAATCAAGAAGGTGTGCTGATTCAATGACGGTTTCCTTATCGACCACCCAGTTCTCTTCCACGATCCCAGTCATGAAATTCCTGTAAAGGACCTCAGCAGCCCTTGCTGCTGCTACAGTCAAGGACGAAGTGCCTAATATTTTTAATTACCAAGAGAGTCCGTACGGAACAGCTCATCTGGATGATACGAGATAAGAAAAAGAAGAAAAAAAAATTTAATAGCATACTCCTGAAAGGTTGTAGCATTTCGAATCTTAACGATTCGTCGTATCGCTGGCAACGATTAAATCGAATCTCCATATTACACGTCATCGAAGATAAAGATGCGATTCCAGGTAGCGAGATAGTGACTGATAATGAAAAAAAAAGGTTCGTAACCGCCTCATATAAAGTAATACATTGAAACGACGTTACGCAGCGACGCCTATAAGGTGCCCAGTTACCTCGAGAGAGTTTCCATGGAAGTAACGACGGCGACAGGACGCGCCAATAAATCGCGAGTCCCGGTTCGACTAATTGACACTTTTCGTGAAAACGCGTTTTTATGACTTTCCCGTTCCTCGTATATATACACGCTACTTTAGCATTATCAGCCTGTGTAAATACGCCCTTAGGGCCTCGGGCCTGGTTTCTAGATCACGATCATAACAATCGACTCCGCAATTCCGGTCTTTGCCATATTTAATGGACTACCTGGAAGTCTCGCGATTTTCTACATACCAATCGTAAACCAATAACGTCTACCGCTACTCTGTTAGTCGATTCCGCTGATTTTCCTGCATCCTCTGTTTCTTTTCTCACTATAAATTATTTAAACGTAATTGAATTTCGCGGGCTTTCCAAGAATAGCTACGAAGTTAAATGACTCCTCGTTCGAATAGCAATTAGCGCGATTCGTTGGTGCAGAAAATACATAAGTGTCGGACATAAAGAAAATAACCGTAGCAAAGTTAGATAAGGTTAGGTTGGCTCGAGATATATAATCGAGCAGACTGATAAAATAGATTAGACTATGTAATGCTCGATTCACAGTGCACAAGCACTGTGCTGGTCCGTTGATGAAATTCGTGTGAGATAATCGCACGACTCAAACTCGAGCTACTCGTAACGAATCCTTCGAAGCACCGTAATTGCATCAACATTTCCGTGAAATTGCGTAACGCATAATCGAAGAACAGCCCACGACGTATCAGGCTGAAATAACCTTTTAGCCAGAATCAATAATGACTAAAAGATAATTTTTTTTTTATTGCCTCCGACGTAATAGCAACCTACGGTATACGTGTGTGATTAAAGATCGTACCGAGTCTTGACTAACCCTTTGACTGATAAAAAAATAATGGTCGTAGATAAGACATTTGAAGGATTATCAGATATCGATGTATATATGTATGTATGTATATATGTATATATAATTGCGAAAAGAAATGATATGCAATTCCCTATCGAATCTATTTATCGGTGTCTAATTCCAATTTGACTTTGATTTTTATCAATTGTTCCAATTACGATTAATCACTCGGGACAAGTCTGACGAGACAAGGAAATTGTTTTGACAATTCCACGAATATTTTTTTCTTTTTCATACGACGTCCACGCGCATACCGAATAATTCCTTAGTAACGATCGGCTTCCCGAATCCGGCTTAAACGTCCTTGATACGACGTAGTCAGTCGATCTCTTCCACGAGACGCATTAAAATTAGCGTAATGTCAAAAGAAAAAAAGGAAACACTTCTGGAAACTGTCAGTGGCCAAATAGTAAACAGTAGCACATGGCCGTTGTATATGCATATGAAATTTTTATGCGTGACGCGTGAGCGAGGACAAACTGAACTTGTGATATTTATTCTCTCTCTCTCTCTCTCTCTCTCTCTCGGTCTCTCCTCTCTCGCTATTACTCTCAGCCAGGCATGCGTCGTGAATGACTATTGACACAAGTAGTCAAGATTTCTAGCGTGTTTCAAAAGCATTGAATAACGCCGTGTGACTGTGATCCGATTCGTCATGACCGTCGCATTGAGAGTCCGACACTTGAAATGACAAGCTCTGTGAACCAGGCTTCAGACTACATCAGCACGATACATATATCTATATCGCGAATAAACGTCAATACCATTTTAAAAAAACAGTCCCACGCAACAGGGATACTGCCAAAGTGAAAGTATCCATATACACTGCAAATAGAACTAGGATACGAGGAGGAAGAGAACGAGTGAATTCCATAAAGAGAAATAACGACCGGAAACATATAGATAGAAAGAGAGAGAGAATCCGATTTCCTCGAAAGAAGCACACGGATTATTAATGAGAACCTAGAATAAAGCGGTACCGGAACAAGATTGCGATCCTACCAGGAAAGAGATCAGCGAAACGACCTAGCGAGTCTCAAGGTCCATCCGCATGAAAGCAGTCGCGTCGTCGTAAGCCAGACCGTATCGCGAACAGCCACGTTGTTATTATTTCCCGTAAAGATTACATATACAATTAAAAAGGACTATTGTCATACGAAAAAAAAGTCTCAATAATACGTCCCATTTGGAATTGTCTTTAGGGTAATCCATAACGTTGGCTAATCTTCTCTTTATTCTCTTCTTCCTTCCACTGCATTCTCAATTCTCCAAATGCGCGCATCCACGAAACCCTGTTACTCGCCGCAAGGTCCGCGCGGCACTGAAACCGTCCGTGCGTATGCGCGCGACTTTATATGCGCGAGCCGCGCGCAGCCTGCGCGCGCACGATGCGCACGGAACAGGCACGTGTATCGGTGATTCGTAGTATTTCTTGGAGTAGCGCGAAGAGACAAGCTTCCGCGAACCGACGCCCGAGTTGAGTGTCGCAATGCCAGAAGGCCAAGCCCCCATTTAGAAGTAGCTGTGGGTTCTCTACGTAACGTTCCGTGTAGCATATATTTAATACACAATATATATATGTACACACACGTACATTGTATATATATTCGGAAGTTAAGTTTATCGTAACATCGCTCAACATTTACGTTTACACTGTAATTTCTCCGTTGCCCATCTAGTGTCTTCGTGCGAAAGAGAAGGAAACTCCTGCGTGCGATACTTAAAGTCTGTCGTGAAAACCGGCTTGAAATTCTTTGACGGCCCCGAAATACGTATGTATTTCGTCGTGACTCCTCGGAGACTTTACGCGGGTCAGTGATTGATACTGAAAGTGGGATCACAGGTAACGACATTACGTTATAATATACGTACTGTGTGCGTTACGATAGCGAGTTCTAATATAGGTGAAATCGGAACGTATAATATCGTTCACGACAAATATACCGCAATCGTAATACATCGCGCAGCGAGATTACGCGATTCCTTTGAATACGTGATAAGCGACAAAAATCCGTGAGATTAATGAATACAGGCTGATTTTTTAACAGACCGATTGAACGTCACAGTGGCTGGACCCGTACGTATGAGAAATCCATACGAAGTGTCCGTCATCCTTATTATATACATAATATACATATATACACACACACAAAATAACACGTACACGTAAAACAGGCGGAAGTTTAATTCCGAAAAGTGCCAATCAGCAGTGGCGTCTGAGACTTCCAGGAAATTCTTTAGCGTCCCAAGTTGAAATCCGTGCACAGAGAAGAACTCCAAGTGATTCGAAATGCGGGAAAGCAAGAAGAAAAAAAAAATGTCAATCATCACTTTCCTCGACAACTTCGCACAGAGGGAATTCGAGATTCGACAAACAAGGAACAATTGGAGATAGCGAGTTCCCGGGCCTTAGGTATACGCCACAATGCTGATTCGTAGAATCCGATGACAATACCATTCGTGCGAGATATCGTCGCGATAAGGCCCCTTGGGATACAGTGTTTCTGTGAAAAAAAAGTGTATACATACACGCATACACCCCAGAAGAGAAGATCACGAATCGAAGTATCCAGCCGCACGATCTCTTGCGACTGTACTTCCTAACCTAGCCTAACCATACTCTGGTATAGGTCCCAGGAAAAGATTGAGAAGAGGTTTACGAGGTCGCCGTAAAAGGGTCTCATCTGCCGCACGAGAGTCCAGGACGAAACTTATTATTGATTTCTGCGAATCGTACGCGTAGGCCAAGACGAAGACGACGACAAAGTCCGGGAGAGTTTTTGAAGCGCAGCTGCCATCGTCGTTCGGTAGTAAAAGACAACGATTCAGGGCTGGAGGTTGACTCGTAGAGTGGATATACGGACGCGCGGGGGGAGGGGAGGTCCCTCGGGCCTGGTAAAAATAAAAACACGGCTGAAGGGCGCCCCTCGAAAAGGGCCCTGTTGCTTTTCTGCTTTACTCTACTCCCGTCGCCACTATACCTGCATCCGACTTCTTGGCAACGATTATCGAGAGAAACGGCATTGGCAAGACTGTGTGTATGTGTGAGAGAGAGAGTTTTCTCTGTCTTTTCAGTCTTTATATATATATACATCTGTCTCTGTCATCTATGTCTCCTTCATTCTCTACTGCATCTAGAACGTGTCTCTGCTACTCCTTTTCTCCTTACGTCTGTCTCACTCTCTCTCGTGACTTCGTCCATCTCTTCGCAGCTTCTCCGTCCGTCCATCTAGCTTCCCTATTATTTCCATCTTTCTCGCCGTCCCACGGTAACTAGTCGTCCCTCTCATTCCCACTCAGGGGCGTATCTTAGGAATGCAGAGAGAACCTCGTTCCTCTTTTTTTTTTCTTCCTCCTTTTGACGAGGAACGACGCGAGCCACGACGTTAGTGGGAGAGTTCAGAGAATCGCTGTAGCGCGCCGTTTCATTTTCCAAGGAGAGAAAGTTCATTCCCGGGATCATTTGCGATTTCGAGTTCAACATCAAGGAGGAACGAGAGGCGTCTGCTTTCACGAGAGCCGTCGGTTGGTGACGACGTCTCCTTAACGACCGTGGCGGAGGACGTGACGACGAAAAAGGATTTTTTTGGCAAAGACGCAAAGCGAACGAGGAAATTTAATTTTCCGATGCGCCGTGCTCTACATTATTTCTCCTTTTCTCAGTCTCCTTTCCTGCGTCCTTTTCAGAGGTTAAAACACTTTTTCACAATCGGACATGCGGAATCACGTGCGTATAAATAACGACGTAAATCGAGTTCAGGGACAGCCGTTACGGAATTCCGATTTAAAGCTTTAAGAAATCGATCGCCAGTACCGGCGGCCTTGCAGTTTCTCGGAAGTTCACAGCGCGACGACGGCTTATGCTAATGAGGGGTACAGTATACCGAATTCAAAACGCGTCCGCGGATCGCGCCACAAAGGCCTACCGTTCTCGGAGAAGCTCCTACGCGGAATAACGCAACGCCGAGAGTCAAGCACCCAGCAGCAACTCATTAAACTCGAAGACAGTCAAGCAGCACTGAGCGATCGCACGTCCAATCGTTAAGAAGACCACGAGAGATTATGTGACGTGGGAGTTTCGAGTGCTTACCTCGGGATTCCTTATTCGCCTATGACGATCCAAGTTCAACG
This sequence comes from Trachelus tabidus, assembly GCA_030142655.1. NCBI lineage: Eukaryota > Metazoa > Arthropoda > Insecta > Hymenoptera > Cephidae > Trachelus > Trachelus tabidus. The sequence goes on along the minus strand of JARQTI010000461.1, from coordinate 252,166 downwards.
TTTAATCCCACATAGGCACATTGCACAGTATGGAAAAGTACGTTGCGTATTCGATGTAGGAAAGAGAACGAAATATTCAAATCGTACAAAGCCAACGGTCAAACCGGCGTTGACGCTTCCGTTTACGATCGATTTAACCCGATGTACACTGTGTGTCCTGTATCACGAAATTTCACCGTACAGTACGTTTGGATAACTCGGGTTTTATCTGCCAAACAAATTATATTTCACTGTCTAAAGTTTCTCGAAGAGGTTCGACTTTCTTTTATACACAACGGCGCGACGACAGCGAACCCCCTGCTCGTGCGAATGCCAACGCGCAACTGACGGTTCGCCTCGAGTGAATGAATCTATAATTACAGTACTGGCCACATGGAACGAGTGGGCTCGATGGTGGGGATAGATTTTTAGTGGGGGAAGGGGAGTCGGTGTCCGCGCGGTAGGGGAAATCATGGAAAACGCAAGTCGCTCGGGTGGGGAGCTGGGGAGAGGGGAAAAGAGTGAGAGAGAGAGAGGGGCTTATCGAGCTGAAGGATTTAGACGAAAATACTTGATCTATCGTTCAAAAGTGGATTTCGCATAACTAGTTCGCTTCGGACTATCGAGGAGATAGGTCACGCGCGCATTCTCGCTTCGTGATACTTCGTTATGCTGTTTGTCTAGTTTGATTACGTAACACTGACGTTAGATTACATGGAAAATTCGCGTGACCATTTCTAGCATTTTTCCTGGATGCCAATTAAGGATAAGAAAAAGAAACGCATCCGAGCGAAGATCCTACATGTCGCACCGTGCGAAACTGGAAATGCATGCTTGCATACGTAACCTAACCTAGTCTTACCTTCACCAAGGCACTGACACTGAGCGAACGAGTCACATGATTGCGGCAGACTTAGCAGTTTTGCAAGAGCGACGTGCTTAGAAAATTATTTTTTTGGGAAAAATGTTTTCTGCAGTCTAAAGATTTCTTAGTATGGACTTACGAGTATGAAATTTTTGAAACTTCGCGATACCCCGTACAGTCAGTAAAATACGTTTTTTCGCGAAACTTTAATGATCCTTCGGTATCAGCGATAAGTGACATGTAAATATTATCGCAGAGTATACGTGAAATAAAGGTACAGTTTGTTCAGTAAAATAGTACTGGCTTAGAATAATTTCGTGGAAGTACCTTCTGGGACCGTATTTAGGGCCCGTTTTAAGATATTCGATGTTAAAGAAAAAAAATAACAAGATCCCTCGAAACCCTTTAAACTTGGTAAAATATCTGGATTCAGCCCGACCCGAGGAAGGATGGCTCAAAGTTAGGACACAAAGGGTCCCCAGGTGCCACACCGGTTAGCCAGGGCCCAAAATCGAGAAGGGGAATAGTCTCGTGAGGGCCTCACGCAGTCCCATTCCTTTCTCCCGTCGCGTCAGAGCAGCCACTCTTAAAAAGTAAACGCAAGACAGGCGTGTCTAGATCTGAAATCTGTGAGAGGGAAACTTTCGGTCCATGGAATGTTGACCAGTCCCAAATTTAGTTCCAGGGCCCTTGTAAGGCCCCACCCTTAAATCGTCTCTGGGGCACGAGCTAATCCGAGATTTCGTAACGGAAAGGAAATTCACGTCGGACACACGAGAGAGAAAGGTCTGACAATAAGGCCCAAAATTGAGGCCCAATTCGAAATCCCGATTAACTTTCACGTTAAGCCATCTGGGCCTACTTTCTTCGTCATAACACTTACGTCATTATATCGCAATTACTCGACTCAACCATACCGTCTTCGACGTAACACCAAATTTTTTTTCAAAATTTTCTGAATTTTCAAAATTTTTTAAATCCCTCAAAAATTTTTCCAATCACAATACCTCCTTTCACATACCGTCACCAAAGGATACGATCGCCTCCACAATGTTTCCATCGTATTGCGAAGCCGTCGGACCAATCGGCTACGTAATGGTTTCTTAATAACCCACGCGAGAAGCCAATCTCATGACAGACAAAATACGTGGTGAAGTTCGCGCGAAACACGATGCCAGCGCAGCTGCGTTACCGGTAATTGCCTTTCGATTGTATCCACGTAGGCGAAGAAGCATATTTTCACGTTACGGAAAAATAGTATCGCATGTAACGTTGCGTTATTTAATTGATATTTCCTAATGGATGCTTCTGCGTTCAACGAGTCATCCATACAATATATATACATATGTACACGCACATACATTGTAAAAGCAATACTGGCAACTAGTCGTCCCAACGATGATTGCAAGTGAGGTAAACAGCCTTTTATAGCATCGTAACTTCCAGGTATTTATCGGAGGCCGAAAGGACTATAGAAACGCGCCTGTAAATACGATTCTTCAAATACGACGAAAGAACACAGAAAATCATATGGCACTGATTTATCTCGGAACGCGTCGCGTCTCCTTTCCATGGGATTTCGCTCGTATTCAGTGTCTGTGGACGGGAGAAAAAATGGCACGATATCAAAGGTCACTTCGTAGCATTGACATTAAACATGATTCGTGACGTAACGGGTGTCACGAAACGAATGAAAAAAAAGGGAAAATAACAGGAAATTAAACAAAAATTCCAAGTTCAAATAACACCGGGACCCGTATTGATAGATCCATTGAGTATATACATATGAGAGAGTAAATATGTACTATAACGAACAGGGTCATTACGTATCGTACATAGGATACATAAGTTACACAGTGGCCGGGGTCAAGTCTCTCAGCATCCGACGTGAGCGTTCTTAGAGGATGATGTAGGTTCAAGATAGTTTCGATGAACGCGAACACCTGGCGATGAGTCATGCATATCGAAATACAATGTGCGTACTCGCCCACATATCCTTGTATCGGGTACACACATGATCACCATGCGTGGTCCATCCCCTGCACTCTTAGACATTTTTTTAGGGTGAGGAAAAAATTTGAAAAAAATACCTCGACTTCATTTTACTCGACTCGATTGAAAATCGAACATAACCTCTAGACGCTTTCGAGATTCTCTCCTGTATGCTCTTGGAAGAAGAAAACTTTTGCGACTGACTGTACCCGCGCTACTGTTTACGGTCGCGTATCAGACGTATAAGTGAATATGTAATTTTTTTTAAAAATACTTCGACAGAGAAGACAGTTTCCGCATGCGCGTAACGTGTTTTCATTTTCAATTCATTTTTTGGTAGGCAGCCGGAAAAATCCGAAGATTGCCGGAAACGCACGAAGCGAGTGTCGCGTGTAATTTATATGTATTTAATTAAGCATTCTATAATTAGGTGTTTGCGTGCATGTATATATGTATACGGTGCTCTCGACTTTCCATCTTTTCATTTCCTCCATATCTCGTTCCTGAGAATTCAATTAGCTCCACTGCTCGTCTCTCGCGTCACTCTGTACCCACGTGTACACTCAACCAAGGGAGAACACAATTCTTGGTAAAGTTTCATTGAAGGATACGTACATAGGACTCGGACACAGATGCGTCTGATAAGGAATACGTGTCACGGTAATTCGGCGATTATTTCATTAATTGAAATGTCGCATTTACCGCTTTACCCGTATCCTCACTTTTTCCCATTCAGTTTATCCGTCAATGTATAACGTGACTTCCAGGAATTCGTCGTTCGTCTGATTTGATTACACGTACACACGTATGCACAAGTATTCGTCGATTCGTTTAACACGATACTTTTGGATTCTCTATGATAACGTTGGGTTCACGTATGCTATGCCGATAACACGAAATAACAGTGAGAAAGCAGGAACTGGCTAGTTCTACAGGAAGAATAAATTTTGGTTTAATAAAAATGTTCACTTTGACTGTCTATCGAGACGTTAGTGTATGATAAGGTTTTTTTTCAAAAAACAATTTTTTGAAGTATCAATGAAAATCCATGTGTATACTCGTTCGAAAGTCAAACTGCTTATCTTAATGACGGCGCTTGTCCTCGCAATCGAATTAATTTCATTGACGTAGCCTCATTGACATCTTCAAACTGGTCATGGTCCGGGGTCATAGGTCACCGCTAAAGAATACAACACGACGCCAGCCGAGGCTAATAAACATTTGTTTCTCGGCACATGAATTAACCCGAGTACAGTCTGTGCACGCGTACTTAGTGGACGAATGTTTTTGACTGTAAAAGAGGAATAAGAAAAATTTTGAGAAAAAAATGTCTACATTTTTTTTTTCACGTACGTTCATTTTAACTAATATCAAAGAGCATTTTTTTACCAAGTCATCGAGTCGTATACAACCTCATACCGCGTTCGACAGGAAGAGTCCGAACGAGTCTGACTTCCGGTCGCCGACGCCTCCCCATCGCCACGATGTCGACGTTTCCAGCGATTGTTCGCTGGGAACGAGCGATTTCCGCAAAATTACAATCATTCCACGAAGCGGCCAGCAATCTAATGGACGGCTGGTACAATGAGACTCATTGTGAACCTAATATAACGGAACTAGAACGGTACCTCACCGGTTGTCCACGTCCTGGGATAATCGTGAAAGCTTCCTAGAAATTGTACAGGGTCCGTGCAAAAGTCTGGAGAGAAAGAGAGAAAGGTGATAGAGGAGTGGCAGGGAGAGAAGGGGGGGTGGGGGAGGAGAGAGCAGGGAGCCGAGCAGTCTTCCCTTTTGGAAAAACTACAAGACCAATACTATTATACCCAGTACCCATTGGGTGGGGTTCGCTTCGTAGAAATTGATCAATTTTACCTGGTTCGACCCATTGTCAATAATTCCATTGGAAAAAAATTAGGGAAAGACCATCCCCGCAGGGTTTCTGGGTAATATTGGAAATTATCGATTAGGAGATTACGTATGATTTATGCACGTCGTATTGATCGGCTGGAATTAATGGGGTTGATTATTGGTATTTGGTGAGGCAAAATAGTTGTAGTAAAAATTGGGAAAATTTTTATAAATTTTTTTTCAAATTTCAAACACTATGAATGGAAATGACCCATTGTTGTGTGTTTATTTGTTGTCTTTCGTAGTAAATTTTTTTGTTATACTATTTGTAATACAGGCGACCGACAAGCTGCCCTCGTTTACATGAGACTGCATACGTGATAAATGGGATCTTAATGTATTTGACCCAGGTCAGGGGCACTTGGGGAAAAGAGATATACTTGCTGATAGCTACGGTCTTATCTCGTTTCGATATGCGGGAAAAAAATATGCTCGATAAGTTTTGCGCAGGCACAAGAACTGTACTGAGAAAAGAATTTTGAAAAAAAATTTGTATTATTATCTCACGGCAATTTATAAGAAAATAAGACACGTGCTCGATACGTAACGTGATTACGTGAACAAAAATTTTCATATTTAATATATCAAGTTTTACCTAACGTAGCACTGCCGAGTGGGTGGTTCATCGGAATCTGATGTAATTGCATGCTGCGCTTAATTCATCTGTATGACGTATCGATAACGATCGATTAAATCCCCCCCTTAACCCCGAGTCGATTACCATTGCCATTAGTGACTTATCTGTAAGGTAATCGCAGCGTAGCTCCTTCGGTTTCCAGGAATTTCCCCACTATCGCTCTATAAATACATTTAATCGCGAATCAGCCTATAGAACAGTCCCTAAAAGAAATATTAAAAAAAAAAAATTCTTAAAAATTTCACAGCGACAAAGATCACGAATAGCGTCGCCATTATAGATCCATAACGAGGAAAAAATCCAATAATAACAATATCGACGGATAATCCGGGTAATTAGAATTCGAATTTCGCGGTTTAAAAGGCCGCAAAAATAATTTCACCGGAAGTTTCGTCATTAGGCTCTAGTCTCGTCCCATAATACCCGCAGAAAGGACAAGGCGGTACCCAGGACTTGTAATTTGCTCAGAGCAGAGACAACGTTTCGTAGAAAATATAATTCGATTTGCCAAGGGTAAAATTTTCCAGCAGGGTTCAGTCAAGTTCCAGTAAATTTTTCAAAATCTTCGAACAGCCCAATCGCACCGCGATTTGTGAAACTATAGCAGCTCCTGCCCTCTGGGGCCACCTGGTCTACATTCAGCAACCAGAGAACCTAGCGTAACCTAAACATTTCATAATACGAGCACATGACAACATCATTATATAGAGCCTGTTCCGGCTAACGCCATTTTGAGTGTCCAGGTGCACTTTAAAAACCTCCTCATAAAGCCCATCGTAAATTCACCGGGTCGCAGAGTACTTCCTGCGCCGTCGAGCACGAAATCGCATCGATCCCAATCGCCGGCACTTCCGGTTCCGTATGAGAAAGATCCTAGGAAGAGAAATCCAAAGGAGAATAAAGCCGAGCAATAAAATCCGTAGATCCAGTAAAATAACACCGAGGAGAAAAGATATCCAGATTCAAGTAAAAAAGTACGTAGAATTATATTAAAGTTCCTGTTACCAAGTCTAAGGACAATGAGAGCACTGTACCGCATCATAGAACCCTGATACTCTTAGTCAAAGCCATCCCATACTCGTACTATAGATACGAAGTATACCCATTTCTATATAATTGACTAGAATTAGTTTCAAATTGTCCCCAGACTAACCGACAGTTATTACCAACCGCAAGAACGATAATTACTAGCATCTCTATAGTAATAATACCCACAAGTTAAATTGGATACACGAGCATAGATGCACGGAGTTACCGCGTAGACGGTATACACGAGATGTATTCACGAACAAAAGTGGACACAGGGAATCTGGTGAAAATCATTGACAGTGCTGCCAACAGTGTAAGTTAAAAAAAAAAGGGTGGTGAATACGGTCAAGATGAGATTGGTGAGGCAAAGGAGTAGCAATTTACAAAGGAACAAAGGATCGTAGGGGCAGGTTTGGTTAGGTTAGACTCGAGTTCCATTGGCGTACCGAGAGACTGCCGTGAAGGGTGGGAGGATGCGGCCGTTACGGGAGAACAGGAAGGGAAGGAGGATGTGGGGACAGGAGCGTGATTTTGGGGGGTTGCAGTCCTGGAGGGCTGAGCGACTTTCTTGGAAACGGCTGCCGCGATCGAGTCTCGAGACTTTAGAGGCAATATCAGGGGGGTATAGGTGGTGGGTTCTAGACGTTCCATGGTACGTACTACTTAGACTTCTTGTATATGTGCGCAAGGCTCTCACAAAACAGTTCTCCTAAGGGTTCACGTACGTGCCGTTCCGTTCCTGGAAACACCGCGCCGCTCACTGCGGGGATTGTTGGCCATCGCATAGGCGCGGTCATCGCTGATATTCGCGAGACATTACGAAGTATCCTTTCTCTTTGTGAACGTTGGATTGAAAATTTGAGGTGATGAGAAGAAAATGTTTTTTTGAGTTGGCAAAGAAAATTTTGAAAATTGACTCCGGTTCGAAAAAAAATGGGGAATTTTTTTCTTTGGTATATCGGGGATAATCTTTTTGAGGATATATCAGGATGAATAAGATTAGTGGGCTCGGGAAGAGGATGAAGGTGCAGCTGCGTTTGACTCCTTTTCCTGGAAAAGGGTCCTGGGGTGGTGGGGATTTTTTTCGGTTGGGCACACTGTAGAAAGTGTAGCGGGCATTGTCTGGGTTTTACGCCTATGGGGCACGAAGTGCCCCCCCCCCAGCCTCCGGGAATCGTAGCTGGAATTGCACAATGACAAACGGCTTGCATATATTCGTTTATACACCGGATTATACACGCTGTGGGTTGGTACCTTGTCTAGGGAAAAATTTTGCACAGCCCCCCCATGACAATGTGTCGTTATATGCATTGTCATCAGGGATCACGAACCTTGACGTCGGGATTACTGATACCCTGGTCTTCAGTAATTTGTCAGGGTGAGCAGGCGAAAAGATCAGGTGGGAGGTTAGAGAATGAGGGAGGGAAAAAAACTTATTTAATATGTGAAAAGGAATACAAAATTCTTGGAGTGAACACAGGGTCGAATCGCATCGTTGGTATTGATATTTGGAAATGAAAAAAATAATAAGATTACATTTAACATTGGTTTAACAGTTTTTTTTTGCTGAATTCAGTAAATTCCGTGATTATTGGAGAAAAAAATTATCTTGAATTCTTGGAAAATTATTTTTTTCTTATCGAGAGATTACTTCGAATCGACGAGACGTGATGATTATTAAGATTATAAGACGGTTGAGGTACATGGGAATTTATTAATGGATGCTGCGCGCGGCCATTTTCTTTTCAATTTAAATGGCTTCCATACAGATTTAGTGGTAAGGGGTGTATCGATTGATCTTTCAGCGGGTACTAATTACGAGAGCAGATCTTCAATTCGAGATTCAAGTCGGCGAGAACGTACGAACGAGAGATCGAGCAAGGCAGCATCTCCCTAGTTGGTCCTGGCGAAATAAAAAGGAGAAAAAAAAACTAAATTAATTCCTCAATCCCCACAGCTCGTTTATTTTCGTCTAGCGACGGTCAAGTGTAGCTGATTCTCGGAAGGATCTTCTCCTCGGCCCGGTAATCTTTGCGAATGCCGTGATTCTCTTTTATTTTGCGCGCCGGTTATCTCAGGGGCGTAACGACGAGGGAGAACACGGGCCCGAAATATGGATTTTCAGGAGTCCGATTCTTGGATCCGAATGATCATGACGAAGTAGAAAGATCGATTCCTCGTAAAGGACGACGTGCAGTTGAGAGAAAATAAAAAAAATTGTCAGCGTGAGTTTTTGAAGACTAAATTTTTCTTCTTTAAAGAATTAAGTTCTCTTTTTTCACAAAATTTAAATGTAATTCCGGTAACGCGAAAGCGCAGTTAGCTCGAACGTACTGTAGTACATATCGTCACGTTCTATGGCGTGTATACTCTATTTCGGTAGAGTATTTGTACTACGGCTTTCCAGGGATTTTAATTATCTTCACACACGGTCTGCGTACGTGATACGTTTTTTTCTCGCTCGTCTACAATAATTTATGATGTTTTTTCTTTTTGAGAACGAAACTAGCAACCATATGCCAAAATGCTAAGATTATTATTTATTACACGTGCTGATCGCTGACTTTTTTTTAAATTTTGCTCATATGCACACGCCCCTATCTCTTTCCTTCTTTTTATTGTTATATCAGGCTATTTAAATATATATATATATATATACGCACATCACGCTACATCGCGAGTGTCCCCGTCATATAAAATTCGTTCATACAATTTTGCCAAAAATACAACTGCAGAATGACATTTTAGATAATTTTTTATTTTACACCTGTGTTATCGCGTACAGCGATTAAAATACAGCCCCCTGTTATCAGCGGTAAATAAACTCGGTATCAAAAATTTTGGACAGATTTTTTCCCCGAATGCGTCCAAGGACATCCGCTGACGCATTAACCTTCTGACCCGGTGAATAAAGAAGATTCACTACAAGAATAAAAAAATTCCTACACAATGTGATATCATGTCCCACGAATTCAAAGAATGCGCAGCTTTCATTTCATCCAAGAAAAATCATTCACGCAAGATTAATAAAGCTTCATACACACCGTGTAAACATGGTCAACGATATTTAATACTTTCCATATTGGCATACATACCCACATAACTGATATCCACATATACATACGCCGATTACAGAATTCCTATTAAAATGGCAAAAAAAGGAAGTAGCAATAGAAACAAAATGAAAGTGAATATTCAAATAGTAAACCGCCTGACTGAAACTTTTACCCAATTTTTCTCCGGCTGTGACAAAGTAGGTGAAAGCAATAAAAAAAATATACAAATAAAAAACAAAAAAACATTGTTATCGCAACAGCGCCAAAAGATGTAGTTACGTACGTTGCCGAGATTAAATTTCACGAGTGCACGTAGAGAGGCGTCAATTTTGTAAGCGACGCCCGGTCAGCTGTGTAAATAGGCCAGTTTCGAAAGTACCAAGAGCTCGTCGGATCCCGGGTTAAAGAGTCAGCGGCACGAAGGAGCCGCCATAACTCGTTCTCGTAATGATCCGAAAAGTCGTAAGTCCTACGCCAGTATGAAAAGTCGAGGCTGCCTGTAGCGAAGAAGATTGCGCACGCAGCTGTACGCGAAATAAACCTCACGAACGTATATAGGTGGGATACGAGTATATACAGATAGAACGAGAGCCGCGCATCCAGTCAAAGAATTCCACGTGCTCGGTTCTTATGCTACACTGCAGATTATAGGTTGCATAAGAAAGTAGAATTTGATGTTGATTAAATAATAAAAAAGTGACAAGCGGTATGAATAAATTGTACAGACCGAGTGTACGGTCGAGCACTGATAATACGATGGACTACCGTATATAATTATTCTTCGTAAATTATCCGAAAACTTAATGTAGCGTAACATAACCTATAACGCTCAGCACCTGCGAATAGGGAAGAGTTGCTGGCTAAAGTCGGCAAGACGAATTGGAATTAACGGCACGCCACGGGCTTCCAATGCGGGTCGTTGACTGTTCAGCGAAATTGGCACTAAACTCACCTCCAGTCGAGAGAGGAGGAAAGACAAAGATAAGGATAAGAACGAAGAGCATTTACCTATAGGCAATACAAGAAGAAATTGGATGTCATTGAAATTGACGCTGAGACTGTGGTAGGGTTATACGTTAGTGTATCGATCGAAGATGGTCCTACTGTACGTACCGGGTGTTTAATTTTAGTTACAACATGGTGAACGACAAGATTCTGACTGAAATTGAGATTTTCGAGTACTCGCAGAAAATTAATAGCATCAGGGCGCTTGAGTAATATCGAGAGAGAAGTGGGAGTCGTGTAAGACTTTGTAGAATACGCGTACGTTTCGTTATTGAGTATAAAGATTTCTTTTTAGTTGATATTGGTAAGCTGTCTCTGTCAAGCACGGGTTTCCTGTGATTTTGTGTCATTTTGAAGAGTAGAGAGGACGATAAATCTAAATAAAAGGCAGGGAAGAAAAGTCAGAGTTTTTCGTCGGGATCGCAGAGGAGAATAGAAAAAGGTTATTCACGTGTTTGGTGAGGATAAGTTGACTTAACTGGGTAAAGACAAAGCCACGAAATTCTTACCTTTTTTTTGTCTCTCCTAGAAGCGTCTCGGACGCGCCGCCTACGTACACACAGGCTTTCCAAGCTTTGTATCCATTTAACACCTTCGATATCAGAGTCTTCCTTCCGGCTTTTATTATCGTTCACAAGCGAGCGGCTCCTATCCCGGCGATACAGAATTCTCTGTAATCGCATTCGCGCGATTCACTTTTACCGGATAAATCGTCGTGGCGATTTCTGTGAAGGAAACGTCTCCGCGCCTGGCAATGGTCGACGTCGCGTCGGGGCGTCGCGAAGAAACTATCCTACCATAGGGCGTGTTTCGTACTTTAGCCGCGAGATGGCAGAACTGCACGAGGTACAGTTGGCGCCATAGACACGCCAAGGTACACCTAACCAAAACTTTGTTTGACTTTTATCTATTCCGAGAAGAGAACTGACTTTTCCTGATGCAGTATTCGTCGCCGGTAACTGCTGGATTACGTGGAACCTGGTAATTTACTTATAATTTAACACCTCGATCATACCGACTTGAGACTCCTACGCCAATCGCCGTTAAACTGAAAAATTTCAAATTTCATACATTACATGCACGTTCGTCTTTAACTTTTGATCGTCCTCACTGACAGAATAAACATTTCGTAATACTTCCGAACGAGACACGCAAAGTTCTCTAAGAGGAATGGCCGTTCTACGAAACTCGTTATCGAGTCCAAGCGGCACGAAACGACACCACAACCCGTTTTATTACCAGTCACGATATACGATTCTAATAAAAAACAAAAAGTAGTTCAAACTTGGCGCCATAAGTCGCACGAGTTTTTCCAAGAAATTGCGATATTACAAATTGCGTAATATGCAGCCAAGACGTTTGATCGTGTACTTATGTCAATTTGTAAGATACTTTTAATTGTCGTTTCTAAGTAAAACCAGACTGTTCTCTAATTTTAATCGGTCCTACATTTTCTCACGCTCTCCATTCAATCCTTATCCGCTCGGAACCATCCTTACAGTATCCTTTCGTTCAGGAATTCCTTTTAAAAGCGAGAAACGATAGCCGGCAATGGACGACCCTAAATTATCAGGTACTTCAACGTCTTATCGGGCATTGGTGGCGACCTGTTCACCGCCCCTCCAGCAGTAATCTCACCTACCGATACCATACGCAGACATTAAGAGGGGCCTCGTTGCTGCAGTCACGAAAAAAGGTCCCCGAAGGGCCTCAAGCACGAAACTGGTAATATAACACGGCCGATTAAAAGAAATTAAACACAAGGAGAATGGCGTGTCCATTAAGGTGGTGTGTTACATGAAAAATATGATTTTCCAGGAAGCGAAGGGAGGAAAGGAACATTTGACAAGAGGGGTCGTCGTCTCTGACCCGCATCGTAATGGCGTTCTCTCTTTCTTGACATTTGACCTAACCCAACCCAACCCCATGCCAGGGAGGATAGAAAGATTCCGAGAAAAGAGTGAGGGACCTGGGTAAAAAAAGGTCAATTCTCATATATACATATTTATAATTCCCAAAGAAGACTTTGAGCTTCAAAAAAGTAACAATCAAATCGACTCGATTGACATTCACGGGCGTGTAGCTAAATCTATTTTTGTACACTGAAATATCGTTCTGTCTCTGTTCCCCGTGATACACTGAACAGAGACAGAGCGATGTTCTAAAATATAAAAAAATAAAATTTTCTAATACACCCCACGTCATTCGACGACCTGGGTCAAGCAGTAGATCATTACAGATGCGTTTCTCTAAGAATTCAACGTTCCTGACGCAATCAAACTGCACGGAAAATTTTCAAAGGAGTCTCGTTAGTACCAGATGCTTCTATTTTATTCCGCTAGGGGGTTCCTTACTTCGTTCGCTTGTATCGTCTGCCCTTCTTATTTCTTTATTTCTACGTCTGTCCCTGGCTCACTTGATATTTCTTCTTTCTTTTTCACACACAGGCTACTCCGACTCTCTTTGATCGTTCCCCACGTGACATCTCTCTAAGGAGCTACTTTATACCAGAACAGTTCCTCTCCGAAGCTACCACGGCGCAGTCGCACGGCTCGCGTGCAGCGCCACTTTGTACCGAAGCATTGTGCTCACCTCGTACGGCGCATCTGTCCGTGCTTTATTAGCCTATTTCTGGGAAGTCAAAAACCGGCGGGTTATTCAAATCGCCAAGAGACGCTACGTTATATCTTATTACGTAGAATTGTATTGTCGTGTCCTTACCAAAAGGACGTAACGTTCTGCTAGTGATTATTCATTCGCTTTTTTCTTTACTTTTCTTTTTCTTATTACAACCAGACCTTGGACTCTCCGAGCATCTGTCGGTCGCCTCTTGATTTTCGTGGAATTAAATTATTTCTCGAACTCTTATAATCTGTGTCTACAGCTGATAAAAAAAATATTAACCTTACTTCTTTGACGATCGACGGCATGACGCGATAACTTAAAACATATTAGGCCACGATTCCCTGAGTCTTGGAGCATGTTATTTTTATTTGACAAAAAAAAGAGAAAGAATCGCATAGACATATTTTTTTAATATTGCTACGCCATTGCCCAAAGGGGTCTGGACCGAGCCTACCCAGTCTGCCTGCCTGAATTCTGCTTCAGGCTTCAGTCCCCTATCTCTTCTTCCACGTAGAACAGCTGTCCGCTTTTAATCTCTCGTTCCTCTTAAATTCAATTCCCCCGATCGTTAATCGCACCTGGGGATCAAAGTTCAAAGAACCGTGGAGCCCGACGCCGCGGCGTCCGCACTTTTACTTCACGTCCTGGGAACGAAATATCCTGATAAGGATCCTTGGCCGCAGTTCGCAGGTGCGAGACGGATTTTAATGTATGAATATTTTTTCACGTTTTTTTACTGCTATTTTTATTCATTCAGTTTTAGCTACTATTTTTCCCTCTATCCTTGGTCCTCTCTTTCTTTTTCTCACACAATCAAACTTTATGGAGATTCGTTACTGGTCAGTGGCCTTTTTGATGTCGCTACGAAAACCTACGACCGATAACGATTTATCGCTCATGGATGATCGTTACAAGCGTTACGCGAGGAAGCGGAAATACTTGGGTGTAATATTGGTTATTGATCTCTTTGCGATCGTGACGTCACGTATGATGATAGGAAATTACGATAAGGATTCCTGGAATTTATTTTATCAGTGCCCACGCATCTATGTACGGGTCGTCATTATATTTCTTATTTTTAATCTGTTATCATTTTATTCCACCCTCCCCCCTCCCCCTTCTCTCTTTTACTGCACCTGTACTGAAACGTATTTTTTAATTCTATTGTACTCCAAGCATTTTATCTAAATTAATAATAAATATCTTTATCTCTATATATATATTTTTCTATTATTCACCGTATCAGGGGGATATACACCAATTTACTAAAATTAACCTCGGACACTACGTGGCAAATACTCAGAAAGTGCGTGCACGCGCGAATGATAACGTTTATGAGTAATCACGTTAATTTTGCAGATTTATATCCTGGAGGCTAATTATAATTTGAATATAATATAAAAGATAACGTATATTCAATTTTGGGACTAGTGAAATTTATAAATATTAATTTAGACTCGTAGCATTGTTATCAGCAGTATGTACTATTCATCGATATCATTACTCGAGCATGCAAACAAAAATTTATTATCTTTCTTTTATACTCAGAAAGTGCGTGCACGCTAAAATGATAACGCCTATGAGTAATCACGTTAATTTTGCAGATTTATATCCTGGAGGCTAATTATAATTTGAATATAATATAAAAGATAACGTATATTTGATTTTGGGATAAACGAAATGTATTAATATCGATTCAGACTCGTTGCATTGTTATCAGCAGTATTTACTGTTTATCGATATAGTTACTCGAGCATGCAAACAAAAATGCATTATCTTTCTTTTATATTTCCTAACGTTTATATACACATGTACAAAGGTAATTTTTTTTAATTTTACCTTATCTTCCTACACGTGTTATCTTTTTGTTTTACATGTGTCTTACTTGCAGCTGCGTTGTACTATGTAATTTTGTTGAACTATAGGATCTTAATCTTGCGACTGTATCAAGATAAAAAAACATTGTGTATATATCTTTTCGTATTGTTTATCATATCCGAAGAATATACAGCGATTTACTAATTGAAATTCAGACACTACGTGAAAAGTAGCCTTAAAATGCGTCTTAGATACGGATAATAAATTTCAAGAATAGTAAAATTCATTCGCAGATTTCTTCTTTATCGCCCCGGCTAATTATGACTAATGTTATCTATTCCAAGTAAGCGATTAATATTCCGCGATAGAAAGCGTTGAAAAAAATTTTATATCCAAGCCACTTATACGGTACAAGCAATACCAAAGAAAAAATTTATCGACTTTAAGCCTGACTTTCAATGCTGCGTTTAAATCTGCAAAATATTTCATGAGAATGCGTTTAATACAATTTTGTATCCAATCGACATATATGGGACGAACAATATTTAGGGGGAAAAAAAATTTAATTTTAAGTCCGACTTTGAATGCGTCCAAGCCACAAAAGTTATTTCGTGAATCCGAAAATAAATTCCCGAAACAGCCGTGTGTCACGATTTGTGATTCACAAATTTTGAACTTGACCGAGAAACCACAAGTGACAATGTCACTGATCACGTAACTGACCACGATTTCCGTAAGTATATTTATGTGGTTTAAAAAAAAATCAACAGATACACAACATATATATCTACTGATTACGACTATCAACATTACGTAATAGTTCCTTATACGAAAACCATCGGAAATCCTGTTGAATTTTCCGCTACCGAATGAATCGCACGAAACGTCCTCGGATCTGAATTACCGGAGCATATCAGATCTAACGGAAAGTTCCGTTTCTTACGAGACTCGAGATCGAACGGAACATTCCGTTAGAGCTAATATATAATTATCTGAAGAATCGCCGAAGCGCTACATGACAATAATTAGACTTTATTCAAACCTCAAATAAATAATAATAACAAAAGTCCGAACACGCAGGTGCAACGTGGAATTATCTTTACGCCGCGTCACGCAGCACTTTCAATTTACCTTAATTCTAACCGTTTTTCATTCCCAACGGAAGTAGCGCGTTTGCCATGTATAGGTACGATGTTGCCATATTGACATCCGGAATAATTATCTGCACAATCAACTGTCCCAAGGGGCCCCCATAAAGAGGGTCCCAATCGTTAATATGCATATTCATAACCAGCACGTAAAAGTTCCACCGAGTCGTGATGATTATTAGTTTCACATGGTAAACGCCTGTTCACAGTTTCCATCCGAGTGTCGGCTACGTCCGCCAGGTGGCGACGTAGGACGACGTTACAACCTAACCTGAAACAAACCTAAAACAATTTCGAAACACGTGTGCAAAGCGATGATTAAATTTCTATGGAATTTAATATCGTCGACTGTTATTATTATTTAATTTTTTTTTAATACCTTCCAAGGATCCTCCTCGCTTCCGTCAGCTTTCATACTTTCTCCTCACTTCCGGTGATTTTATAATCTTTTTCCTCGTTTTCACTCCCCTCCATTTCAATTCTCCTTCTCTTAAGCCTGCCAAGGGTGAGGCGCCTCTACAAACCAAATTGCATCCGCAGATGTTCCGGCCGTGGGCTCGTGGACGCAATATGCCGTGTATTTCCGAGAAGACCTTCCATAAATAGCACATAAAGAAGCATCCACACCGAAACGGCTACCTGGAATCGTACGTCTGAACTGAAACGCGCTGAATGTATTACGTCATTCGCACTACGTCAGTCAGTCGCTCGTTAGACCGATGACGTCAAAAGGGAGACCCTTAGTCGTCGCGCATTGAGGATAAAGAATAAATTCAAAAATTGCCGCCAATTACGTCGACTTACTTCGTACAGCTATTATCTATACACATCGAGTGACAACAGCGTCCCGACCTTCATTCAAGCAATTGGAACGGATAATAGCCATATGAAAATGCGCCTTTAGTCCTTCTTACCTATCGCAAAACGTAACGTATTCTCGCAACGAATTATTCAAACGGTCTCTTATGATTCAAAACGTTGGAATCCGCTTTCTCCGAAGCTTTGTTTCCTACGGTATTATTCCTCTTTGTCTCTCCTCCTTCGTATTCTCGTTACAATCAAACCGTACCGGGACATCAATCGCATTATGACAGAAGACAAGCAGCAATATTTACTCCGTTCCAAGTAAGACGTTCTTTGGCCGGTATACCAAGTAAGCAGCCAACTTCTTTTTGCCGCCGCCAGACGTCACTTTTTGTCAGTCGTTAGACCGTGGGACATGGTTACGCGATGTAACGAGAATATAATTGATATATGGTAGGTATGTGATATGAAGATTTATTATTGTACAAAATGAAAAATATATTAATATAAAGACCGCGAGAAATTATAATAAATATAATTGACAACCGATATCAGCTCGTAACGATGCCTGGGATTGGTATCTGAATGTAATTACCGTATAGGGCGCATACACACCGTGGCTATATCGCATTACCCAGTACGACGTAATTATAGGATATAACGCAATTTTAACTGTCATTATCGTGAGCGGTTCCGAGCGTTATAATTTACGAAATTCTCTAAGGACTTTTTTTTCCCTCTACTCTTTCTTAGGTGATTATACGTGTGCGCGTTATATTTCGATATATAGATATATCACGTGTGCTAACTTCCCTTGTGGGTTTTGTGTCTGTACGTGTGCATGTACCTGCTGGAATATAATCGCTGCGGCTGGCGCATTGCTGACTTCGATATCTCCTTCCAGCAACTGCGGTTCTCCAAAAGTCGTTAAAGTCCCTATCGGTAACGACTTGCCGGAACTCAACGGGGAGAGGGACTAAAGCCGCCTCGTTTTCTTCACGGGCATTCGTCGTCCGATAGCGGCGATTTCGTCGAAAGGCGGGCAGCCTCCTTCCTGGGGCACCTCCTTCCTGGAGCACCTCCTTCCTGGGGCACCTCGAATCACGATCATGGGTGAGGAAGGAAAAAAAATAGAAACGGGGAGACGATAAAGGGAATTTTATCGAGATAAATGAAGTGGATACGAACGAGATAGGAACAGGGAAAAAATATTTGATTTGAAAAAAAAAAGAAAGAGTAAACTTTACTTGGAATTATCTGTGAGAATTTTATGGTATGGAAACAGTGTTGTGATATAGAGATAAGATTATTGATTCGTATTAGATTTTTTTATTAGAATTTTTTTTGTGTTCTATGGTCACTGTACTATCGGTCGGTGATAACCGATTCACTTTTGTTTTATGCTGCAGTGGGTTAGGGCCTGTTTTTTGCATTTATGCATCGTTTGGTTTTTTTATTTTTTTTTTAAACATTTGTAAATTGGTTACCCGTTCTTATTGGCTGCGTAGTTATAAATTCGAATCGGTCGAAATTCGTTGCGTGAAAAATTGAACAGGCTCCTGTGGACCGATCTTTAAAGAGACGCGCATGTACGCGGGCAGCCTTTAATGGCCGACAAAATCGATCGGTTCTCGGTACAATTTAAATAAGTCACGCTCGATGTGGTTTGCGCGTATCAAAAATTGCTTCGTAGAATAGCCGGCAGAGGGACGACGGGAACGATAAAAGACGAAAAGTTGCCTCCTGTGAGGTTTGAACTCACGACCCCTGGTTTACGAGACCAGTGCTCTACCACTGAGCTAAAGAGGCTACCTGTTCAAAAGAAGAGAAAAATGACGTATACAAAGTACGATGTATTTGTAAGATAAATTTTGCAAAGAATTTCTTTTTTAATTCTTTATTATTTCTTGCATGAAATTTTCTAAATTTTATCTCCGTCGTCACGTGTACTTGTTATTGGAACATTTTATCGGGCTTCGAATTTTATTGAAAAATTTTTCTTTTCTCATACTTACTATATTCTTTCTCACGGTTCTTATTACGGTAATGCCGAAACGATGTTCCTGGTTTTTTATACATACTGTACACTTTGTTTTTACCGTTTACAATTCCAGACACGCAAACTCATACTGGAGAGAGCTTGATTGCTCTCGAGGTACTTGTTTACCTCGAAATATGATGCGGGAAAGAGGATGATAAATGACAGAAACAGGAACGTTACGAACATATCAATTTTAAATGATCGGGCAGTGTCATCCTACCGAGAAACGCGCATGACAATCACGCGACTCTTGTTATAAACTGTACTTGAATGTGACTTGTGGATTCTTTCCAAAAAAATAATGGTGGTATATATACCTGTATACACCTCCACTGAATTATTACTAAACCATAACTGTTAAGTAAAAAAATACTAAATCGTTTGTTTAAATAAAAAAAATGCCTATTTCTATACAGCCAAAATTAAAAGTTTTCAAGGTTATCTCAAAAACTTTGTCCGATTGAAAGAAAAAAGATCGACGAAAATCCATTAATCGAATTAATTAGAATCGATTAGTAAGTAGAAACGAGAGTGAAGCTAAATCCTTAATGAAAAGAGTACAATGAAATCGCTCGTTAGTATCGACAATCGCCCTACGGGGTCCCTACAGTATGGTATAATGTATTCTTTCGCGTTCGGCGAACGGCGGTAATTAATTTTTTGCTTCATCAAGATAGATTTCAATTACCGGCAGGAGACCACCACCGGCTAAATGACTGCCGGATTTCTGGAAGGCAGCTTTACTCGGAACGTGAAAAGAAAAATGGCCGTCTGGGTCCTGCGATCGTTCCTCTTCCCGTCGCCAATGAACATTTTAATCGAAGGGAGTGGATAAATTGCCTAAAAAAAAAGTTTACTCCATATTCTTCTTCTCCACTCCAAAATCCAACGCCAAGCACCATTCGAGACGAGTCTACAAACTTTTTTAGCAAAAATGAAAAAAAAGGGGGTAAATTCAAAACTCCATTTTCCGTCGCGTCTAACTTTTCCGCGAAGTATTAAATATTTAAAGAAATTCCATCGCGCTTCGTCATAACGCTACAACGTTCTTAATCCGTTGCTAAAATTGGGTTCAACATTCGCGCAACACTGGTTACGTCTATCGACGTTTGTAGGTTATGACACGCAGAAGTCTGCGTAAGAGAAAAACATTCGCGTAGATGTCATTCAGTATAATGCAATAACTTTAACAAGATTCGTCATATTTCGGAAAGAATTCGTCATTGCTTACGTATATCCTAATCCTCCGCATCAATGACATCCAAATTTTCCTCAGTGCTTCGCCAACGTAATTTTCATAAGGCTTTACACGCAAAGGTCTTCGTGGAAGCCATGAAAGCGTCGCTGATTGAAATCAGCGCGAAATAGAACATAGAAAGAGCCACTTGAATACGCATACGCGTATCGGACGGTGAAGCAGATCAAGGTATTAGAACATAAATATACAGGGTGTCCCATTTTAACTTAGACAGTGGAATATCTCGAACACAGGGAGTTTTCATAAAAAATGTTTGAGACAAAAGTTTTCGGGTTCGAAGGGGGCCACCTAGTGAGATATCTGAAT
>JARQTI010000461.1:63422-231595 GCA_030142655.1 Trachelus tabidus | reverse complement strand
GAACCCGAAAACTTTTGTCTCAAACATTTTTTATGAAAACTCCCTGTTTTCGAGATATTCCACTGTCTAAGTTAAAACGGGACACCCTGTATAAAAGATAAAGCAAAAGTCGTGTCGAGGGCTCGAACTGACCCAGATTTTTCGTAACGTACTCTATTTTCACGTTTCCGCGTAAGACAGTCATCTCGGGCGGCCATCTTGGCCTGTGGTTCGGCCAGCTGTGTCCCGTGGCAAATAATACCGGATTATGGTTTGACGTACGTGCAGCGCTACGTATCTCTCTGCCGGCAGGAAATTGCATTAGAGGACAGGACGCTTCGCGATCACGCATTATAGAGACTAGGCTCTTTTGCGTTTCTACGAATTGTTGACCAGACTATTTTGATACGATCCTGACCGCTTCTCGGAAGCCGACCGGTTAATTCGGTCGACAGAAAACAACTAACTACTATGGCATACAGACTGATACGTATGTCGCGTGTTGGCTATGCTTTTAAATAGTAATACTTCATATGCTTGTATACGCTGTTACCAATCTAAGTATCCACGGTGCATCGCGCGAATGGAAAACGAAATTGAAAGTCAAATGCGCGATTAAAAAATAAAGCTCTGTATTTTTGTTTTATTTATACAGTGAATATATAATATTAATTATTGTACGATATAATATTGCTGATAGGCAAGTGTGCGTCACTCGCTTAAAGATACGTCATTGTGGCGGAAGGATATAACGGGAATATATTCAAATCGAATAACCGATCAATCAAAATGCCAATAACGTAGGGAAAGACTTGTGAAAATTTTGGATGACAACAATGGAATTTTCATGATTTTTTTTAATGAAGTTAAAAATGAAATATGTTTATCGTTGAGTATGTGACGTTGTCTCGAGCAGTTATTCGAAAATATTTTTTTTTACTTGGGTTTTTTTTATATGGCAGTAAATATTAATGACACGTAAGAACACATACGTATCTCGTTAATATTTTATATCTGATCCGATGCGTATTTGCGTATCAGTCTAATTCTTTCTAGGTACTGTGTCGCGCGCTCTTATCATTTTATCAGACTGGTAATCGCGCCGTATTATTCCCGATTTTTAAGGAACCTAATTGCAGAGAATCACTAGGATTTTTCATAAAATCGAATTTATACCGACACAACTGCTAATCGATATTAATTAATAACATTGTGTTAATAATTTCAAAAAATCATTTATCCTTATCATCGATCCACACGAATCAAAGTGGAATTGTAAAAGCTCAATATAAAACGTTCAACACATTTTTCAGTAACAATATACAAGAATAATCACATTCGATTATTCGTCTTACCGAAAAATTAAATACCCAACAAACGTTATTTAATATATCGTACTTAGAAATTGCAATAAATTTTTAACAGTCCAAAGAAAGCGCGTAAAGAAAATTTCATTGAGTAAATTTTTTTGAGTTTCAAACTCACGTCACTCGGGTCTAATATTAAACAAGAAATGTATTAGTAAAAAAATTGCAATTTCGAAACCCCCCTCCCTTTTTTACAAAAATATCACATCGGTGACGTTACCCATTGTACTTTTCGTGAATACAAAAAAAGATCCTTTTCTTCTGGTTCAACAACGTCATAAAAAAAAGATGGCGACACAACCTATTACGTAAACACTCGTTCCCCCCGCCCTTAGGAATTCAAATTACGCAGCAAGAAATTTGTCGCTTTCAGACACTTAGGCCAAAAATACTTTCTTCGAGCATGCCAAAAACTCTGTTACCGATTGTCGAACGAACGGCGCCACCTTATTCTTAGCATCTGTCTTACCTGACGGGCAGACTTTGCAAGCGCGCTAACGGCTAAATATGTCGTCGCGTGTGTTCGCAAATACGATGACGTCGATGTCAACCGACGAAAATACAAAAATACTACGGATGCCAGACGGTCTGGCAACGTCACGGGACAGTTACTCATCATAGCTAAATTCTTGTTTCTCTTTTATTATTCTTTTTCATTCTCTTTTTCTTCTTGTTTACCCCCTTCATTTTTATTCCTTTTTTCTCATTCCTGTTAACCTATTTTTTCCATCCATATACGCCTTTGTTAGACCATCCTTTGACCTTTGCACAATCTTTCACCAGAGATCTTATATGGTATCTTTCTTCTCTTTCTCTTTCTCTTTCTCTTTGCCAATCCTTAGGAATCCTTCCAGGAACATGTTGTGATTCCAATGGACGGAACCTTCTTCGGACGCAGCTGATTCATCAAACGGAATATATCTTATGCCTATGCGTCAAGATATCCTTATGTCTACCTATTGTTGCCATTTTTTACACTCTGCTCGTTATACGTTACGGTGATGATAAAAATTGTATAAGTCTTGTATTACGATAGTGTATATTTATATACGGATCTTGAGTGTTCCGTGTGTGGACGTTTTAGTGGATTTTTGAGTCCTGATCGTCAAGGATGCCTTGGCCTTTCTCTTTCGAGTTGGATCACCTGTGATATAATAATGACGTTCGGTATAGTCAATAATGAGATGAATCAGTTCTAAAAATAAATCCAATACGTTACCAAAATAGAAACAGCGAGTATCGATTTGTTGGTCGTTAGAGCGAACCCTGAAATTTTACAATGAAAATCGACACGGTGAGATTTTCCAAAAATATTTTTCATTCGCCATTTTTTGCCTGAAAAACTGACCTTACGTGCCCTCGTAGAGAAATACGTAGCCCTCGTTTTGTAATCCGATAAGAAATTAAGTTAATACTGTAGCTGCATATGATTTTTTTTACAGGAAATTTATTTAAATTTTCATATGAGAGCCCGAGTAAAAATTTTTTCCTCCACAAAAATTTACATAAATTTCTTATGGGCATTCCCAAATATTACGTTTTCACGCGTAGGTTAGATTAGGTTATATATTCTCATACGCTTTCGTTTTGATCTGTATGCACGTAACAAATTATACACTTGATTGGTGTCTGATAAAAGTTCCATGAAAGGTGAATCAATGCACGTATAAAAAAAGAAATATAGGTACGAATCAATAGCTGTGCCTGGAACGATATTTTGAAAATTTCGTAAAAATCTACGACTTTGAATTTTTCATTTTTCTTTTTCATCGTTCGAAGAATCCATTACTAACATCGACAGATTATTTCCAGCGACCTGTACGAGTGCCTATACCTATATATCTAAAAAATTTCACGTATCAGTCACGTTCCTTATATGTATATCCGTCAGAAATAATTTCAACCCAAAAAAAAGATGCTAACCAACATACCCCGCCTGACAACGTTGTAACTCGTAAAAAAAAACCAAACAGTAAAATAAAAAAAATTACCAGACAGTCTGTCAACGATCCATATTTGCAGAATCATATTTCTACGAAAAATCGCAAAAGCAAATGACATGTGAATCAACCATAATCAATTCATTCCACCCATTTACTATTTCGAATTATTAACTATTCCGCCATAATTAATTTGCCACGAGTCTTCCTCAATTCCGAAAATGAGCAAAGAGTACATATTAAAAAATAGTCAAGGTCAAAATTTTGCTCTAAAAATATCATGGAACCACAATGCATCAGGCTAGACCATATACAGATGTTTCTATAAGGTCTGTTCCGGGAAGCGTCGGAAGACCACGTGCCGTTGTACTCAATATATATATATATAGAGACTATAGCTTCAAGGCAGTTTACATTCTGACGGTTGACACGCGACAGCGATTGTTATCGCTTGGGAATCGTCCTAACGAGGTGCGGTGAATCGTATCGCATGCCTGAATTCGTTTACCCGTAAACGCGGAACATGAACATAACCTCAATAGTCGTAGCACCCGGGACGAATTGCTCAAGGAAACTCGATATATTCGATTTCTCAGTAAAACCCATCAATATCGAGATCCTTTAGGTTAGCTTGTCAGTTAGTCACTGCGTGAACAAATAACAAAGAATAAGAACACGGGTTAAGCTAATCGTCCCTTCCACTAAAGTTATTCCTATTATCTTCTTGTACACAGCAATTAATAACCAGCTAGTAGATTATGGTCGATCCACTCGTTAAAAATTTGTGCATAGACCTACGACTGAAGAGAGTTAGGAAACTCGAGTGACAGAAATTTCGCGTATGACTGAAAAGTCTTTTACGAATCCTGTGAAAATTAGCCCTCTAGTCTACATCCAGTGACCCAAGCGCAGCGTGGCGACAAAAAATGTTGCAAACCAGAGGATAAAATTTCTTTTGGTTCTCACGATAAAATGAGGAATGCAAAGATTTTTTTGTAATGATAATATTTAAATAAGTACTTTTTAATTTTTTTTGCAATGATGAAATAAATAGGATTGGGTAACACGTAACAAAATTTTTTCTCTAAAATATTTAACCACACAAACATCATATACGGAACGTGTATAGTATTTTTTTTAAATTCTTTAATTTTTTATCTTTGCCATAAGCTAATTCCAATGCATACCTAAGACGTATAGTAAAAGTACGACGCGCCCCTCTAGTTCTTCCAGGTGCCGACAAAGAGATAGATTATCACGCGATTCCACGTATACGCGAGAGAAAAAGGAAATAGGATGGCAGACTGGATCATGAGTTCTCGTAAAAGCAGACGGTAAGATCATGATTCCTTGTAGAAGAGTCACTGGGCGAGGAATGAGGTGGGAGGGGTTGTGGACCTGAACCCTGCAGAGACTGAACTCTTATTCGGGGAAGTGGACTTGAATCCTACATAAGAGATCCTTACCGAATCGTCCTTCCCATAAAGACCCAACGTCCAAGAGTCAGGAACAGCCATTGCTAAAGAAGAAGTCATCTTAATTCTTCATACCCAAGAATAGAGACGATTCTCAGGAACGAACAGGGATGGTTTGTACCGTGTGAGTATATCTGAAGAATAAAAAAATTTCCATATAAGGATTAACGATTCGATAAAAAAAAATTCCAATTCATATTTATCATACTTTCTAGTAATCCATATAGACGCCCAACCTTCCGGCTGAAACGTGCTGTACAATGCTGGTTACACGGGACGTCGTTATTCATCGTGGAATAATTCATTTGCCGGCGACGCTGGCGACATCTGTCGGAAGAATAAAATTTACCTTCCACGAATCATGAACCTCGACCGTACCAACGGACACTTCTGATTGGTTCCTTATGGTACCAGCTAACGCGTCATCGTGGATGTGATATACGATAAATAACCACACCCTTTCTTTTGCAGGAACCAGTACAACCCTTTGTTAAGAACAGGGATAGAAATGACTCTCCAGACAACCCACGCCTCTGGCCCACCTTACTTGTACCTTCTTCCGGGAATGGGAATCATCGACCATGGGACAGACTTCAAAGAATTATTATAAATGATCCTTGAACGAGTTTCTGTGTTTGTTAGGCTCCTTTTGATACGATCAAGCAAAATTTTATACGGGGAACTCGATTTACTCGACTAACAGCAGCCGAGTCGTAAATCATTTTCTTCTTTTTTTCTAACAAGAAAACGAGCCATCACAGTCGAAGTATGTGGAAAATATTGGCTATATGATTTTTAAACGGCTTTGATACTTTTATCTGGATTTTTTAACGTACCAATCATTATAAATACAGTAAGTTGTTAAAGGCCATTCTACAATGCAACGGAACACGGAACATATAAGCGGCGCGATATTCAAATGTATATAAAAAAATTTACCAAACAGTCTGTCAACGATCCATATTTGCAAAATTATATTTCGCCGCCAATATTTTCATGCGTGAAATGTCATTACCTGTCATCTGTCATTACTAACTCTATAGACGAGGTCATTATCAATATCGTTAGGGACATCAAATTTTTCTACGATAAAAGTCATCGTGACTTTAAAAATGGAGTAAGGATTTAGTTATCTACGCGTACACATTTTTTTAATATTTATATATTGACAGATAATGACAGGTGACAGGTAATGACGTTTCGCGTATGAAAATATTGGCGGTGCAATTGTTTTTTTACGGGAATACGTAATGAAATACGGAGTACGGAACGTGATGAGCAGCATCGAGCATGCCCCGTTCTGTAATCTGTAACGGCTTCCGGCTCCCTAGCAACCGCTTCCGTATCGTTGGTATGTCCGAGCGTAGCCAAAATCATAGAGACTTAGTAAACGCTCGGTTTTAAAAACGATTTTCTCCTTCTTGATTGGAGGATCCAATGGAATTAGGGAAATATAAAGTTGAATATCGCTCCGCTTATACGTTCCGTGTTACGTATTCCGTTGCATTGTAGAATGGCCTTAAGAGACAATGGTCTTAGACGTTATCAATGTCACAATAGAATTTCGAAAAAATATACCTGATTTTGAGAGACAAGTTGATTGTCGCGAATTTAAAGTTCAATGTTTTTTTTCATTATTCAGAAAATTATGTAATGGCTTGTTTTATACATTTTTTTTTAACAGTCAGTTGTTTTTTTTATACGTGTAAATTTATACACTATGTCCTCCATATTGTTCTTCGTTCGTGTTATCACCGAACAGTGATACCGAAAGGTCGATACGTTTATATTTTTACTTGTTTCGAGCAATTATTAAAGCGTGACGCTTTAATGCGTGTCATGGCTTATTAATTGTGTCTGATTAGATCGCTAATAACTTCCGGCTACATTGGTCACGATAAGGTACATGAACATTGTGTTGAAGACACGGAGTAACTCGTTGTCACTTAAAGATAAGAAATTTTAATCGCCATTCTTGGGATTAAGAAATTGTGTTTGTACAGAATGGACGATCCTTCAGATATCTAAATATCCACTTACTAATTGTAAGACGACGTCATTGTTGAATCACTGCATCACACTGTTTACAATGTTATTTCATATTCAGTATTGTTTTTGCAATGCAAAGTAGTCCACGAAGAACGATGCGACGCACTGAAAGTGCGTGACTTTTGACTTTGAATTTGCACTCCAATGATAACGAACCTCTTAAAACTACAGTTTGTGTCGTTTAGAATTCATTCGTATGGACTATCTCGACGACTAATATTTGAAATTACGTAGCGCGCGCCATCTCGGAGGGACGCTTCGAAACTTGTGAGTAGCTTTGAAGATTCAAACGATTTAATACTGGTAAAGCGGTATCTCACGGTGAATTACCATTGAATATTCATTGAAGTTACTAGCAAATAGTAATTATTATAATGGACTATCGAGATATGGCCATAAAATTTATAATTAAAAAATTCACTCATTATACGTTTACAGTACCTGAACATAATCTCAAAATGATGCTAATATTAAGTACACTATATCTAGTGTCTATAAAATTGCCTGTCTTCAGGCGCTGCGTATATTGTACGGTTGTTTGCATAGTTTCAGGCGTTTTAAAACTGCCAATATTGAATTACCGTATGTTGGGACAGATGGCGCCACTAACGATTTCCAACATTTGAAATTGAACGATATCTAGTTTGACCGTTTGACGATCGAAATTTGGACACTGTAAAAGGACTTGAATGCATTTCCCGCGTACACAATTGACCTTAGCGATATTATTGATTATTGTTAAACAAAATTTTGTATATTAAAATAAATAATCGTCGACTTCAGCAATGCTATAGTCGCTTTACTATGAGTCCAGACATTGGGGGATCGTTAGCGTGAAACGATAAGACCATAGTAAACAAAGACAGCACGAGGCCCTGTATTTTTTTGTATGCCAAGTGGAGCCAAAGCAACAGTACAAATAATTATTTGACCAGTAAATATTTCCTCTCTTTACAAGCGACAAGCGCAGTCGAAATGAACCAGCGTCCCAATCAGGATAGGATACCGGTACCAGAAAGAGAAACAGGATTTATCCTGTAAAGTATAAAAGGATTCGTGTAAGGCTGGTCGCTATGTACACCGCGGCGACATTAAAGGCGAACTCTCACCAAAAGCGGTCACCAGTCACGGCTATGTAAGTAGCCATAATGAAACACATCACGATCTCCTCCCTACTTACTTAGTCCGCCATATTTGACTATTTATTCAACAATTCCTTTTTTTTTCCTCCATTTGATTTCCCTTCTTAAGCAATTCATACCCTCTGCTCTTTCAATTCCATTCATTCCACAGACTCGTTCGACGTTGCACGCGCATTTACATTATATCCAACTAAGAAAATACCGATCGAGACACTTACTCACGCTTTTTGACCGCCTTACCGATCAATACGGTGAAAGTTCTATTATCAATCTCAACACAAGATGCAACGTTGAATGGTAGTGATCCAATTATCCATATCCGATCGAGCGACCGCAGCGCCACACAATGTCAGGGACTTAATTTGGAACATTCGATTCGCTTATATCAATGAGTGGAGGTTGAATACATTAAAGGATGTTTAAAAAAACGACAAAGAAGAATCGATCCTTTCTTATCTTTCATAGCTTTCTCCTCGAGAAAGAGATGTGTTAATAAAGACGAACAATCAATTCGGTTTTAGTTCCGACTGATGTCCTGTGAAAAATGCAAGGATTTCCTTGTATTATTTGTGTCGCCTCTATCGACAGATTCTGTTACTGTACAATCTATATAATTAGATTATATAATTAAATTAAAATCTATATAATTAGACAATCCTTTTCAAGCATTCGTTTTATCTTTCGTTAGATTTGCCTACAATTTCATTTTTCAAAAGTCATTTAGGGTTACTAATTTTAAATCAGCGGTCAGAATCTCAATAATCCTAATGGTATGCCCAATAAAAATCACATTCGTATAGCAAATTTCTATATATAAAATTATAAAATCATATTGTATATCGTAAAATATTTTTGTATGAAAAAAAATTGTTGCACTTGAACAATTTTTAACCGGCATAATGATTCGGCGATTTCGAATCTATTAATTCAGATTTCAAATTCAGATTAAGAGACCCTCAAAACTCCCTTATACCTAATTTCATGGAAATTAAACAATAAACAATATGTTTTGTCACTTCGACCAGCTGTTCTTTATATAGAACACTACTTTAATGGAAAGTTTTTACATTACCTTTTCACAATATCTGATTGACTATGTTACATTGCACACAGACTGCTTGTACATACACAACAATTTTGTCTAGCTTGTTTAGTCGTGGATGTTAGCTTAGCCGCTCGTCCGTATAACGAGGCCTATTTATTTTCTAAACGGTCCTTAAGTGTACCACTTTTTATAAGGGACACTTCTTCCTCTTCTTCTTCTTCTTCACGCGACTATTAGGCAGTCAATTATTAGCGGGCGCGCCATAACCTTTTGTTTTGCGTGCGACACTTTCAAGATGCTCGACGTACCCAGTCACGACACGTCCAGCTGCACTTTTTTCTCCAACTCTTTGTACCCACATCGCACGAATAATTAATCAGCCATTTCTCAAGGTAGAGAAATTATTTACTCTGCGATATAAACTTCCTTTTTACGTTCGATTAAAATGTTACGATCAGTTTTTAATTCCCCGACTCACCGCCAGGGCGATTACACGCCACGAGCGCCACCAAGTTCGAAGAACTTTTTCAGAGCGGGAAATACAAAAACAATTTACTTACTATCTCACAATTTTTCGACTAATGGGTTCGCGCGGCACACGAAAGATTTACAGAGAAAAATCCATAATCTTGAAATAAAATATTTGAAAATTTGTATATCAGACAAATAAATTTCATTTTTTTCTTTCATACCGCGACCAAATCGTTACTGTTGTCACGTATATTTTCAAATGAAAATTACTTCAGCACGTGACTATAAGGTTTGAACTATTTTCCCGTGAGCATCGTAATCCTTACAACCACTTAGTAATTCTCTCAGAAGTCAATTACAGTTTTTCTCACCTCCAACCGGTAGCATCAATCTTGTCTTCCTCGCGCAGCAACAGAGATTCGTCATCGGCAAACGACACTCATTTCCACATTGCAGGCATGTGATTTTCGACTGTGCAGAATTTCAACGGTAGCAGAGATTGTTAAGTTAAGGCCGGCACGTGGATAGCTTCCAGGTAGAAATTAACGCATTGGGTTTTTACTTCCGGTGCGTACGCCTCACCTCAAGATGGATGGACACGTGTTGAAGTTGAATATGGGCCGGGATTGGCCAGGATTGGGCAGGATGCCGGTATAACGACTGCCGGGACAGAATAATGAGCCATCAATCCTGCCAGAAGGGACTCTTCCTGCGAGTAATCGTCGGGATTGCTCATTAGCGGAGTTTGAGATCTGGTAAAAACTTCACTTCGAAGTTGGATCATGATGCTCTGATTGTTGAACGAGAGAGAGAGAGAGAGAGAAAAAAAAGAGAAAGAGATAGCGAATTAAAAAAACCTCATGTAACCGCCATCTGATCGATCTGCTTCTGATTGGATTTTTCCGGAGATCAATGACCTACGGTCGGTAAAGAAGTTTTTTCTCCCCATTTCCTTTAATAATTCCAAAGTTCCAAACCAGAGGTACGTAATTAGTGTTACCAAATCGACTCGTCATTCATATAATTATAGTTACATCGCCCGGAATACACAGCGAGAAGATTATCGTACGATTTTCAATCTCTTAACGATAATAAATCATGTAACGATAAAATTGTACGAGTTCGTCCGAAACGCACGATAAATAGAGCAAATAGCAGGAGTCAAATAGATGGGTTAGTTGATATTAACGATTTCGTTGACAAAAAGCTCATCCTGTGCCAACCGGATGGAAACCGGGACCATCCGATTTCACGTTTAAGCATTTTAAGGTAGGACTAGAATATCCAATCAGTAATTCCTCGCAGTGCAATCCTATGAAAAACATTAGAAATCGACAGAAGACATCGATCAGATCGATATCGATATAAAGAGGCGTGGAAAAGTTGTAAATAAAAAAAATCGATGCAGTCCAAGAGTCGCGCTCTGAATCACAGCCAGGCCTAATATAGTAGATAGTACCCAAGCTACTTATCTACCTTATGACAGTTTATTCATCGCCGAAAAATTTCTCACGCAAGTATCCATTACAGTCCTCAATAAAAATATTCAAAAAACCGTATTTACAACCTTCATACACCATTACTCGCGCCAAGACTAAAGTAGCGAGACCAGCAGATCCTTCGTACCTCCCAGCTACAGATATGATCTCTAAAAAATTTTCTATCCTTTTCAAAAAAAATTCACCGCCTGTGATCTCCTTCAAAGGCTTCATCAGAGCCATATAAAGTACTTTGCGCTCTTACCAATGTGACTTTCCATTTTTTGCGCATGCGCACTACCATCTGCATCGCATTCAAACTATCAGTTACGGCGACTCTAGAATTTCATAGTTTATGATTTTATAAACTAAACCCGATTCCATTTATCATTACCATGAATACTAGGCATTATCACTCATCAATATGATCGTCATTATCATCATCACTCATCGATGAAATTCTCATAATTATTCGAAAGTGACTCTCCCCCCTCCCCTCCCTTTCCACCAACCCCCTCCAACAGTTGTCATCTCGATTTCACGACCTTCGCGCTCGACTAACTTCACAGCATAGTCCCTATCGAGTACTACTGACTTTGATGACTCTGTTCACAGGTTAGAATTTAACGTGCAAGCTCATACCGATCCTACCATAAATTATGCGTGCGCATAGATGGCTAACTCTTATACTGATCGTGATACGGTATTCATATGTATTAAGATGCACGTCGGTAGTTGGCTGGGACGATTCAAATTTAGTCCAGAAATTATTCAAAGACTCGGTAATGCATGATGATCGGAATGTAATTGCGAATCCAGGATCTATGCAATTACTTGATTTCGATGAGCAGCAGCTGAGATTAATATACGGTGGGGCATTACGGCAGTCCAGTTCCAGTTGGATCTACGGTTAGTTTCTTGGGACATTATTATTGTTATCATTATTAATATCGTCATCATCATCATCATCATCATCATTGGTGGAACGGCACGATCGGATCCACAGTGAACTATTGATTATATTACCAGGTATTACCAGCAACAGATAATCCAGAGTGATTTTTCGTCTTGGATCATTATTAAATATGTATAACCGATTGATACGCGCCGGCGTAGCGGATCGAGACGATATTGAGAAATTTGTACGGATTGGATGCGCTTGCGATTTTTACAAATTTTTTGCATTTGCTATTGGAATGAATTTTGAGGTTGGAATTTATTGGCTGATAATTATTATCGAGTTTAACGATCGTGTTTGGTGGTGCTAATGGAGGTTATTGGATAATGAAATTTCTTTTTAATTAATCAAAGTGTAATTTGTCCGCGGATTTTAATTGCTTAGGGATTATTTATGGCCCCTTTGCAGATAATAAAAATGACGTTATCGGTGTTGCGTTAATTGTTGGGAATTTATTAATACTATTATTCACGCCTGGTTATGGATTTATAATGAGTCAATTATTGTAATGAAATTCTTATGGATCTTTAGTGGATTTATTTATCGCTCGCTTAATCATATGTTATACTTACTTGCTGGTTACGGATGCTACTGGTATTTCTGCTTTTATACTCGTTCCTTATACTTTCGAACTACTTCCATACCCCGGGCTGTTTATTACACCTGTTCCTTGAAGGCCACTTAGCCCTGCTACATGAAATTACCTAGAAGCAAGAGTATTATCCGATTTTATAATCGGACATGTTGGATTGGCACTCGCGGAATTTCTTTTGGGAACGCGGACCAGTGGTAAATTGCTTTCACGGTTGTGGATCTTCATTCGTTGTAATTATTTTTAGAATTTTTTTTTATTTCTAGGTTAGAACCGCACTGTTAATATTTCACAGTTATCCGAATGCGCGATACCGTACGAGAAATAAGTGAAAAAAATGGGTAATTTTGATTAAATGTAAATAATTGGAAAATAACGTGGAAATTTATTTTTATTTCGCGGAATTTTCACGAAACTGGGTTAATAAATTTTTTATTTGACTTATCGATATTTTTTTATTATAAATTTAAGCTAGCTGGTTGTCTTAACTTATTGGATGATTTATTATTATAATGGGGTAATTATTTTATGATTTATGGTATCATGAAAATGTTCGTGTACATTTTTTTTATACACGTGCGCCAGCTGGTGTCATTAATGGTAATTTGTAAAATCGATGAAAAAATTACTACTGGTTTATCTTCTCGATGATGGGTAATTCGGTTCGATTTATTGCTGTGTATATTGGAATTTCACGTACCTGTTGCGAATCTGAGTGAAGCTAAAATCGGTTTCGCATTACGTGCTGGCAATTCTTATTTGGCAAGTAATTGAATCATGTTCAAATAGAATACGAGGCGTGTCGACGTAATAGGTGGAATTCGTTAACGGATCAAAATATATTTTGACATTGTTCGCCAGGTAACGGAACTCGTGGGAATTTACGCTGTCAGTTGCAAAAGTTCAATTTAATTTTGGACAGGCATTGTGTGTCGATACCTTTGAAATACGATATGTCTGACGATATATTCCTGTTGGAGTGAATCCGCGAGTGCGATATTTAGATTTTTATTTTTAAATGACAGTTTACGATAATCGATAAGTATTCTTAAAAAATTATTTTGTTACGGTCATAAATGTTCAAAAGAGAAATTAATGCAATTTAAATGAATCGTATTGCCAAATGATAATATTACTGTGCGAATTCGTAAACTGAAACTCGCAAAAATTATTTCTATAAAGCACGGTTCACAACCACGGCCTCGTTACTCGTGATGGAATCGGCGGAAGATCTATGCATCTTTTTGAAAGGTCTAATTAAAAGGTAATTTAATGTGCTAATTTTTAGCGGGGATCGTGGATGTATGTGCGAGTGCTAATAATAATTTAGAAAATTGCGTGAAAACATATGCGTCGTTCATGTACGGACGCCTTTAATGTTTCCATGATTAAGACCTGTGTGAAGTTAGCCCCCCTTTTTTACATTTGTTCCAAATTGCTCCAGTTGTACCACATGAACTTGTTTGGAAGCAGTGATAATTGAGAAAAAAGTGAAATAATCCGCGACCCCCATTTTTTTGAAAATCGTATTTTTTAAAATTTTTTCTGTTATTGTGATATATGGAACCATTCACCCAGAAAATGCAGAAATAGATTTGTTGAGAGCATGGTCATTCTATAGTAAACTACTTTTCTGTTTTATGTTCTAAGATTGGTTGTTCTCATTCCTAATAGCATTGTTCTAAAGTTTGGTTGCCACTGGTTTCAGATTTTTAATAATTTTTTTTAATTGATCATTTAAAAGTCCATAGGTAATTTTTACCATAATTTGTATTATTACGTGCTATCTATAAGTAAAAATCTTTTGGAAAAGGACAAAATTCCTAAGGCTTTTTCAATATAAAAGATGAAGCGCAGACGAAATTGCGCAATTTTATAAATCAATTAAATTTTCAAATGATTTTAAACAGATTATCTTTGATTAAAAATATTGTTAACCTCAAAAGAATAATTCTAACGCTAACTTTAATTTGCCACAAACTTATCGTTTAAATTTATATGCTACTGATTCGGAAATACTTTTAGGAAATTCCAGCATCAAGAAATTTCTTTTACCTTTGCAAATATCTCAACCAAACTTTAGAACAACATGGAATGACAATAACCTGAAAAACCAATAGAATTCACAGAACAGAAAACGGAAAGGTAGTTTACTCTTGAACGGCTATGCTTCGAATAAATCTTTTTCTGCATTTTCCGAATGAATGGTTACAATACGACCGTGCCTTTTTGGAACAATATTAGGAAGAATTTTCAAAAATACGATTTTCGACAAAAGGTTGCGGCTTATTTCATTTTTTTTTTTCAATTATTACTGCCTCGGAACAAATTCTTGTGACACAACTTTGGAAAAGTTTGAAGCAAACTTACAAAAAACTGGAACAACCATTATATTTTTAATTTGTAAAAACGTGTGGGCCAACTTCGCACAGGTATGATTAAACCAAGTTCGCATGTTCCGCGAAGTTTCAAGTCTCGTTTTAAGGAGTGGTTGAATATCACGCTCCAGAAAGTGCGGGAATCTATGAATTTACTTGATTTCTCACGACGGGGCTTTCCCGCTGTTTCTAGTTCCTGGTTTTGTTCGTCCCGTCCTCTCGTGAAAATCAGCTAGAAAGAACAGTGTTAGAGAAGCGGGCATGGGTTGACGGTAATTATCGGGAATTATGGGCCCCATTGTTCACAATAGGCCCAAACCGCTTCTTTGGTGGTTAAATGTTACGCTCACGGACACCATTCGTCAACCGGTTCATGGTTTAGGTTTATTGTCTTCCGTTACACCTTTTGTACGATACTCAACAATGCGTGTGATTGGATTATTAAAAAAAAATCTAGTAACAATCGATTATTTGAGTCGTTGTGTCTAAATGTTTCTAACCAATACCACAATAAACAACATCTGGTCATTTTCCTTAATTGAGAAACAAATATCGTACAGAAAGAAATACTCGTGCGAAATGAAAATTTGAATCGACCAATAGAATTCAAGTCATTTCCCATGTGACACCACGATATTCAAGATGGCCGCCAGTCTCGTCGCCTCCGCATGAACCTCGTCGGCGTCTCACGGTTCCATGAAATTCTCTTAGACATTTTTAACGTTATTGAAGTGTCTGTCCACATGGTGTTACAAAAGACGAGAACAGTCAAGATCCATATAAAAAAAAGGATTTCTGTCCAACACGACAGTGTCTCCTTTCAAGAAACTGTCCTTCGCGCATCGTGAGTACAACGTTTCAGAAACGTGCTGAAACTGGATAAACCTCCGTCGATTCTCCAGAATAGTGAACCGACCGAGTGTCAGTGAACCAGGGTGATCACTGGCTAAACCTAATATGAGACAAGCATCAATTCCAGCAATGTATATACACATTGCTGTATATAACCTAGCAACGCACGACTAATGTGTACAGTGGATTTTCTCAAGGCAGTTGGTAAAAGCCTGTGGCCCGTTAACCATGGATATACGAATCTTGTCTGCAGTAGAAGGGCTGTAAAACAGTGCAGAAAATTAGGAGAAATTTTCCGCATTATATTTGAAGATAAAATGTGCTCAGTGTAGTGTGTACGGGGGAACCTCAGTTCCAGTAGTACCAATACGTAAAAGGTAATTATTTGAATATTCAAACAAGCTTCGATGTAGGTTAAGTATGGTAATATTGTAGCAGTGAACCTAACCCAAGTTCAGAAGAAACAAAACAAGCCTGCAGGCCATATGGCTATGTATAATTTATCTATCAATTTCATAAACGTATCATTAAGACTTGTTGGTGCCAATGAAATTTCAATTGTAAAGACAGAATTCAAATGATTTCTAAAGATTGACACGCCCTTATAACCTCTAATGTGAATTTTCGTTAACGCACAATTAACACCAAACATACCGGCAATTTCTTCTAAACGTATCTTTGGCTTTAGGATCAGATGATCCATCGATGGTACATCTAATTTTAACTATTTTCCAAATTCCAACGATTTCACGAACCGTTGCTATTACAATTGGTAATGTTCCGTCTAATGAATCTCTTTTGTTTCATCTGGTTTCACTCGAATTCACGTATTCGAGCGTAATTACTGTTTGCTCGCTGACATTTCGAGGTCACAGACTACTAATTACTCAAAAAATGGCAGGGTAGATTTATTCTCATGAATTATTTACATTTTACATTTTTATATCCTCGGTTCTATTAAAAATTGTATGTCCTATTATATGTCAGTGATTCGTGCCTCAATCAGACATTTTTCTTAACCTCTTTGATACGGCACTTGCCGTTATATTCTCGGTCATTAAATTCATCGACACTATAGATGGACGGCTCTTAGAGTTTCGAGACGTGCAGAACTCTTTTTCTTTCTCTTAAAATTTTTTATTCTGCGGTTCGCACGTGATTCAGAGAATCCGCGATATCAGCTAAGGCGGGTCTCCTACGTGAGGGTTCATAACGGAAGCTACAGCGACATAACGAATGGCACGCGCGTCTATCTTTCAGTGGATGACTTTTTTTTATATTTTCTATGTACACTTTATTACAATATATCTAAGATCGATCAAAATTTCACCGCGTTACTATCCTTTTCTGTACGGTAAATAAGCGAGAGTTTGAATCATTTATTTTTCATTCTCACAAAAGAGAAATCTTTGGCAGACGTGCGTATCCAGAAATATGCCAGACATTATCAACCCATATTAGAAATACGCCTTTACGAGCATCCACTCGGCTATGGCGACGGCCTATCATTATCTATATTTATCTGCACATACATAAGAATTTCTATACTTTTCAATCCAATCAATAGAATGGGATCAGATAAAAGTATTTGATTTATTCTCTTATCGCGTTCTATTGACTTTTTTTACAAATTTTTTCTAACCAATGAAACTGCCCAACACGGTCAACTTATCGGAATGTTGCCCTTCCCCATTTTTTCTCTTTCTCTCGCATGTACTAACCGTATGCTTCTTTTCAGCGTGCCTTACGGAAGCTTCTACGTATACACGGCGAACAGGAAGAAAGTGTCAAAAGCGGAGCGCAGGATACCCAAGTAGAAGGTGAAGCCCAAGAGAGAATACGAAATGGGTTAGTAATTTATGATAAAGAAAAGAGATGGAAAAAAAGTAGAGAAACGACAGCCGATCACTTCCTAAAGCAACTATCATTCTGAACGTGATACCAAATAAATTGGGTGTTGCAACACATCTCAAGGTTGCTCGAAAGTACACGTACCCAAGACACCTAGTTGCATCCTTCTTTCTCCACTTATTTACTCCGTCTCTTTCATCTAGTTCTTTCCTTCTTATTTGCGACTCACTTAATTAGCGGTTACTCAACCGCGTCTCGATGAAAACGTAAATAAGAGAAATTCTCATTGTCAGAAATATAACAGGCTCGAAAGGCCTTTTCGACTGTTCCGGATGAATTTGACTTCAAAATATGCCGAGCTAAGAAGTAGGACCTATCGAACCATTAAGAGGGGGATGTTAATCGAGATCGCTGTCTCTTTGAAGAAAGCTGCTAGAAAATGTTGAACAAATTTTATATAACAGATTTATCTCCCAACGAGGAATGACGTTCTTGTAAAAATCTAACTGTTTCTCTTAGATCTAAAATCTCGTAAGTATATAACAATTATTTATAGTACCTATAAAAAACCTCATGTGAACTTTATTAATTTTTCTTTTCTTTTCCACATCTCAATTCGCCAAGCAGAATTCCTACCGGATCAATTTACGTTGATTCAGACATATAAAGATTCTTTGACAGGACGACCATCAGCAAGCTGTTGTTATTCTAATTCAATCATCTCCATTGATCCTATCAGTGATCCACTGTGAATTTCCATGAAATCAATTGATCCTAGTCGTTACGTTATAAGTCAGCCTTCTATAGTGTCTATACCGTACAAGTGATTCGACTGCCTTGTCATAGTCATTGATCGTCGTACCAGGGCCCAAAGTTAAATGTGAGCATAAAACCTTCGCCGAGGAAACGGTAGTCTGTATGAGTAAGCAGGGAACGAGAAATAAAGATGAATAAAAGAGGCGGGCAGTGCAGAGCGTGGCGTTGAGTCGCACGCGCCACTTTTTTTTCAGCCGTATAACGAAATATTCTCATGGCATTGTATTCCAATGCACGGGATTTGAAGTAAAAAAAATGAAGTACCGCAAAAATTTCGCGAGTACCAGCAGATGATTCTCGTATGTTTTTGTGTTTACAAATTGAAAAATTACCGTTTTTTCTTCTTTTTTTTTCACCTACAACGAATACCTTAGGAATTTTTGAGGTTAGGTATCCTTTGTTTCGCTTGATGAGAATCCGCCTTAGCGCGAATGTAACTACGTGGACTCCGGGGGAGGGGGAGGGGGAGGGGGCGCGGGCGAAGGAGAAATTAAATAATAAAATAATCCACGTAAAATAACTTCTGGTAAACAGAGCAAACAATGCGCACGCATGCTGTACGATATAATGGCAATTTTCACACGTTTCTCACGATCCTCGTTTTCTTTTTCTTTCTTTCTCTTATTCTGCTCTCTGTACAGCAAATGCTTTGCCCCTACGGGAACGTGTACCGGGGACATAAATATTCTGCGTAATGAACGTTTAACATTTTTTAATACCGTTTACCGGAACAGGTACTAGGCTGGAACGGCAGGGGACTGGTTGTTATATATGTGTGTGTATACAGCTATAATACGTGTACAGTGGGTTAACGAGGGAAAACTTATATAAGGCCTTCATTTTTATTAAATTGTAGAGGAATAATGGACGCCCAAAAAATTAAGGCGAATGCCCGTATGTACGTATTAGAACTGGCGACCATTATTGAGCCGTCCATTTACTGAATTTCGACTACGTTATAATTTGAGGTTATGTGTAAATAGTTGTTGATATTCGGTCACGCATGTAAACGAGAAGTTTTTATGTGAGACTTTTTTTCAGTATGAACCCACCTTAATACTGTTGATCTTTGACCGAGAGACGTGGATTCAGAGTGAAATTTAATTTGGCGTCTACCGAGTGTAAATAATAGCGTTGCTGGCTGATCTAATTTTGATTTTTCATTTTCATTTGTCTCTGTTTACTATCGTGCGCCAGTACCGTTACCCGTTCATTATCTTGACGATAAGAGACAGATGGGCTATTATTCACTTGGGAGAAAAAACGAAAAAGTTTTAAAGTATGATTTATAAACCGGTTGCGAAATTCGTGTCTGTATATTTACTTAATAATTTTTTTGACAACTATAAAAATAATGTACACTATTTTAAGTGCGGTCTAATAGCACCAAGCGTGTTAATCCACTGTGTTAAATATCTTTATTTTATTATCAGCGTAATATAAAAGTAATGTTTGAGATTTTAGGCTTTCGCGGCCAATATTACCATTAATACTCATGGTTTCCGGATGGAAGCCGCGTCTGTGTTCAGCTTCGTGCCGACGTTTCGCAAACGTTTCAGTCTGCATCATCAGGGCCAGGAAGCTCCGATACCGGATGTACCGGTAAAAAATTTTCCAAAAAAAAATTCAGTATCGGTTATTCCTTTAAATTTGAGATTTCTATTTTTTGCGTGAGATACGTCAGCAGTCGTGAAAGGAATCTCGAAAAAATCTTAAGTAGGAGGAATATGCATGATGCTCTATATGGACCATGGACCATGGATGATATATGAACTATGAAAAATGGACTCTATGGAATACGGATTATATGTAAGTCACGTCGCGGGGCGATTGGAAAACGAAAATTTTCAGCGTTGCGTTAATTGGCTCGAGTGGTTGGTGAAAAAAAAAAAATGTCGGCAATGGACGTGGAGAAAGATAGAAATGGGGAGGGAATGTGGGTTGTACGTGAGGGAAATGTTCGGTACGAAAATAAGTAAGGCCCACACTTAAAATACTTTTGAACATACAATACCGTCACTCCAGTTCCATCACGTTACTTACCGTCTTTCGCAGGAGAGATCGTACAGTGAGGCCCCTTCTTTATGATTGGTCTAGAGAGTGGACGTGGAGGGATCGACTGGTGGGTACCGTAAAAAATGATCTTACTCCAGATATATATTTTTTATTTTCACCTTATATACACATATATCTACATTTACCATCCTCATATACAATCGAGTCGATAACATCTGCCACGGTTATTCTTCTCTCTTCTGGCGCGACGAGCTCTGGAGAACGCGGCGTTCTTTTGTCGGTGGTCCGGAAGGCTGTGGAACCCAATGAAAATGCAAATGAACGGGTTTGTTGAATTAAAACGTAATTATAAAGAGAGTGCAAAATTAAATAAATTAATAACGATAGATCCTCGTTACTCTCTTATCGTGCAGATATCGAAATTCCTTTGTTTTTAATGAATTTTTTAAGGCCTTTTTTTCCTACAATTTTCCTGACGAAAGTTCCCCTATGCGTTTCTCTTGCGGAACAGTGCACAGTCCTTCGGCAGGGATTGCGGTTTTACTGTAAAAATGTTAGCCGGCGATGGAAACAACCGCAGGATACCTTTTTCCTTATTTTCTGTAATTCTCAGAAATTTGTAAATCGGTGAGAGTCACGTACTTGAAATTCATTGATTTCTTGTCGCTCCCTTGTGAATAAGATTTTTCAAGTGTGAATTCGATGACGCGAAGGGGGAATCCCCTGCAGTTACTTTCGCGAATAAATAGCCACGAGAACCACTGGTTTTTGCATACAAGGAGTGCCGGGTTAAATGCATTTAGAAATTTTCGTGAAAAATGTTTCCTTCTATTTTTCCAATCCACTTGGACATCGCACAAAATCAACGAGAACTGCCTCCGTCGGGTTCACATCCAATTTACAATAATCAACCGACCCGCAGCTTCCGCTCTGAATTAGTAGCGCAAAATTGCCAATTTGAGGAACGCATTACTATCACTGCAGATCACATTCAACCTGTAAAGTGGATAAAGTCCGGCATCCGTAATGGATCGATGATTGGTTCGTTCGACCTTGTTCTGTATAAATCGCAAGTGGTCGCTACGCGTACGTGTGTATTCAGCATACAAAAAGTGAACGAAAGTCGACCTTTCTCTAAACCCCATTAATTCAATATTTCGAGAATTTACATATCGTACCGTAAATTACTCCATACAACGACTATCAGTAATCTTCATTATTTCTTTAATTACCGTCATCCGCCATTTTGAAATTTCACAAGGACGTGCGTTTTACACCATTATGTATTCAAGGAACCTTGTAGGTACTTGGGCTAATAAATAAATAAATAAACGATCTCGTACTGTACCATTCTATATATACATACGTATATATGTCAAACGGTAAGTCTCAATTTATATATAAAATCTTTAAGCAATATCACAGATCGTCAGCGTCTCTAATCTGACGTTTCCTTCTCGATCGATCTAGGCAAGACCATTAGATAAAATATATCTATTCCTAGCGACGGAACCCAACCGATAAATTGAGACACTAACTGCCGGTTGTGTAGCGGCGCGCGCTTCTCCTTGTGCAAGGTCGTTTGTTGCACCCGTGCACATTCAGGGCTGTAGGTAAGACACGAACCAGCGAAGACAAAGAGAGAGGAGCAAGAGGCTACAAAAGTAATTCCCAAGACGTCCCGGCAGACCTCGTACGTAAATATTCAACTTTTTAGAACGATACTCATTGACTTCTGCTGTTTGGCTGCAGATATTAAATGAACGTTTGATATAGAAAGACAAAAAACATGGCAAACGACAGCCACAACAAGCACGACACGACGAAGAGGCAGTGCAAATGGGAATAACGATTCGTGATCGATGAAATTGCTATTTGAAAATGGCGCCAAGTGTCGCAAGAAAAATTTTATACAGTTGCAAGTTTATTCCTCTAATTTAATAGGTGCCAGTTATGTCGTGACGGTATGCCGTTTTACTCTGTAGAGGCTAGGGCGAGTTTATTTGCAACAGTATAAAAACTATTGTGGAACGTCCATAAATTAAATGAATACCTGGACGAGGAAGTGCATTATAGTGATGTTGTTGTTGGTACGCCCCTGGGCCGCCCCCTCATGTGTGCAAAAACGTTGGTGCGGAACGTCTATAAATTAAATAAATCAGGGCGGAACAGAATGTCGCGAGCACCGGGCATTCTGGCCGATGGATTTTTCTTTGCTTTTTATTATTGTCTTTTTTTTTCTTCTTACTCTTTCATTTCTTCCTGTCGTATATGCGACTATGTGTATAACTGTACTCGAGTTGATTTTCAATCAGGCGACAAGAAGACGTCTGATTTTACAGGGAATAGGAAATTCGATACGCAACGTCAAGGTAATTTGAATTAATTTATTCTCTGAAAAAATTATTTATATTTGAAAGATAATAGATCTATCTTTAATTGTATTACGTACAATCGTTTTATGACGAATTGATCATTGGTTGAGTATACGAAAAGATAAGTCGTTGAGTTTAAGACGGAAAGTGGTATTGTTCTTGTAATTATATATTTTTTTGTATTTTTATTCTTATCTTTTTTTTAATATTACAACTGTACTAGAGAAGCAATTACCGCGAGAAACTTACGGAAACGCGAGGAGCGCTCGAGCTACGGAAATCTCGTTAAAAGTGCTTAAATGCAGCTCGTTTTACAGTTAGCGTATAAATATACAGCGTGGAGCCGTGTATCAGAGAGGGCGCCACGTTGATTTTCAAGATAAGGAGGATCCTGACGTGCCGCGGGTTTGGAATGGTCGCAATTTTATCTTGATACGGACCGGTAACAGTATCGGTATACACAGAGGTGGCCATGGTAATAGTAAACGGGTTAACGCCGTGCCCGGCATTGTTCTCTCGTGTCTTCTGCAGCGTTCCGTTGTCTTCCTTTTCTCTTATCTTGAGAATGGGCAAGGGTTCACGTGAAATCTTGGACGTAATGGCTTGAACTTGAAACGCCGTGAGATTTAATAGGGTAATTGTCATGGATACTTAATTCGAAAAGATTTCGAAATACCATACCAAGTAAGGAGATACATCGGTCTTGGCCGTTTCAAATTAACCGCCCATAAG
This sequence comes from Trachelus tabidus, assembly GCA_030142655.1. Taxonomy (NCBI): domain Eukaryota; kingdom Metazoa; phylum Arthropoda; class Insecta; order Hymenoptera; family Cephidae; genus Trachelus; species Trachelus tabidus. The sequence continues at coordinate 208,079 of JARQTI010000461.1, read as the reverse complement.
TCTTCCTTATTGTGCGCATGCGCGTGTTAATGCAAATGGCTTTTCGTTAATTGTTTCTACCATGGCGCTACACCTACCTTAATTAATTAATCGGCTTTAATTGTCGCGGATGGCGGACTGGTATCAGAATCACATAATGGAGAGTGCGCGGAAGATAGCGAAAGAACGAATTAGCTCGACGGATAAAGAGAATGAAAAGATGGCGGTCTAGATACGGGGAGCGAAAAAGCATGTAATCGAATGGACACCTCGTTAGGATTCATCTGTCGTTTCGTATCTCTGCAAATATACTTGCGGGCATGTTAGGCCGCCCTTGCTGTGTTTCACAGTCGCTTGGTCGCTCGATGAAAACGTGATTAAGAAGCCAGACTGTATGTCGCTCTGAATATACTACTGCACCGGCTATCTATGAATCGATCGATCGACTTGGCTATCGATATTTATAGTGTCTATAAACGAACTTCGTCTTGCTGATATAAATAACTTTCATATGTAATTAGTTCATTTTGTGAACGGGCCTTAAGGTGTCCCTTTCGCATTCGTACTATCACAAGGGTTCTACGATAATGGTCTGATGTTACGTACTTACGTTCTGTGTGGTGCATATGTCGATCGAAAGCCACAGGAACAGAAATATAGGGGCTGCACGGTGCTAATTATAAAAATCCACCTTTAACCATTGTTTTTTCTGACACCGAGACACGCCATTGAAATACCTTGACCGTGCGTGCCTAGCATTAATTTCATTCCCAGTGTGTGCTCTTTCACTCAGTAGACCTCACGGATTCTCCTGTTTTCATTTTTCTCTACCTTTTTTTGGCCGGCGCCATTACAAGAGAATATTCAATTAGCTTCATTAAGGACATCAGGACAAATTGCTCTCCATTCGTGAGGCCGTTACCGAGGAAGAAGGTCGAAAGTGCCGTGATGGTAAGTTTCATATAATACACAGTAGTCAACATAACCCCACTTCCGACACTATACACCTTCTATTCGTTTATTAACTTCGCCTCGACTCACCGATTCATTACCAACTTCACGTTCCTTTATGTATCCACACCCGCTTCTTTTAATGCACGTTTCTATTCCGTTTTATGGTACCCAACGTATACCCAGCGAGAGATCTTGTTTTTCCGCCGTCGTAACACTCGCGTCGGCCGGCCATATTAGCCTACATAAGCCGACGGGAATTCATTGCCAGACCTGCGCGCGCATCGTCTGGGGCAAATCATTCGTTAATGGCGGCGCTGGATAAAATTGACGGTTAGTCGAAATTCTAATAATTTACTCTACAAATATATTAGAGTAGCATAACGCGTGCACTGCTAACTGAACATAATATCCCAGTTTTTCAGCCACTGCCCGGCGGTAGGCTTTGTTTATCTTTTAATCGCGTTCGTGCCTGCCTGGTCTTCTGTCATTCTTATACTTTTCGTATCCGTAGCTCGCCTCTGTCCTTCCATGCAGCAGAGGCATCATCGAAGCCAATGGAAGACAACAGTGATTTCTACAACCAGCCGTATATTTGTCTACAACTTACGGGCAATGTCAGCTGTATCACCTAATAGCATGCAATGTCCAAGCATGAGTTGCTGTTCCACACGTAGAGAATGGGCTTCCGACACGTTGCTGACAAAGAGTGAGTAACTGCTGTTCCTCTTTTACGGCATAGCCGATCTACAATGCTTTCCTGCTATTTGCCGCTTTATTACTAGAGTTACACGTTGCATCGACGTGAGAGCAATCTAACAAGCAAATGCGGACTAACCTGATCACCATTTTACCGATAACCTTCTCCACGGTTGCTAATGCCCTGTCAGCCAATTTTTCGACGTTTCGCTCTCTGGACTTGGACTTAGAATTTTGTTTGTTGCTGTTGCTTCTGCCTCGATGTACGTACAATTTCTCGCACGCAATCCATGCATTAGATTGCCTTGCTGAAGGATTTATAGGCAAACTGGGTTAAGCTAACTTGATGCGACTTCGGACTGGCAATAGTCATTCGGACACTTTAATATATTCCTTGTGTGTGGTAGCTAAAGCGCATGGGATAACGAGGGATAATTTTTATTTCAATCTAACTCCCATGTAATTTACTCGTCGTAAACATTAACAGGGTAAATATGGTATTAAGATATTTTTACAAGAAACCTCGTTGAATGAATTTCAACATTTTTAGAAGGCTCTCTGCTTGGTTAACGACTACTGACTTCGTAAGACATTTCCTCACTGTTCTCATTTTTCACGAGCTAATTATTCCCACCGTTAATTACATATGAATAAGTATAATTAAAAGCTGTTCCACTGTCTACGGGTAGTATTTAAAGCATGATTGTAATACCGGGGAACGTGTGTAATTTAATAAAAAAAATAAATAAACGGTACTTCCTCTCACCGATATAATAGTAAACGCGTAAGGATCATTCAATCATCGTCGATCGATTCTCAAAGAAGTAATGCGATTCGCGTGTAAAAAGTATCTAAGTATAGCCAATGAAAGTCTAACGAGTGGGGTCAGAAGAAATGAAAATAATCGTACGGGAAGGATTCCGCATAAAGGCGAGTATCAACAGAAGCGACCGAGTGAGAGCAAACAAGCGCGTGGCCGTACCGATAAATCCTTACGATCGTCGTCATCCTCACCAGGGGTTGATCGATGTTCAATTCCTGTGCGTTCTCATGAAAGTTTCAACGACCGCGAACAGTGCTCACCTATTTTATTATAAGTGTCGCGCCATGAGAATCGACCGTAGCTAACCCATAACCGCGGTAGGAAAACCGCATCGGGAATAGTCGGCATTCGTTGGCGGCCGCAAAAGGCGCAATTCCGTATACACGCTTTGCGATATGATTATTTCCAAACTAGGAAAACGTATTGGTCGCTCGCTGTCCTTTGCGATAATAGCCTTAACGCGTGTATTGGAACTGCGATGCGTTACTGTTAGGTTAGGTATCGATGATTACACGTACGACCGCGCGGAAAGGCCGCGTACGAAACTATCCTGTCAGTCACTCGGTATACACAGATGGAATTCTTTTCGATCAGCTTGGCGATTCCCCGGTAACGCGTCTCAGCGTAGCGCTGGCATCCCTCAGCGTAGCGCTACCTCGATCCTGACGCTACGCTCGTCCGTCGTAACAGTCGCCGCTCTTCTTAAAGTGGCTATTGCCAGTCGTGAAGTCGAGAACTCGAGAAACCAAGAGTCCCCGTACTTCGTGCCGAGGCACGACATCGTGTTACGCTATTGGAGTGGGGGCCACGGCATAAGTACGGCACTGCCTTAAGAAAAGCCTTCATTCTCTTGATAGCGAGCCGCGATCCTCCGGTTTTGTATAAACGCCTTGAAGATTTTTCGGATCGATCGCCGGTATATATATATATATAGACATTTTATCCTTATAAAAATCGCATACGTATTTGAGTGAATAACAAATTTTTTTGACATCAATTTTGAAAATTTCTTCTCACTATTGACAATCGGTATTTCAAATTTTTTTTTGGAATCCTTTATCGTGGTTATCGTACTCGATTTATCCTGAGACTGAAGATCCAAGGTATCGCGCGTTTATATTTTTTGGTGTTCTGTGATTTTTACGGTTCACTTGGGTTTTCTTGGAGGAACAGGACTCTCGAAGGACTTGTCTATCCTTTGAGGAAGGTAAGAAATTTTTGTTCTACCTTTTATTCAAATTATTTTAAATGACGCTCGTAATTGCGATATTGCCTGTTTTTATGCACACAAAGACACTTTAGGTGATTTAACACGAGATCGGGAATTAGTACAGTTTTTATATGACATCCTAATGTTATTCTTCGAGGACCTTGGGATACTATGCTTTTCTTCACGTACGACGACCCCGTAGTTTTTCACTGTTTCAGTCTTTAACACTCTAACAGACCGCTGTTACTTCGTGGTCCTCTTTCGCGGCTTTGTTGCAGTTATACTGATACTCGATACACTCGAAAGAAAAATAGCTAAGGATAGCTCACTTGCCTTCCGTAACGTGTGCCCACGTAGATCTCGATTACGACAGGACGAGCTAACAGTATTCTTAAGCATCTACTTTGGTCAGAATGGAAAGTCTTTTTTTTTTTCTTACACTTGTCCAACGTGCAAGAATAGTTCAAAATTTTTTTAAGAATAAAAAATGGTTCAAAAGTTTAAAAAAATTATATTTACATTCATATCTTACCGAAGAATGTACAGTAAGCTTTCTCTTATGCATAATCCTGTTACATTGTGGTATTCGTAATATTTCAAGAAACGTCTTACTTCGTTATAAAATTTTTGAAAAAGTTACATTTTCGCGACCCCAAAACCCACTGTTCCGCATTCAGACCGGATCCGACTACTCTTTTGCGGTCTCATATTCGTCTCAGTTCAGTTCAAAGTTGAAGCACGAGCGAGCTGAACGCTCGTGCGAGACATTCGAAACTGTCGCCAAAGGGAATTCACCGTATCGACGTCATACTATTGCGACGGCAGTGCCGATCGGCATTAAAGTCGAGCGATGATGATCCGTGATAAAAAAAGAAAAAGAGTCCCACGATACACGGAAAAAGGCCGAAAGTGTGGATGCCGGATTTCGTGAAGGCACGTACGCAGATAAGGCCCAATAGCCAATTCCAGTCTGGGACAGCCGTAGAAATTAAATTGTTCGTGTATCGGATCGCCGCCATTCTTCCTTCCTTTAGAATCTACATTATACCCGTTTTCTATCGTTCTCTTATATTTTCTCTCTCTCTTATCCACGCGCGCGCGACAACCGTCACTCTTACACTTTTTTATTTTTTTTTTCGTAAATCAATCTTCACTTCGTGGCGATCGTAAAGCAGATATTTTTCGCTCATTTTTTCTCGGTGAAATTTTTTTCCCCCACCATACGTGTCTTGATTAACAAGAAAAAAAAATTTTGGTAAATTATATTTCTTTATATCGCCATTAATTACATTATAAATTTTGCCCACATTCTGCTTGTAAAATTTTCGATAATTAATCATCACAAAATACACTGATACTACCAGCTCTTGGATCCCCCTAATCGCTATCAGCTATCGCGGAAATCGTATGCCAATCCGATTTCATTATGCCGATCGGGCGTTCAGAGTTCAGTACGTGTATAAGCGATACGTGATCCAGTAGCGAAAAGTCCTCTAGGTGGTCTACCGAAGATTATCTTCACGGCGCTTATAAATTATCAGCTAATTGAAATGTACACCTGGGTAGCATCTTCCTGGCCAATGGCCAACCTGCTGAAGGTACCGGTTACAGATATATAGACAAGACACGACGATCGGGACCGATTTCGCTGCTCTCGATATATTCCGTCCGTAAAACCTAACCTCTGATACGGGTACGATCTTCCTCTTCTTGGTATGAAATAAAAGATAAATGAAGAAAAAAAATCCTCAAAGAGCGAATCAGTGCCAGAACCAGCGATTTCATTAACATTGTCCGCAGTGTAGTTACTCGCGTACGTTAATTTGCATTTATGTCCACAACTGGTTTTTTAGACCCCCCCCGTTTCTTCAGAGACGCACAATGGCCCACTGACGGTTTGACAGTCGGACGTCATTTTTTGTCTAATTACTATCTGGAGCCATCTTCACAGGTATCGTAACTTACGATTCTCTACTTTGAAGTTGGCGCCATTCCTTTTCACGGTCTCCTTGACAAATGCTAAGAGAGCACGGCAAAGGTCGGACATTGCTGCCAGGCTGAGACCTCAGACGAGAGAAAGAAGAGTCGAGAGAAAAAGGTCCCAACCTGGACATTCGGACCATTCAAATAGCCCGCAACGGTACATTCTTTACCGAACGGGTCCCGGACTGGTCAAAATTGTACAAGAGTCTCTATCAGGTATTCTATTGGCACTGTGCATTACGCCTTGGAATTTCGAACAGACTGGGAAATTGGGGCAAATTAAATAGTCGATGCTTAATCGATACCGCGTCACCGAAGCTGGGGCAGTGGAACTTTTTGTTGTGGGGACCGATGAGCTTGTCTTTGGGACTTACGCATAAAAATCGTCCATTTATTTACCTTGATCATGGGAAATTTTTATTTTTATCACAGACTCACGTCTGGCGCCGATTTTATTTGCCGATTCGAAACGATAACTCAGACTGATCGATCGTTTCATTTAAACTGTATCTGATGAGATTCTCTTCTTGGGTGTCGCTACTGTTAATAGACTCGGAGTCGTTAAAGCACGATTTAATTACGTACATTAAAATATCACTGTAAAAAAGACGTTAGACCAGTCATCGACTACCGGTGCTCCGTCCTGACCGCGTAGCTGATTTATGCGGCTTGGTAACGATTACTGTCATTATCATTAGAATCACTGATATCAGGCTTCAAAATAGTCAACAGTGTAGTCGGTTGGAACTGTTTTGTATTCCAAGGACTCGTTGAATATCTAAGTCTGGTAAAACGTGACCCGTGCAACCTGAATGAAGTGGGTACCACTCGTGCTTGGCCAGCCTGGGAAAATCAAGATGGCCTCGCGCACCGGCAAAAGCGTCCGCAACAAAAGAGACGACTGTCATATCCATCCGCGATCGCGCAGTGCGCAATGCAGAAACTCATTCGACCTTCGCGAGTTAATCGTCGAGGTCGCGAATTAGCTAAATTTTCGCAATTGGTTGTTTCCTTTTTTTTTGCAAAAAAATTGTAAAACAATTTTTTTATTTACATAGATTACATCGTCCGTGTACGGAGTGTTGAATTTTTTTTTTTAATATTTCTTATCGAGTTCCTTAGCCTCTGTCTGGTCTTCTTGGGGCTCCCGCTAGACGGCCGTCTGGCGACGTGATATTCGCACGCTTCTAGCCTAACAACAGATCCGAGACCGGTTAGGGTTTCACTTCCTAGATAGACCGAATATAAATGGGAGCAGCGCGGTGAATAAACGAGCCTCTTTTACTTGGGATATTTCGTTGGCAGTCGAGCGTTTGAGTGTCAAGCTGGAAAATAGCGGCGGCTCGTTGGACGAGACTCGCGAGTGAACGGAAGAAAAACGTGGAGGAAAGAAAATAAGAGAAAAAGTCCAGACAAGAAAGCTGTGTGCTCGGGCCGTTTATGTGCGTAAGCCTAAAAAAAAAGAAAGTGATCGCACGATGTCGATCGATCGAATCGATCGCGGTATAAAGAATCGATGTGTCAATACTTAATTCACTCGTTGAATCTCTCGGTATGCTCGACGAAGGAAAAGTTCGACACGATTATGTATGTCAAATTCAAACGGCTGTTCGGAAGGGGAAAATGAATGAACGTATTTCGCCGGCTTCCAAAATTCTTGAGCGATTCATGATTTTGAAAAGAAAATTTTTGTATTATTATTCACATATACAGTTACTAAGAGCTAAGCGGGAATAGGGATTGTTTACGATAATCAGGTTTGTGCAGTTTTCTTACAGTTGCAACTGCATTACGTCTATTACGTTTGCGATACAATATCAAAGCGATATGGTGGAAGAATCCACATGCTGTCCCGTGACGTTTGAACGGAATACGAAATTTTTGGAAATAAAAAAATTAAGACAATGTTTCCAGATTTTAGATTTTAATCTAATCGACTTTTTTTGGATTCGAATTTATTTTACATATTCATTTGTCAATTATCTGTGTGCGTGTATATATATATATATATTATGTTATATATACAGGGTTACTAAGAGCAAACCTGCCACCTGCAGTTCTACCATAGAACAAAACAAGACAGATACTAACTTCACGTGATGCGTTTGGCCTGAATAACCCTGTATATTACCGACCTGTTATATATATTTTTTCTTGGTTGCTTTCTCAACCCTCTCGCATTGGATAAAGTAATTCAGGTTAATCGTATTGTTACAGGCTTTTTTTCCGATGCACCGTCAAACGTCACTCTTCCTGTTTTGGTGCAATTCAGTTCAAGCAATTCGATCGATAGTTTCTTTGCACATATTTTTCTAAGAATCATTGGCCGATTTCGTAAGGCATAGAATTCATTGAATTTCGCACGTTAATACGAGAGCTGTAGGAAAGCTGTTTAGCGCTGTTGCATTGTTGTCAGTGTAAATATACATTTAAAAGACAATAATAATAACAATAGAGGAGAATTAATAAGAAACCGGGTGCAACAGCGCTTACGCGAACGTTTAGATTTTCAGGGACAAACGTTTCTTCTGCATTAATTTAACGGTTCGTTCCGAGGAGGTTCTTTGTGTATCCGGTCTGTACCGGGTGGTCCGGTTAAGTGGCGAGAGACAATGAAATCGAAGTAAGAAAAGATACCGAAAACGGTCTAGGGAGTTGAATGTATTCTGTGATGTCTAGCAGTAAGTCGGTATGACTATGCTCGACATAGTAGGTGATTACTAAAGTTCGTGCCCGATTTTCATAGATGGCAGAAGCATCGCATCGGGCACGAAACTTTCGCGATGAGTTAATATTTTTCGAATATTTTTATTTTTTGTCTACGAATGTACTTTTTTGTTTAGATTTGAAAACTGATTCGTTCACCCGGTCGGGACGCCGGTGAGTCGGCTGGAGTCCGGTGGGAGTAGATTCTTGGCAAAGACAAGGAAGACATAACAGTTTCTATGTGAGACCGTGCACAGTGAGCTTGGGCCTAAAGAAACGAACGAGACTGGTTAATCCGATATCGCAGAGCATTCAGGATCCGTTCGCTATTAATTTGATGAAAGAAGCGTGATTAATTTGAATAAAGTCAATCCGTGATGGCTGAACCCTCGTACGATCTTCACGTAACGTTCGCGGAGTGCCAACTGTTTCATGAGGATTGGGAACAATTAGCACGCGCGACGTGGAGAATCCAGGCGATCGTCAATGGCGACAATACACGTTTGACGTCCTTTTGCTTCCTTTTACTTGTTCTTTCTTCGTCGTTCCGACACTTTTTTCAATCCGTTTTGTTTTCCTCTGACGAAACGTCGTCTGCTTCTCTCTGTTAGGTCTTCTTTTTTTCATCGCGAACGGACGCCATTGTCGCTAGTTCGATTTGGGGCCTGCGTTGATTCTGGGTGCGAGATGAAAAAAAAGAAATGCCGAAGAGTCTCACGGCGACCTATTGTCATCGCAAATAAGATTTTTGAAAAAGATCACTAGGAGAAGGAGCGACGAATGAGAGAGAAGGTTGTGAAAATGTCAACGCGTGAGAATTTTTAGGCTGGTTCTAGGGAATTTTTGGGGATTTGAGATACGAGAGTCCTGGGGACATTTGCTGTTCTAGGGAATTTCTTTAGGAACTTGAGAAGCAGCGTTTTATTTGCCACTGGTTTTATCTTGACGTGGAACTTTTATTGGGTATAGCACATTTTAGTCGTTCGGCTATTTACACAGCACTAGGGAAAAAATGGCCTCCTTTTTATTTTACCGATGGTTCTTTGTCTGTTATATATCAGCACTCGTTTGGTTAACTAACGATGCAGCTTCGATGACTTTCTTTGTCCTTTTCTTTTACTGGTGTTATTTAGTCACTGCGTATATGGCTTTGTATAGATCTTTACATAAGTCAGCACTGGTTAGGTTAACTAACGATGCAGCTTCGATGACTTTCTTTGTCCTTTTCTTTTACTGGTGTTATTTAGTCACTGTGTACATGGCTTTGTATAGATCTTTACATAAATCAGAGACTGCACCTGTTCAACACTGGATTTGGCTGGTATAAAGGTTCGCTTTCACAAAAGGCGCTCAAAATGCGTCAATCACCTTCGGTATGTAGTATGCGTTACACATATCAACGAGGATGCTGACAACGCGTGTGACTTCAGGGAAGTAACGGCTTTTTGTCGCGTGCACAGCCTGTACTTGATGAAGAGAAAAAAAGGAGCACCGATACCTCGACTACATTTCGTAATTCGATATCTTCCAGGTCTGACTGGCCAGCGTCGCCGAAGGCTCCTTGCACTGGGCACGTAACGCCGGGAAGTTGATGCTTACGGGATTCATAGAAGTGGCGGTTGAGTTATTCGCGGTTGGGGTGTTTCGTTTCTTGAATTCGATGCGTATTGATTGGACTTGGTAGGAAGAGTTCATTGGCAGGGTCGTGAAAGTCAGAGGTTTGCAGTGAGTCAAGAAGGGAATGCGGTGGAAAGGCACGTAAAAGGGAAGGAACAAAAAATGTATCGTTATACCAAGGAAAGTGGAATGAACGTGACTAGCGGTCTACGTCAATCAATTTGTTAACATGGTAACGATGGTAAAACAGTTTTTGTTTCCTTGGAAGAATGGACGACACTTTTTTACCGTCTTACGGTAAAGCAGTTGTCGCGTGTTACCGACCGAGGTGGCTTTTTCTTACTTCAACGCCGGGACACAGATGGCGACGTCGGATTTGTTTGTGGTAGTACCAAAATGATTAATCTTCTCATTTCCAAATTTCGTTATAATTTACTACTGCAATGTCAAGTTATTTATACATATAGTTATTTTCATGTAGAGAATTAATTGGTGTAGACATTACTTCGAATCTATACGCTAGCAATGCATGTAATAAGATTTTCTTTGATAATTTTGTAAAGGAATCGTGCGATTAATCTTGGTTTACGCGTGACATGATTATCCGTGAAAAGTTTTATTTTCTGTATAGAATGTTCAGAAAATTATTAAAATAAGATGACGCCAGGCGGAAATTACTCATGGCAAATTTTTCTATTTCATTCGCACCCATCTCTTTAATTTCTTCTCACCTGGTCTCCTCTCCCATTCTAGTTTTTCTCCTCGTCCTTTACCGTTCTCTCTCATCACGTCTCGTATGTCCCGATCGTTACTTTCCACGGAGTCGCGCGGCCTTCGAAGGTCTTCCGTCGATTCCATTCTGGAATGCGTGACTCGTCAACTTTACAACCTGCTTTCAATTACCGATCGTCGTGCTTTTATTTTCTAAAAGAGGAGGATCCCAATTCTACTGCACCATGGTATTAATCCTACGAGGAGAGATCCTACCGTTATAAATACAGAATCATTTTTCCACTTCGATTCAATACAGATTTACTTCTAATTTTCCAAATCGACAAAATCACTCGTTACTACAAATAAAGATCGAAGAAAAAAAATCTAACTGTAAATCTTACGACCAAAATCTTTTTTTTCTATTTTCCAGAATATCATGCCGACCAAACTGTTACTTCTGGTATCGTTAGTGGCCAGTATCACGGCAGCGCCTCTACAGGACACCCTGGACAACAGACTGCCAACCGAGGATGCGGCTACTCGGGAAGAACCCGCAGTCAGCCCAACCAAGGACTCATCCACGATACCAAAAGACGTCCAAGAGGAAGACTTCCGGAACCCCAGAAATCTTCAGGGCGAATACAAGAGACAGTCCAGTCCGGAAGTGGCGAGCGTCGATGGCGTCGTCGCCGAGGAAGCAAAAATTAAATCCTTGAAGAAGGGACGCAAGCACAAAGCCTTCTTCATAGACTACCCCTACGTCCCACAAATACCAAGCTTCCCCTCCTACGACAATTACGACGACCTCGACACAGAGGGTCGCACCCCAGGCAACCGGAAGCGCTACCAAGAGAGCAACATCTACTACATCCGCCTTCCGCCCACGCCTTACATGTTCGTGCCGGGTCTTGGTTACATATCACAGCCCCCGACCTACTCCACGGCACCCTGGAGACCTCAGCTGGCGCCCTTGAGACCCTACAGACCCCAGAGTATTTATCAACCTTCGATCAACCCCTTCATAAACCTGCCAATCGACTTCGTCAGCAACGGGAAGCCCACTTCCGTCTATCAGTGGCAGAGCTCAGCATTCAAACCGTCCAAGAGGCCTGAAAGTCAAGTAGCCAACTTGGACAAGGGACCCTATTTCTTCAACGGCAGGCCCACCAGTCTCTACCTACTGAGACCCGATGGTCAATCATCGGTACATCAGCCTATTCAGTATTCGGACTATCAAGACAACAATTACTATTAAATAAGATTACTTATTAAGACTCTTACGCGATATGACGACACAATCAGTGCGATCCAGAGATACCCACTGGAACATCCTCAATGAGGATTGTCCTTTGGGCCCCTTTAACTTTCGTTATTGCTACAAGGATCCGTTAATGGATCTGTCCATTGTATTATTTCACGAAGACTTTGCCGATTAGATTATTTTTTATTTATACAACAAAACTCACCCACGTGACACGGTGACGTATATTATGTTATTGTAAGTGATCTTAGGATTGTTAACGTTCGTTTCCATAGCGCGACGAGACTCGAGCTCCGCTAGGGTCAAAAGTGACAGAAAGACAAAACGAATGCGAGTAAACGAGTGAACGATTGATTAACGAGTTATTAGCAAAAATCGAAATTATAAGGGAACGTGAGACATTAGCAATCACGTGCGATAAAATGTGCTTCGTGGTTACAATTGCGTGTAAGACTGTTTGCTCAAAACTAATTGTTACGTTAGCTGCGAACGATAAGCCTCGCAATTATTATTCCCACGTGAAAATATTTACTCAACGAATCGAGTGACGCTTCCTGCTCATTAGGCTCTCTTACTTAATCTTACGTATTTATATATTTAAAATGTTTTATATTATATATATTTATTGTCACGTGACTCGAACGAAGTGCGTGAGTGTTCTTTTTTATATATATATATAAATTTTTGAAACATTTTTTTTACAAATAAGAGCTACGTTCTCGTAGCGCCATACTCGTACATTGAAATAACCAAAATTCTCTGACTCCCCCTCCCAAAATGAGAGTGATACACGTTATACTCGGTGACTGGCCAGAATTTCTGTTTTTTTTTTCTATAAAAAAAAGGTAAAAAATGTTACACTGTGATTGGGCCGTTAGGAGGGTGGGCGGAAGGGGGTTACAAGGCCAAAAGAAACACAAGGTCGATATCCACCGCGTTTGGTTTCTTTTCCCACAATTTTTTTTAAAGAATCCACTCTTACCACCAACGATGAAAAATAAACTAGAAAATACTATTTCACAAGTTCGCCCACCTGTACAGAAAAATAATATTGACTTAGGACCAGTTCACGGTCTGGACCGCATCCTGTTCAGACTGATATAGGATAGCCATTCCCATTAGAGATTGCTAACATCTAGGGTAGAGTGAAAGAAGAAAAAAAATAAAATTATTTATAATATATTAACCACGGTTATATCTAGAGTTAATCTTGTATCCGTAATTGATATCATTTCTTCTAAGCTTTTTCCCCCTTTCTCTTCTTTCATTCACTTGGCGCTCCACCCCTTATAGATTTTTTTAATGAAACGCAACGTCAAGTCTTTTCTGAGAATTCATCAAGATCTTCTTTGACGTTCAATATGATCTTCATTACTATCGGCTATTTCTCGATAACGATTATAATTAACGCAACGCCCTTAATAACGTCAGTTCATAATGGCGCCGATATAATTAACCGAGGATACTTAACGAGCTGCAGCTAAGTCTAGATGATCTGGACGTAACGTTTCCTCTTCTTTTTTTTTTAATTATTATCATCCACGCTCTCCTTTTTTAACATGCTCAATACAGCATCCCATCTTCTTGGTATATTAAGAACTTATAAAAATGACCGTGACTCTAATAGATAACTTTTTTTTTATATAAAGATCTTCTGAAAAACTCATCTGGAATACCAATCACCCTTTCTGTACGCTAAAACATAACGAGCTCTTGCGTGGAAGCATTCACAAAAAGGCCAATGAAAATAGTGAAAAATTTGATTAAGTCCCTCTTTATCGACCCGTTGATAATCGGTAATGGATCCATCATTGTCGAGAAGCCCAATGAAATTATCTTAAATTATTTTCTTCTTTCTTTCCAATGATTTCGTAGCTCCTCGCTGACAATTACGGAAACATGCGGGTCTTCTGGCTGTCTTATATTTTTCTTGATGCTCATCTTAAACACGCCAACGGATTTACCGGGGGTGCTCATCCCTAAAAGGATGCTGGATAAAAGGGATGCTCTCGAAGGCTCTCTTAACCATTACGAATTTAGCGTTTTACGAATAGAACAAATTTTTTAATTGTATGTGTATATATATACATATATATGTTTATCTTTGTCATAAATGCATAGCAAAAGGATTCCATACGTAGAAAACACGTCGTAGGAAAAGGCATGTACATTTCATGGAAAAGTATTGTCCAAGTCTTCCTATAAAATATAACTTCGCGCTGAAGCGGCGTACACTTTTAAAAAAAAAAAATTAGTGTCCTTATAATCGAGCAGGGATTCTCAACTTGCAACGATTCGTTAATTACAATCGTACGATTAAAGAACACACGATTTTTCGAGCCAATCGCGAATACCACGTGTACAGTTTCCAATCGATATCGCGAATATAGTCCCAAAAGTTTAATAGTTACGAGGACCTTAGCCAACTAACCCGGCCCATCCGACGAAGGGCGGGTGTACAAAAAATATACGTATATAATATATCATACAGTAATTGTCGATATTGTCATTAAAATAGCTTGACTAAGAATTAATATCCGAAATTCAACGAAAGTACCGGAGTATACAAAAGTTAAGAAAAATTTGTAAAAGATAGAGACAAGTACGAAGCTTATTTAAAACATTCACGCAACATAGAAATTTCCACTCATTCCGACAGTCATCTTTTTTCTTTTCCCCCTCGTCCGGGGAATCCCCGTGTAAATTACGCTTAAATCTTACGTTCGATCTGTCGATCGAACCTAACCTAATAAAACAGCTCGAGATTAACGAACCACGTCGAGATATAGTAATAAAATACGTTTGTTATCCCCCCCCCCTAGGATTATTTTGGATGTCATTTTGAATTTCCCGCCTCCGGCTCATATCGGGCCGTTACCCTCTCGTCGATCAAACTCTGCTTCCCTGCTTCTTCAGTAAGTGTCCGATAACGCTTCCTCCCGGCCATTAAGGTAACAGCGGATGATAATAGACAGGCTTGCGACTTTTCTCCATAACGTAGAAAGCCTTGGGCTTGCCGTTGCCCGAAAAGTTCTTGCGTATACCGGTGGCGCCACTTTTGGAGGTTATCGGTGCGTAATACGAAGTGGCCGCCTTCTTCCGGTGCTTCTTCACCTTCTGAGGAGCATTAAGTCCAGCCGTGTTACGCGATCCATGAAGTTCGTTCGACAGGTTCCAGCCGAGTCGTTCGTTCTCATGAGAGCCAAGCCTGTAAACCATCGAGTCCTCGACTCTGAACATTTTCGTGGAATTTCTCAAGATGGCGTCGTCCCTCTTCCTGGCGTTATCGTCGCTGAGATAGCTAAGTCTCTTATCGTTGTTCCTGCCGTGCTTCTCGGCTGGATTAACAGCGTCCAAATAGCTCAGATCATTCTCATGATACTTCTGACGAACCGGAAGTTCAGTCTTTCCCGTGGTCTTCCAGCTGGCGTCCTGTCCCTTATCGTTAATCGAATTACGTGACTCGTTCTCCACCTGGATCCTCTTCTTCAGCTGATTCAGACGTTCCTGCGACAGTAGCCGCTTCTTATCGGCGATCTTCTTGACCAAGGGCAAATTCCAATGATAAATTCGCGCCGGCTTGCCGTTACCGTGAAAACCGACCGTTGGGCCTGAGACGCTCTTCGTCACCTGGACCACAGTGCCTCCATGGACCTTGTCATCCTTGGTTGACTTGTGCGGTTTCGTAAGAGCGTAGTAGGGCTGACTTGGCGGAAGTTTCACGATATAGACGTGACTGTCCCGATGTCCGTGACGACGGCTGTACTGCTGATGAATACGTGCTTGTTGCCCGTTCAATGGCGGCTCGGGTCCGGCTAGTCTTTTCTTGTGATGACCATCAGAAAACCGCAGGGGTGTCAGCCCAAGACGATTTAGTATCGCCGCGTTGCTTGTGTGAACAGTCTCGAACGCTGAGGAATCGTCGGTGCTTGTTACGATCCCGAAGAAGATGGCGGTAGTGGCTATCAGCACGTGACCTAGTGAGGACAGTCTGAAACAAAATAATTCATTTCTTCTTAATAAATTCTCTCTTCGCGATACTGCTGTTTGTCTTTTATCTTTGTGTCTCAAATTTTTAAGTGATACCATAATATACTTCGAGAATTAGCATGATTGTAATTCTTAGACGTTATATTTAAATACACAATTTTATATACTTTCATGGTTCGAGTCACGGCTAATCAGCTGTTACCTGCTGTCATTATATGAAACCAAGTGTGAAACTAGCTGAAAAGACGAGAGCGAGTGGGCAAGGTCGTTGACAGGGACGATCGATCAGAACTGTCAGGATAGAGAAAAAAAATGTTCAGAAAATTCTTATACGATATTGAGTCTGGGATATACAAAATTCATGGTAACCGCGAGACCTGCAAGATTTCGGAGTCACATGGTTCTATATAAAATCAAGTGTTTTAGTTAAGGAGTACAAAAAAAAGGTAGAATGTAGAAAATCAGAATAAAAATTAAACAGAGACATTGCGAGGATAGGCAAAGGAAAATTAAAATTTTGTTCTCTACAAATCATTTTTTTCCATTCTTTGTTAACTTATCACGCGACGCTTCTTCACTTAATACGCCAGACGGCTTCGTTGCTCGTGAAATTATACCTTCCTCTTGGTCAACGAGAAAGAGAGAGACGGTATTACCTATAACAAAGTTCACACAAGAGAGACCAAGATCACGGGTGGTTCAGGAACGTGAGCGAGAACCGAAGAAAAGATACGAAGATTCTCGAGAGAAGATACATATATGTATATACGCCGAAAAAACGTGTCTAACGAAAGCGCGCAGTTGGCAGCCTCGAAGAACGCGGAAGGAGGATAAGTTCTTATGAGAAGACACGCAATGAAAATAGGGCTTGAGGATTCGAAAGAAACAATGTAAAAGAGAAATATTAATTTTACAGATAAAAAACCTATAACAATAACAGACCAGAAGAATCTGAACGATTGCTCTTAGGTAAACACCTTGAAGAATATTTCCAATCAAGAGAAAGCACATTTATTTGCTTCCAAGCAAGGTTAAGGTTAAAGTTTGCAATTTTGAGGTTAGTACCGTACCTTGGCACGGGGCGGACCCACATACCGATCCACCTATGCATGCCTGCTGGTTCGCAATTTCTGCTCGACTAGGATTCACGTGAATTTCACTGGCTGGTATCCCTACCGGAAGTTTATTCAATC
Source organism: Trachelus tabidus (assembly GCA_030142655.1). Classification (NCBI taxonomy): domain Eukaryota; kingdom Metazoa; phylum Arthropoda; class Insecta; order Hymenoptera; family Cephidae; genus Trachelus; species Trachelus tabidus. Next base: position 190,953 of record JARQTI010000461.1, on the reverse strand, counting down.
AACAAAAAAAAAGTCCTCAGGACGACATGGACGTCTCACGTGATTTTTTCCCCCCGGGACAAGACCCGACTTCATTGTTCCTCGAGTATTCTTGGAATTCCACGTGCCACATAGAAGTGCAAGTCTTTCCACAAATTTTTACAAAGGCACACATCAGCCCCGTCCGTCCACTCGCACACCGCTACCAACCTCAAGACTTCACCGGGACTTCGCCGTAGCCAGAGTTTGTTCACCTTACGTACGCTACCACTGCGTAGAGTACGTACTGTAGGTTCGTGCCAGTGACAGGACTGTACATAAAGGCAAGTCCACGTGAGGGACTTACTACGCGGTTCAAGCGAGGGCCTAGGAGTAACGTGCGGTCGGCGTATAAAGGTAAAACGTACATTTATGATCATACATATTCGCGTAAGGAGAATACGCAAGGACTTATACGGCACGCTTAAGAAATTCCAAAAGGAAACGAGGGAATCGTGCAGAAGTTCAAAGAGAAGCGCGAACGAGAAAAAAAAGAAACAGTCGTCCCTTTTTGTACCTAGGAGTAAAATTCCAAGAATCTCGTGCGACTAGCGTAGTACCTGGCAACGGTTGAGTAACGTATTATTCAAATATCATTAACTGCCATCAATTCCATCGCGTGTTTCGCTTCCTACTGCAAATTCTATCGGTGAACCAACCCCCCCCGGCCCTCCCCTCAAAAACTGGTTTCGTCATTCCAATGATCCTGGGCTCTCCTTGTCCGTTACACTGGACGGTCGTATGATAAATAATTAAACGACGTACAGTTAGTTCAAAAAAGATATATGCTTCGAGCATAACGAGGATCCTTGGCCATGGCCCATTGTGGACTTTGTCCTCGTGATCATCGTCGTAGGCCGTTTTTCATAAGTATGCCAAAAGTTCAGCGTACTCTGCGTGTTTCTGACCTTGTAATCGATAAACATTACCACGTGAGTCACGCGAGATGAGGTTATAAATAGCAGCAGTCTGTGGTATACGATATACGCAAATGTATACTGGAATATATATATATATGTAGTTAACACGTCACTAGTAATGCCTCCACAAAGCGATGACGTTTTTTTATTTTTAAATAGTTCCAACGTCGATTGACAGTAGATCAAGTCACGTGAATTTAATATAGACGGCAAAGGATACAAAAGGATCAATGGCCGACGTTTGTATCAAAGGCGATCGACGCGCCACTGTAGCAGCCAATACTGGTGGCGCCTTTGACACTACGGAGTATTTTGTCAAAGTAAAATATATAACGTCGGCAGACTCTCGGTGCGCCGTACGAGCATTGCCAATCGCCATGGTGATTAATGACTGAAGAAATCCAAACCCCACAGAGACTGGCAGGATCGATTCTCTATAGAGGGTCTAACTTCACGGAGTCCGGGTCCTTGGGTAACCGCACGTTAACGACTGACGATTTAAGTAGCGACGGAAGGAGCGTTGGCTGTGATTGCGCAACGTATTGCGTCATATTGAGAGACCGATGTATCCTCGTGAAAAACAAATACCCGGTGACTGAATAATATTCGATGGAGTTAAACCGGTATCCGAGAGTGTCACGTGACAATTATTAGACGGAAGGATTTTGGAATCTCTCGAAATCACGTGGCGCACTGGGTTTCGAATTCCCACGGAATTTCGACAAAATGGCTGACACGGGACAGGACGGAGTAAAAAAAAGAAACAGTTTTATAACTTCTTAGCGATGGCTTCCTGTGTCTGTTTTTTTCTTTACTCCTTCAATTCCCGCGTGCTTTTTCCAACGGGGCCCCAAAGAGTTGTCCCGTAAAGGTACGTGACGCGAATAAAACAAGACGAGATTTCGCAGAAGGTCCATCTCGTTGCTATCTCGGCCCTGGTATATCCCGACCGCCTCTGCACTCACTGACTTACACGTGGCTTGTGAACGCGGCGTAAAACGTCCGTGCGTATAAATAATACCGGGGTATTCACTGTAGCCGAGCCCTCCACCCACGACAGACGCCAGGCGCAAGACTGTTCCGAGAATGCGAATGGCATTCCAAGTTGGGGCGCGTTTTCACGTGTCGCTGGCTCCGCCCTCGACCCTCGGTCAAGCCTAGACGGATTAGAGATTCCTGGCGGGTTCCGACGATACTATCTTCGTACACGGGACACGTACGTGTTAACAGGTTTGAAAAAAAGAAGACACACGATACAAACAATGTATACACGAGCAAGCTCAGTACTGATCTATATTTAGTCCAAAGCACAAAAAGGATACAAAGTGTACTAATGGCATCTCGAGTGTAAAATTTTAATTTCCTCAAAATAAAAAATGGTGAAAAGATAAATGAAGGAAAAAAAACAAATTCAACCCCAACCAAAAAGCGCCCCCCTCCCCTCCCACCCCCCAATACCTCGTTGATCCGTATCCCCATTACTCCCTAGGAAATTACATTACCCTCTTTACTAAGGACTGGTGTATACAGGGTGGATATAAAGAAAGGAGAAAAGAGGGAAAGGCACCCCAAGTCTTCATCCAAAAGGTAGAACCGGGAAAACCAAGTAAATCTACGGCTTCGAGTGACTCGAAAGAGCGAACAGCTTCAAAAGGCATTCGACCCCGTGTAAGCGACGGTGCATAGGAAGAGTTCAGGGGCGGGTAGTTAGGGGGCTGGGGGGTCTGGGCTTAGACAAGAGTGAAGTTACGGGGTTACCTAGGTATATAACAATAATGTACAGTCAGTGAAAACACTACGCCGCTCTTTTGTCCTTAGTCACGTAGAAGTCGTAGACCCGTGCCAGTCCTGGAGCAGTGCTGATCTTCATTTGAGTCGACGCTGCGATCCACGTGAACGCGCGTGGTCTTATACGTAACTGGATGATACGTTACCAGAGATTTCCGACGTCCCGGTAAAAGTGATGGAGCAACGCGGAAGGAAAAACCACAGGCGCACTTATGGCTTTGAGCACCGCCATACCAAACGTGGGCTCTTTAACGTCCCAGCCTCGCTGAAACAAGTATCCCCGGAGTGGAAGCTTTATAATTGGCCGAGGTTCGGTCCGCGTCCCGCTAAGGAAGTGTCTTGCTTGTGCGAGTAACGGCGATCAGTGGTTCTCAATCACGGGGAGCGGAAATCCAAGATAAGCGAAGAAACAGACAACGAAAGGATATTTTAATTGGTGACAGTTGAAAATGAAAAAAAGACACTCGACATGGCGGACACGTAGGACCGTTTGAAAGATATTGAAAAGTCCTATCTAAAACTCCACGTCTTAATTTCCATGTCCGGAAGAGGGCTTTTTCTCATGCATTCAAAAATACAGTCAGAACGGTTCTTTGTCTGGTACAGACGAAATTGTCGTGCAATTAAAAACGCGGCTTGAGATCTCACTTGGTGAGAATTCTAACCTCAAGACTCCTACTAATTATTGAAATCGAGTTTTGGTTGACAGCTGTCAAAAAAATTTTTCTGACTTTAAATCTGTCAACAATGTCAATTCGGTTTATCGATCTTGCGTATAATACTTTAATACATACTTTAATGTTGATGAAAAATAATTTTCCCTACTTCCAGGCTCACTTCTGATCCTGAAGTCTGCAGCGAAGCTGGGACTAGTGCTAGAGCAATGACGAGTGACCATTTGAGGATTTACCAAGGGCCGAGTGCATACGCGGAAGTAACAACCATCGAAGCCAAAGAGAGCAAGATATCGAGAAGGGCAGAAAAGGAAGGGAAAGCAAGATGGCGTAAAAGGGTATATAAAAGCCATAGCTAAAAAGAAGTAATGAAACGACAACTCGCACCTGTTTCGAGACCCATTCGTCTAGATCCTTATAAGCCTCTGTGGTCCATGGCACCGAATGACGCATCGGCTGAAGAAAAGAGGGAAGCGTGAGGAAAGGAAGCAGAGAAAAAAGAAACGATGAATGAAAAAAAAAGAACCTGAAGGAATGGAGGAACCCAAGTGCAGCAAGAAGCCATCAACTTCCCAACGTGGAACGAGAACGCGTAGAAACCCAGAGGAGACTAATGAAGCTGCAGAAGGTGAAAAGTTATGGTCGCGTAGTCTTGGCAGTGGGTAACGTTGCTTTATAGTTTATGCAAATATGCATTAGTAGTGCGTGGACGTTAAACGTGATTTAACAGCCCCAGTTAAATGCGCTTGGAGCATAACGAACGTTCCTGCTGTAGATTCGCCACGTCTTTTCATTCTGTGCAATAAAGAATTACTCTTAAACTTCATTTTATGTGCCATGGGCTGTGTCTTTGTGATTGTTGTCTATGGCCGAGCAAGAGCCATTACTCATTGAGACTGATCAGGTACTAATGGCAAATTTACATGTGGCTACACGATTGGGCCATTAGCGTTGTACTGTATAATAATAGTAATTTTAGGTTATATATATATAATGCACGTAATTGCAGTCATTATCGGTGTTCAGGTCCCACGAAATTACTCTCCCCTGCCCCCTTCTGTGTCTAACCTGACATTATCAGTAATATTTTTTGAACGTGGGCAGCACGTGTCACGGAGGCTTGCAAATTGTTACGGTTTTATAAGAGACTTCGTGTAGCTTAGCGCCTGAAGGTGTCCGAGTTATTTAGCCAGCACGAGATGTCTTGGCACGTCAACTCGAATCAGTTCCAGAACGCCGAAGATTTTACAAAGTTCCAAAGAGGCTGAGTGAAGTTAGAAATATATTCCGGAAACAGATGAAACATGAATTTTTCGATTTTATAAATCGTCCTGTAGGCCTTCCTCCTTGTCTTCGACTGAAATTCAAAAAAGGAATTATCGATAAGTCTTCGAGCGAATCCTACGTGACTTCGCATAGTCTCACGGGAAAAACAGAAAAAAAATTCGTACGGCTGTAAGAATAAGAGTCGGAAATATTCTTAAAGTAAGCCCGCCTTTTTGCTCGGCCTAAAAATAAGCCTTGTTTCTCTCTCGTTGCTCTAATTGCAGTACCGCAGCTCGAATACGAATTCTCCAATAATTAGCCAAGAGGCTGCGTACAGAGTGAAATCAATGTGAGACTTTGGGCGCGTCGCTTGAAACCTGATACGACAATAAAAGTAATGTAAGTTACTTGAGTCGTAGACCGGACCTGGACCTGGGGCAGTGAGCCGCGTCCGAAACATCCGCTCGACTTTTTTTTTCCGCTCTCTTCATTTGTTTCAAGGTTTCCCATTTTTCGTTCATTTTTCATTTTTTCCTACTCTTTATTTAGATACGATTTCGACTCGGTTTTCAGCCATTTGTATTGTATCGATGCACACTGTCCTGGGAATATAAATAAAACAATGTAAAAATGGATCCGCATAAAAAGTACCAATATGAGAAAGGAGTATCTACCCAGGATATCATTTTTGAGTACGTCTCTCCTTCTCTTATGCGCGCAAGTGCCTCTAAGTCTGTCTCGAAGCCCCAAAGTCTCAGCGTCAAAAGAAGAAGTTCCTCTTCGATGATAGGATCCGTAAAATTTGCGACTCGGAAAAGTTGCGCTGCTCTCCCCTTGCGGCTGTAAAACATTTTTGTTAAAAATGATCAGCCAAAAAAATTGTGCGACAGCTGTCGAGTCTGATTACGACGTTTAAAGTGGATCGTCCTGTGTACGTGCAGTTCGCAGTCCCCGAAGGCCAAGCCATTCGCGGCATTCCTTAACTGGTTTTCGACTTGTGCGAATTGGCAGAACAAAACAGCGATTTGCTCGCGTCCAGCCGAAACATAAAGCTAAGTGCTAAATGAGATCGCAAAAATTCTCACGTGAATTAATCTCAGCCCACGGCTGTCAGTTCGTAAAGTCCTAATAACTCCCAGCTTAACCACGCACGAGCAGCAGAATTGCATTTGCCAGTTTGAGTCAGACGATATATTGAAAGAATAAATTTACTGCTGATAACAAAAGTTTCCCGTCACACGTTGGTTGGTTAACGGCAGTAAGAGCAGTAAAGGGTTAATTCGCCAACTCGAGTCTGGTTAAGATTACTCGATAAATTTGTCACTGACATAATAAGCCCGTATTCACAACTCGCTCTTAAAGTCACTAACAGACTAACAAAAAATGTAAAAGCGCTCTATTAGCACTAAAAGCGAGTTCTGAATACGGGCTATAGAGTTCTGGTAGCTAATAATAACACAGAGTGATATGGTGATAATTGTATATCATGCCGAGAACAGTCCGCTTGGTATTCCTGAATTTCGAGGTTACAGTTACATCCGAGACCCCCCAAGTGGCGCCCCTGGCGGATATCAAATGTACCAATGCACGCGAGACTGATTATCGGAGCCAAAATGATCTTTTGGGTCCTCGCGCTTTCATTCCCATAGCCTTAATTTCATGCTAGGCCAGACCCTGTGATTACCCTTGGCAGTAAACGCTGATTACACGTTTCGTGCACATGGGAACTCGGTTTTAATAAGGCGCATGCGTGCCTTTTGTAAAACGCGAAGAGCACTCGTGGCCACGCGCATCCTCACTTTTCTTTTGCCTCTCCAGTTTACGCAGTATAAACAACAGGGCCTCGGGAGAGAAAGAGATATTTATATATGAAATTCAGGCAACTGTGTTTCTTACGCAATCGGGCGTAACGGCTGCTTAGAAACACGGCATTACAAATGCACGTTACAGGCGAGACGATTAGTTCCCATTAGAGCTAAGTGTTGGTCGGCCATTACGATTTCTCACACTGCGATTAAACAATTTTAATTCGACTACATTTGCAACAATGAACGAGTCTCTCGTGCTTTTCTTTTGCGATTAATTAACTACAGTCGTCCCGAGGGCAATGCGCATAATTAGCCGGACGCAGCTGTGCTCGGCAATGGCCGTTGTACGATCGTAGGCCAAGCCGTGATTTATAGTGGAATCGACCTAGCCAACTGTTCGGCCATTTATAATATCCTAGTCGCTTCTACGATTTATCGTAGACGCGGCACCTACCTAGTAGATTATCCTTTCGTCTTTCTTGGCTGCTGCCTGCTCGACTTGTAGGATAAACGTCGATTACATTATCAGGAAATATGTCTTCGTGATAAGTAGCGGTGTATGAAGACGTTCCTTCGTCAGCCGAGTACCACGCTGATCAAGTTTAGATTTATTTGGCGATACCAATAGGGAATTCAGAAATAATACTTTTTTTAATATACTGTAAATATGTGTACGAATTATATAGTATCGAAGTAAGCGTTAAAGGCAGAAATTTGTACGTTTTACAATGCAAGCTTTGAATTCAATGGCGGCCATATTAACTGTTGCTAACGGTACCGCTGGGCCATTTGAATATCGAGATAGAAGAGTCACGCGAGTAATACTGGTTCATAAGAGGCCAGAGTATTCGAGTAATTTCGGTTCAGAAAAGACTGGCAGGAATGAATGAGCATGAATATTGAAAAACAATTGGGTAGTTCGACATTTCCCGGGTAAAGAGTACATATTACGCGGTGTGGTACAGTTCACGACATGTTTCTCTACACCGGAAAAAAAAACTGTCATCGATTCGATATTGAATGAAAATAGCGACACTCATAGATTCAGGAAATTGTGGATTCATAACTTACGACTTTATTGCTACGGCTTTCCTCGGACTCGTGAAGATAAACTCACTTCGCGTAACGTTATTTCATTGGAGATTTATACCCAGTGCGAGTATCTTCCTGAAACTCAGGCTGGATTATAAGATATGCAATTTATGCCACGTCTCCCGGCATCGTAACGGCTTCAATTAATTTCGATAAAACGCCACGATCAAAGGGGGATGCTGCGAAATTGGTGGCGGTGCACTTTCTCGAGGTCGTGACAGGAATTCAGAGAGTAGTTATTACGTAGTGACACGAGTGGCCTCAAAGTCTAACGAAATTAGGTTAGGTTAGTCCCACCTAATTTACCCGTGCGCACATCAATTCAACTGTCCAGTTTTCGACATTAAAAAAAAATCACAGTCACTTAAATATTCGACACCCACGACATGATTCTTTGACAAAAAAAGAAATTGAAGAGTGTTAAAATTACAAACGAACGAGCAGAGCCTAAGCCGCGCGCGCATGTAACGATTCGATTATATTGATTATAGTGTATCGATATATCTTCGGGCGTCTCCTCTTCGGTAGATAAAACAGCAAAAAAAAGATCCCGTAGCAATTTATCGAGCACGCTCTCACGCACGTAGAGCACTCACGCGACGTAATATAGGCATTGATCTAATATAGTCGTTTCATCCTATGCACTGTGTACGAACCATAAGCGTATTGCCACTTCTCCAATGTAATCCTCTTTGCACATTTCCATTCCACTTTTCACTTGAACCTATGATCAATTGCATAACGGTGCATCGACCTGGAACGTTGCCGGTGTCGCGACTGAAGTCTATGAGATCGAAGAGAGAAACAATGGAATAAAGACGAGAAAGTTCACGAGATCTTCGTTAATTTCACGGTTAGTTCCAGACAACGCGTGCTCTATCGGCAGACTTCCAATTCCGGCCATTCCGTTATTCCGACCGAGAAACGCGAGCATTGCGGACCGTGCACCGGAATTGACATGTGGCGCCATCTTATCGAGTACTAACAGAAGGGTGGCAATCAAAAGACAGCGAAAAGAACTATATCTAGAGAAGAAAAATATTTTCACATATTATCCACATCAGTAAGTCATTACCATTCTTGTCTCTTTACGTCCTTAATCTTGTCGATTAAACGCCTGCCCACGTAGCGTCATTTACCTACGACTAATTGCCGTAATCCCAAAGGAAAAGAATCATCAAGCATCCAACGGCGCATTTCGAACATCCAACGAGTCTCCCTACCCGAACGAGTCACGAGTGCCAAAGTCTTTTTTACCTCAATCCTTTACACAGAGAATCCCGAGAATGCACGTAGACTCGTCGCGATGCTCGTCACGAATTCAAAAACTTCCTTTCTTTCGCATTCGTCGCATAGTACATATTTTTCAGCTGGACGACACGTCCGCATACAAATAAAATACTCGCCCGCTAGATGGCCACTTTCTAACCTCGAAAACAAAAAATGTCAGTCTCCAAAAACCTCGCAGCTACAATTTGTACTTTCTTACGTATAAAAGAATCATATCTCCAGCACACTATCCAGTGAACCAGGTTCATTGTGTATCAACTATCGATACCCTAACCCCCTAGTGCACTTTGTGTCAGAGATTTGTTGGGTAGGTATTAGAAAATGCACTTGACCCTAACGTACGGGTAGTTTTTACTGCCTGACAAGGATATCTATATACACATATGTATTTCGTACGTGTCCCTCCCTCGTGTTATTTCGTTCTCATTCCCTTCTTGAAGCTGAACCTATGCTTACGCAGGTTAAAGGCACGCAGTAACAGGCCACCTTTTTCTTTTTCCCCTAATGCAGCCATGTGGGTATATATATAATACATAGATATACGTCATACAATGGGAGGAGCCTTTCACCCCCTGACCGGGGAGCTCGTGACTAACGCCACACACGAGTCTTCGAGACCCTTACATGACTGTTATGTATGTGGATACACGATGTATATATACATAAAAAAAACGCAAGGTAAAAGGCGGAGGTTAATAGTATGCGCTTTGTCCCCGTCATATGTGGGGAGACAAAGTTTGTATATATATATATATATACACATATATATTCCATGCGTGGGCGACCCTTCGGACGACTGCATTAAGTTGCGACCGACTGAAAAGTGCATAGTGCTAATATTTGCACTAGGAACGAGTGTCGTTACAATGAAAGGGACTTATTTTTTTTTCAACAAGTCCATACAGTCAATTTGATTAATTTTTCATAATTTGACAAATCTTGATATTTTTTATTTCCTCCCTTTAAGTCATATTGGCACCTTGACTGTCTTTAATGCTGCCGATGGATGTGTCCAATTTTCTTTTTTAGTACATTCAAAATGGCTATTTTTCGTAAATCTACGAAACTCTGTCAAGGACTGCATTAATTTTATTTTTGAATTTCTGCAAGGTCTAACGTTACATTAGGAGTTTAATGTGAATAATTAGACAATGTTGGCTCGCGTGCTGTAATGTTTGACGATTTTCTTGTAGCCTTTGCTATGGGAGAATTAAATATTGCGACAGCCCCAAGGATTACAGTAGAGGAATATATACATATATAGTGGCTACCTGATTACTCGGTACACGAAAAGTCGTGACGATTTATCGGTTCCCGTAAGATCGATCGGTCGGATTGCTTTTAATAGATAATTAGGAAGATTTTCTACAGACAGACAAGGATCGACGGTTGTAGCAATTTATAGATTACTTATAGCGTGCATGGTGGTAAATTAGTAGTTTTGGAGGCATTGTCCAGGGAAAAATAAAAAGAGGAATGTTTAATGAAAATTTATGAAAATTCTATGTGAAGGCTGGTAGCGCTTTTTAGTGAGATCAAAAAATAATTTATTGCCAGAAAATAGAGAATCGGTATTCACTACCTCGGAGCAACCGGTGCAACACTGCAGACTGCAGGTTGGACCATAAACTGCAGTAATAAATATTTACGACCTCGTAAGTAAATTGCCGAACAGGAAAGATGAAAAGACGTCGGACATTGAGATACGTGTAGAAAAGCACGTGGATTAGGATACAATGAATCATCGAGTTAATTAAGTGTAATTTATCATTGCAAAGTCACGGTAATCTGGGTATGAATAAGATTTTATAGGGAGCCTATAGAAATTCAATGGGGTAACGTTCTGAGTATATATTTACACGTGATTCAATGACTTCGATACATTCTGGTAACGTAATAAAAATATATGCTAGTCACAGTCAATATTTGCTTCATTCGTTTCGTGAAAGGACGACCAATAAAAAATTCATATAAATCAAGGCGCATGAAAAAGAAAATTGTTCGGATACATAGGGGAATCCCCGTAATTCGAACGCGCCAAAATATTTGAATTCGCGACAGGACTTTGCCGTGTGAATAAGTAATTGATACATTTTTATTTTCGACATCCGCCAGTACACGTGTAAATAAATGTTTAAGGGTAATTTTCAACAAGTATTTTGCTTTAAAGGTAAATAAAAAAATAAACTCACCTCAAACCCCCGTACATGGTTCCCTCGTAAAGTTCTTCCGATGCACAATTAAAAATGTATATTTACGAAAAGCTGTTATTGTCAGTGAAAAATACAAAGTATTTATACGTCAAGACCCAAAAAAAAACACGTCCTTCTCGACGTGATGCGCGCGAGCAACTGAGCCGCCGCAACACGAGCTGAAGTTATGAGTGCGCAGAGGGCGCCGAAGATGCCCGATCATTCCCGAAGTCTCGTTTAAAACGAGATTGTTGCTAGCCCCGCGGCGAGTGAGCATTATTAACCTTTCGTGGTCCAATCAATGCCGATCGGTATCGATCGTAATCGTTCTTCCCGAAGATCAGTATCATCCCCAAAATAACCCATTATAAGATCCACCCGCGAAATTCCATCGAAAATTAATATGCTCCTGATTCCGATCTCATACGATATCAGTAAACACGTAATACCAAACCCGCAAATACATCCCATGGCACTATCATTTAACTGTATAAGGATTGGATAAAATTCCCGAACAAGTTTCTTTGTTCTCCATGTACGATGATTAAGAAACTAATTTCAACTAAATTCTCCCTCCACCCACGAAAGATGACTCCTCGATTTCCATTGTTTTACAAGCTTCGACAAACGATTAAATTCGTTTTGCAATATTTTTTTTATTTCAAAAATCAAATATTCCAAACAATTGATACACTAAAAACCATATCCAATAGGCGTCAGCCATTTTATTTGCTCGACGGCAAAGATCTACAAAGCGTGCAATACACATTTAATAGGTATCCTATTGCCAGACAGCTTATTATTGGAAGACTAATATTTTTTTTTCAAACCAAAGTACAGTCAGTCCAATAAAATTTTCTCGTCTCTGCCAACTTCTCATGCTATCTTTTTTTCTTTCTTTTTCATTCAATTTCTCTATTTTCATCTTTCACGATACTTCTACTCCGCAGATAACGCACCCTGTGTACGGGGCATCATGCAGGTCTGTACACACGTAGCATGCACCGTACGGTTTATGCGCCTTGGTGCAATGAACTTTACTAGTTGGCACAGAGTATGCGGTGGAATGGCAGAGAAGGTTTTGTCCGGACTTATTAGATGTCGAACCTTCTAGACTGAGACTCAACGTCTTTTTTTCTCTTCGTTTATTTCTCTTTGAGTTCGCCATGGACGTACGTAACGTATGGTAAAAGCTTGCCGGTGCTAATTTCTGGCGTTTTAACACGACGTGATACAAAACATGGATAATCATGGTTTTGCACAAGGATACGGTTTATGGATATATTATTTGCGTCATTGTTTATTTTTCTTTACCATATCATATATATGTATGTATATGCTGGAGATTTATAAATAATTAATTGCCGCTAACTTCACGGTCTACATAACCGTGTAACGTGATTCAGGTAACAACGATTAATAAGAAAATTCTAGAATCTTATTATTGAATTTAATCCGATAAGAAATTTTAACGGAAACTGTTATTGAGGTTAGGTTGGCCGATTTTCAATTACCGGAAATAAGGTGGGATCGATCGAAAATAAAAGTCGTTTAATCGTTTCAGGTTTTATCGAGGTTAATAATTTTTTGGTTTTTTTTTTATTATTTTCAGTTCATGTGGTTGGTGAGGAATGGCGGGGAAATTTCAAAATTTTACCGATTACAGTTCGAGCAAGAGATCTGTCAAATCGGACGAGGTCCACGTGTCCCTGAGTCCGTCTACATTTAAAAAATTATCGCGGTAAATAATATCTCCGTACTTCCGGGTTTTGCAACGTTGCAATTAAATTTGTTACCTTGCGCCAAATGCGAGGTTGCTGAAATTTTGAGGAAGTCGAGAGACGCGAGGACAATGAGTGAATCGAATTTCGGTTTATGATACTAGGATGATATTTGTCAGTGAGACTGTCAATAATTGTCGCAAGTGTGTCAATGTAGCTTTGTTTATTTATTAAAACTAACATTGCCCACATCTCGGTAAGCAAATTAAAAGTGAACGGTAGTCGTGCATCTAATAATATTTTCGTTTAGTGTCAACCGTTAGGCAATAAAAAAAATGTATTTAAAAATCCAATCACGTTCTGTCCTCTGATCAAGATAACGGTATAAAAAAAAGGAAAAACTTAATTTTTTTAAATATTCTTTTTCCTTTACAGATCCAAACGCCGTACAGAAAAATGTAAGAAACCCATGAAATCCCATAAAGAGGAATTCCAAGATTTCCCACCAATTTTTCACGTATCCGCCGACGCTGCGGCACATTTTGGAAATTTTTATGATAAACCAAACTTTGGAAAAGCAAAAATCAAATCGTCTTCCGCAAATGAGTTTCTGCAGGGCGACAGTGGCAGAACTGAATTTACCAGGGAGATGTTGTACAGGTAATATTGTTTTGTTTTGTTTATTAGTTGATTTATTAATTGTTTTTATAGTCTTAATTAATATAATTAATTATTATAATTAATTTAAATTTTGACATTCTTCCGCAGATTAGAACATTCTGCTGGTACGAATGACTATGCGAAACAGGTATCAGCTCTTTTGGAAGAGACTGTAGAACCGGCGTGTTTCGAGGTTAATTTTCCACCAGTTGAAAATTGCATCCCTAACAAAAAACTGACGTCTTATCCACTTTGGTACAAGGAACCTGATAAAATGCCGTTAGTACAATTTTCTGATACACTATCTATCTAGAGATCCTTAAGTCCTGATATATCATCATGATGACTATCTACACCTTCGAATACTATGCCAATGATCTATACTGGGAAATCATACCGAATGTCTACAGGGTGATGAACTGGTTGTATCCAGCAGCAAAGTGGATCGAGACGTGTTACTCGTTGAAAATATTTTCTTTCTATGAATACAAATCACACCAAACATATTTTCTTATATTATTTTATCAAAAGCTTCATAACCTGTTTTCAGATTTGAATCCAGTGAGCAATACAGATCTGTCAAGAAGAAATTCGAAGGTCTTACTCTGAAAACCCCAAATAGTGAAAGCAAATTTGAGGTTAATAACGTAAATAAAAATTATCCACATCTTCGCCCAGAAGATTCCGAAGATTCTGAAGACGATTCAGAGACTACAGCTGAAGAGTCCTTATCTGAAGATTCTGAAAGTAGTACAGCATTCGATAAATCAAAAGACTGTATTACATCAACAGGAAGTTCAAAAACTTTAAGTATAAATAACCTTAGCAACGAAGAGTATCTAAAGCGATGCCAATAACTGAAAAATTACCAGAGTTAAAAAAAAACCGTTAGGTATCCATTAAATTTTGTAAATCAATTAAAAAAAAGAAGTACCGCACCGTTCATAAATACACAGTAGAAATGACAATCATTAAAGAAAGAATAACGAATTAACGAATTTCCACGAAATTTCATCAAGCGCCATAATGAATTCCCGTATTCAGATTGCATCTCAAAAGTGTAATAAGTAATTTCCATTTTTATAGAATTTCTAGGAAATCTTAAGACTTCGTTTTACGCTTCCAAGCCTGCGTGTGATCTTACGTGAGCAATTAATATCGTGGTCCTGCTCGAGGATGCGTTCAGTTGCGAGGCCGAATTAATTTCGCACAATTAACTTCAAAGCGTTAATTAAGAACCATGCACAATTAAAACACACGACGTTCAACCGGTAATCAGGTGCAACTAGAATGCAACGATTTGCCAGGTAGCTTTAATTAATTAGAGCCAGAAGGAATGATTCGCGTGGAGGTTTAGACAATCTAGAGAAACGCTGGTAGAAGGGGTTACGAGAGAGACGGTGATAAAATTTCACGGGGATAAATTCAAAACCGTTCCAGACACCGTTTACGAACGTCCAAACTGATGTACGACCGGAACTCCATGATGTACGGCACTTCCGCTTTATCCCCTCTCTTCGCAGAAATTCCCACAAAGGATTCTTGTTCCACCAATCGAGTACGCAAATCCTAACGACCATATGCAAATTTGCCGGAGTCTATTACTGCACTCGATATACGATGAATCTATAAAGTTTCATAAGGAAAAATTAATTCAATTAGCCCAAGTAAACAAGTGATATAGAAGGATACGATTATGACTCTACCCCTTTCGAAGAGAGGAATTTCATAAGCCGTTATCGCATCTTAGTAGATACTGTTATTCTTTTCATTGTTCGCGAAATCCTGTGTCCTCGTACGGAATTCCCATGACTGAATGAAATACGAGAATTGAATTGGCACGCGCAAAGCGTATTGCGGTACCGTAGTAAACAGACGGTATATTTATAGTAGTCGGTTTATCAGAACTCGACAGACGCAGACTGCGAGTCAAAGGAATATTTGCATTGGATTCCGTCATTCCCCACATTTCCTTGGACGTTGAACGTGTGTTGAACCACACTGAAAGTACGCCTGTAGTTTACTAATATATATATATATATATATACAATACGCGTATTTCATCCGTAACGATTTTGAATTTCAATGTATGCATATCTATAGTTTGGTAATATATAGATATACAATACACGTATTCGATCTTTCAACTGGTCTCCGACGAAAACATAGTAATGGAAAGAAGACAAGAAATCAAAAAAAAACAGACAAATTGGTATACGCAGCGGCAGTACGTTAACTGAAGTACAGTGGGGCATATTGATTATTCTGTCTAAGTTTGTCGTGGAGCAAAGATGCTTTCCATGTATTTTTAACGAAACGCAGAATCGGATTTCCAATTCCCACGTCTGCCCAGTCAAGTGCACTCTCCTGTATTATTGAAATACGAGGAGGCTGAACGAGGAGCTCAGTTCCTGGATCGATTCGTTCAGCGAAGCGGTAAAAACGCGGCAGTTGGATTCTTGTCCTTTTTTTTTCTATCTCCATTCTCGTTATCAGTTACGACGGTTAAAAGAGAGATTCGTGGAAAATCCTTGAAGCAGTCAATCTCTGTTGAAAGATAAATTAGGTATTGATTCATTGATACTGTGGAACTCTTCGGTATATACTTTATGTACACCAATTTATTCTCATTGAAAACTATACAACGGCGTTGTCGCGGACAACGTAATTTGTTGTTGTGTACCGTTGTACGTTTATAAACATCATCGTTCCTTATCAATTGGACATAGAGAGGACACTTACGCGAGGTCAAAGGGTCGTGAGGTGCTACGTTTCTCTATACACGTGAATATAAAATAGCGGGGAGTCACGAACCTACCCGAAGACTCTCTATGAGGCTTCGGCGTGGCGGTTAACCTTTCACAGTTATATTTTGTATTTACATGGCCGACTTACACGAAGACTTTGCAAGTCTTGAAGGTCCGCGACGATGTCCGTAGGTTAAAGTCTAACGAGCGACACATATAATTGCACCACGAACCATAAACACTCTTAAGTAGTCCACGGAGACGATTCTCTTCCGTGAGTCCATCTCTCTTCTTGTTATCCGAAAGTTTGACTCTCTGTTCTCGACGACGACTTGGAACGATTTCCATTGCCTCATTGATTTGCGCGGTTGAGCACGATCGTCGTGGAGTCTGGTTGCGTGCAGCGACTAGCTCCCATCCGACTGAGACTTTCTAGGCCTTCCCTAGGTTTTCTTCCAGGAGTAGTACATTTCCAGAGGTCGATTGACGCGCCAAAATTTGTCATTTACTTGACGTAGTGTCTGAGATCCACTCAGGACTACTAGTTGACCCGGAGAGGGTGCAATGTAGATGCAGAAATTTAGTAATCTGTCAGACTCCGATAGCTCTGTGTCCAGATCTAAGGTCAGTCTCATTGCTAGGTACTTGCTAAGATGATCCACTGTAGGCAGAAATAGGAATGATTTGGATTAATTGTTTCATCGATAAGGGATTCATTTTGTCCGATGCTACTATTCTTACCTGTTGCATTTGCAGTGGTTTTTATGTAACGAATACTGTTCTCTTTGAGAGCTTTTATTAGGGAATTGTCACCAGCCATTTCCGTTGGATGTGGTTTAAATACCAGCTCGATTTCGTTTAGCATTAATGGCTCGCTAGGTCCTTCACCTTCTGTGTCTACCATCGAGTCGCCACCACCTGTTTCAGCTTCTGCGCTCGAAGAGTCATTCTCAGAATTTTGTAGACTCTTTTGTCGTTTAGGTGGCTTAGGTATCTGATTTGCAGGATTCGGTGAAGGTGTCGTTGAATTTCTTGATGTTGTTCCTGACACTGCTGGACTACTAGCAGGCTGAGAAACGCTGTTGGAATTTTGGGAATTGGAATTGTTATTATTACTAGCTCCGCCACTGTTATTTAATGGTCCTGTTGCACTTTGGGAGGAATCACTCTGATTAGCTGCATTTGCTGCTGGATTTGGTGTTGTGGGTGCACTTGGATTTGGTGTATTATTATATGAAGTTGCATTACTTGCATTCTCTGATTCATTTGCATTCTTTCTGGATCTCTGTGGTCGATTTTGACTTTGCAGTTTAATGCCTTCCGTTATCGAGTTTACTAGTGCAGCTTGTGAGTGAGACTTATTCAATTTTGCAAGCACACGTTCCTGATGCGCTTCGTACTCATCACGACTCGGATATATCTTAGATATCAGCAGATCGAAATTAGGATCTGGCCTTAGTGAACGTTTTGACACCAGCTTCTTTCTGCATGTAGGGCATTCCTAAATAGAAAACAATAGAAAGCACAATGAAAAGCAGAAGAAAATAAGATCAATAACTCGTTAAGTAAATTTATTTTCCCTACGTTCAAACGTACGCATATCCATTAAAGTGAAATTCTCTACTAATTATGCAGTCATTAATATTCCAAACATGAAAAGTACACGTCAACTAATTAAATAGGTTTGTAGCACGTATCCACATGCGCTGTAGAACCAGCCATGATACACAGCCTTGTAAACAAGTGTTAAGATCTGCCATCAAGAAAAACAAAACAATAAACTCTAATAACCCGCCGATGCCAAAGGGGCAAGTAACCATACAGTTAGGAATGTAGATTAATTAAAACACAATAATTACCTTATTACCGCTCCGAAGTGCAGTAATGATACAATCGGAGCAGAAGCGGTGGAGGCACTCCTTCGTGGTCATAGTCTTCTTAAGCATATCCAAGCATATAGGACACATAAGCTCACTGTGTAAACTTCGCGGACTAACAGCAATCTCCGTATTGTCGGTGATTGCATCCTGGGGTGTCCGATGTAACTCGTAAAGAGATAATTCCCAGGTTTTATTAAGACCGACTTGTTCCGCGGATGCCATCTTGGCTACACAAGCCGTCAGCTGAACACGACAGTCCCGCGCGCAACTCTGACTGCGCACACCGCCATCTACCACCACAAAACATGAAGTAAAAATTGCGTCGATGCCGAACAATCTAAAAAAAAAAGCAAAATGAACACAATGGTTATTAAAAATATATTAAATAATATATCATGAAATCTCCATGTTAAGCTACAATTATTGCGACGAAATATCGTTAGCTCTCTAGATTCGGTTGCATAAAAATCACATATTAATTAATGACTATGACAGCGAATCAATATTTAATTTTCCTAAATAACATTGACCAATGTAGTACGTCGGTAAGATAGGCACGTCAACGTTATTACCGACCGATAAGATTTTAACAACAATGGTTCGCGAACTAAAATATTATCAGTGACTTCAATGCCTTCGCGTATCATCTCAGAAAGCCATTGAAACTCATGCTTTCACACTGCAACGACTTTGTAGACATTGTGAAACAGGTTTTCACGATGATAATCGAACCGTCGCGAAACAATAGAAACACGCAAGTCCACGTGTAGAATGCAAAAATGATGCGTCCATGTGGTATTCAAGTAGAGAATTGATTCTCTTAGAACGGTTTAATCGGTCATTTCTATAATACAGTGGATTCCTGAAGATGTATAATGTCATTGCATTAGTAAATAATATAACGGTAAATACAATCAGAGAAGGGCGTATCCTGAAGTAGGCGACCAGCATACTAGATCATCTCGTTCTTCGTAGCCTTACAGATGCATGCTGGTATTCTAGTATCGCAGAACTGGACCGACAGCATCAGGATCCCAGCCAACGCCAATTAGCGACCTTAACTGTACACCGTCGCATTCCCGTTCGTGAGAGAATCTATGAGGCAATATATGGTCGGGAGCGAGCAATAAAAACGTATGGAAAAAAACAAATCCGACAAATAACCCCACTCGCAGGCATTTTGACAAGTTTATATATACCGAATACATCAATAAAAAATGCAAAGCCTCCAGCAAAGTGTGTCAAAGCCACAGCGACCGATGCGAACCATCGATGATCTTTGGCCAAAGAGAATTGGCAATTTATAAATTATCCTACGGGATTTCTTAGATTGAAACATATTTTACCAATCTGTCGCTTCAGCAATTTAACTCGCGGACCGATTATGCATAATCGAAACGTTCTAAATATATACAAAGACTAACGTAATGCAATACAGTTAAAAGAATCCTGTCACTCCGGTTTCTTAAATATTATAAATAATTTTTTTTATCCCAATCGCTTCTATACGACTAAAATAAATATTCCTCCTTAGTACAAAAAAATCTCTAAATTTGTTAAACTATTAATTCACAGTTGTTTTGTGCCAACCGATCTTTAATTTTCGCTTACTAAGGACAGTTATCCAAAATGATCAGGTAATCCCTACTTTCTCATCAACTCAATATTGCCATCTACTTCTTGCGTAATCGTCTTCTCGCATACGCCTCTACTTCGCGGTTCGCTTATCACCACCGTTACAATCATCCTGACGGAGCTGGATAGAAGATCGTCGTTGTCTGTTTTCTTTCCCAGGAGATTTTTCTTTCCACTCCAGTCTTTCCAAAGAGGACGACGACTTCTTAGAGCGAACCGATCGGCCGACCGCGTTGCTCCAGGTTGCCGTAGGTCGTGGCTTGACCCAGAGTCTCCTGGTGGTTGGCGTAGGAGAAGTCTTGGCAACGCGGACACGTGCACCGGCGGCAGCCAGTCAGCGTTCGAAACCCGGCATCGCCGCTGTGCTTTTCATTCTGCGGTTGTTACGCATCGACTTTACGCATCAGTGTTCACTTGACTATCGTGATCTACATTGTTAATGAAAGACTCTCTCGTCTTCGGGAAGAATTTACCTCGTGGTAAATCCAGCGAAGAAGTTGAAAAAATATTTCCATCGCTCGTAGTCATTTTGGGTTACTCGATGAAAATGCAAATTTAATTTCGGTGATCGGTGCTGAAGTGAATTTTTGTACTTGAGGACGTGACCTGAAAAGAAATAATTTATAAAAAAATTTGTTGGGTGTTTTGTGGTGTATTAAAAAAATAGGGGATGAACGAAGTAACGAATTTTTGTCAATGATATTTCGTTTAATGTCTCGATTAAATAATTAATTTTTATTGGAGAGTGATATTCGGCCTGCAAGACAGAGACGCAGTCATGTTGTTATAGAATGTAAATGTTCGTGAGAATTGTTGGTAATGGTGAGAGTGTGTGTGACAGTCGTTATCTAATTTTATGGTGCATCGTTATAAAGAGTGCCATGGGAAAAATGCATTCCGCTGGTTCAGTATCCTTAGAGTTACGTCTGAGTCTCGTTGTCAGCGGCTGAAATTACAGTCCCGCGAACGAGACTTTCCTGGGTTTCTCGCGCGGAGTAAATTGCGGAACGATCGCGGTTCTCGATCGCGGCCAGAGAAAACAGAAGAGGTCGCGTGATTACTGTAATAATATATCCAGTGGGCGTTCGGGGATACTCGTGAGGGCCAGGCGTACAAAAAATCGGGACAGTTTGCTACGCTGAAATGTGCCTGACCCCCATAAGACCGTGTTCGTGTTACGCGGAAATCGTGATCCAGAATCTCACGATCTACCAACCGAGGCCATAAGGAGACGCTTCGATGGTCCTTGTGGAACGGCATGTACAAAATTTAGCGTTTCGACGCAAGCGGTGAAATCTCCTCGCAACAATAGATGCGGGAACCGTTAATTTCACGCATAGAGCACCTACGGCCACGTACATTTTAAAAAAGGCTGAACTAATGTAACAGAGAGAATGGGAAATTCACGATCTTTGCCGTGTCGACGGGGGCGACCGCTCTTTCTGTTCTACCTTATCAATCGTACTTGGAATATCGTGGTGGATCATCGTGCGAATAAACAGAATCATTATGAAGAAACTGATCGTGATACCGAGCTGTCTTCAAGATGCAGTGGATGCAGAGATTGTACTTACCTACAGGAAAGTCTTACCTTCGAGAGGTAAGGCAGATTGTTTTAAAATTTCAGTAGGTTATATATATTCCTACATTACCGACTGCCGGTATATCAAACATTTTCTCTTTGCAAGGAAGCGCATGGTAAGGTAGGTACGAAGGGCAACAATAACGGAAACAATGTATGTAATATTTCCCCAGACATTTCCCCA
The DNA here is from genome assembly GCA_030142655.1 of Trachelus tabidus. Taxonomy (NCBI): domain Eukaryota; kingdom Metazoa; phylum Arthropoda; class Insecta; order Hymenoptera; family Cephidae; genus Trachelus; species Trachelus tabidus. The sequence continues at coordinate 169,496 of JARQTI010000461.1, read as the reverse complement.
TTTACCACAGCCCGTATTCAGAACTCGCTTTTAGTGCTAATAGCGCGCTTTTAAATTATTTTTTAGTGACTTTTACGTAAAAGCGACTCCGTTAGTGACTTTAATAGCGATTTCTTAATACGGACTTCTATATTTTGGTGCCTGAGCGGATAGTCGTCTGCAAGGGGTTAATGTCCCACACGTCTAATCAGTTCTATAAATACCGTTTTTACCTCTCAACAATACTTTCTCGATTTTCTAATAGAGAAAAAAAACATGGACCTTATTTCGATATCGCTTGTAATGACACGAGTTATATGCGCACGTATATTGTTTCTGCGGTCACAAGCGCTGATTACGATGATATTATATAACCTATTTTGAATGTTACGAAAGCGCGAAGGTGGTTTCACTAATCATTATCGGTTGTAATTAGGTAGTGTAACAGTCGGCAGTACTTTCTGGTTCGTCAACCTCAAAGAGAAGGGTCTTCTTAAGTTCTAAAATATGTGTAACGCCGAGCTATACACACTTCCTGTCAGATTGTGCATCTAATACAGTCGTTACATCGTGATATGAAATTTTTATGTAACTGAAAGTTACCGTAGATTACAATCGACGTGTGTTAATTTGAAAAATAATTTTTTACCTTCTCTAAAAATGCTTAACAAAATTCATACATCCAGCTTATCTGATAAAGGTATCACGTCGTTTCTTTCATAACCCATTATGGCCGAAAACCCTAAGCTAATACATGCGCCATGGTTGTTACCCTTTTCCTTCCCACCACCACGCATGACGCATCACAGGTAAACTACGGTAACCACTACGAGCAGGTGGCCACTTCGGTTCTACCTTGTCAGTGAAGCTCGCGCTATCTCGAGGAGCGGTGTGCTCGTGTGGAGCTCCCGAGATTTTTCGAAAAATTTTCCCTAAGGAACATAGACTGATAAAAAATAAAAAAGAGGAATCGATACAATTTCGAATTTGAATTTTCGCGGGGTTTCCAGTAGTTTTTAGTGAAACACGACATGGATGGAACGGCTTGAAGAAGACAGGATTTTAACTACGAAGAGATCCAGGTATTAGTTAACTGTTAATATTATTAAATAAAAAAAATTAATTTCAAAATATGACATTGCAGTTATTCATATTTTAATTTTCTTCGTGGTACTAACGATTCTTTTAAATTACACACGGTGACTTGTGATTCGAAGTACCAAACTAACGAGATATTTTGCATTGTGGGAGTTTGTTTGTAAAAATAAAAAATTAAAAAAAACTAGAATACCGGGACTTGCCAAAGGAAAAATTTCTCAAAGTACTATAGTACTACGTATATTGACGTGCATAAATATGCATGTCCCTTGCCCCCTTAGGGTATAAGAATTCATGAATGATTCTCGCGCTAAGAATTATAATCATTCTCTACTGTATACAACACGAGCTTCACTCCGTTACTTTCGACAATTACTTCAATTATAGAAATGTCAGTTTAATGCAAGAATCGCTAGTTGCCGTTTCTCGCGCTATGATTGCCCCCCGTATGCACGTGTAATTGCATTCCGTCGGTATAGCTCTGCGCCATTGTTCATACATGGAAACTGGTGAGACTCCCATGAAACATAAAACAAAATATGGGAAGGTTAGAAGTGATAATTGAAAACAGAAATTTACCTGTCCGCGATGAATAATCGTATCGAATCAGCCAGTTACAGGCAAAAAAGGTAACAGCCGTAACGTCGTTATACATTGTCAATAGTATTGAATAAAATCCTGTAAGAAGCATAAATATCTATAGAATTATTCATTATAACTTTGCCAAACAAAATTGAAAAATCGAATTCTTAGTTTAATAAAAAGAATTATTTATAATTACACACAATTCACAGTAGTCTATAATGTTTGCAATGTCAACAAACAATGTCAGTCACGTTCCAGCCCCAAGTAAAGGACCATGAGGAAGGAGTCAATACATAACCTAAAAAATATTTGTTCAACGCACCAAAAGCCACCAGCAAAGTGTCCATTATTGTAAACAGTTTAACGCTCGGTTGCTCCGGGATAATGAATTTTATAGATCGCACGGTCAGCTGTTTAATTAACATTACCGTAAGCGGAAGTTTAGGTAGCTAATCAGTGCAGTTAGACGAGTCACGTGCGACGCTGTCCGCATTACTGAAAAGGACAATGACAATAGTGTTTTACAGGATCGCCGATAGATGGCAGATGGAGGTGGCAAATTTGAACGTACGAAAAAGGTTAGAAAAGGTATTAGGCGCGATCGAAGAAATGCAAAGAAAGAAACGAAAGCTATAAAAAGATCGTTTGACTAGAAATTGTGGATCGAATCTTTCAGAGCGTAACGATGTCCCCTTAGTGGTGCGGGGGGAGGGGTGATAGGCGACGTTTTACATTTATTCTGATATCATTCATTTGAAACATCCGCATAGAAAAGCACGGTCATTTCACCGGATGAGGAAAGTTAACGCATGAAAGTGATTTTTAATAATTGTAAACACGTCCGTAATGGCCATCAAATACGGTCGATTTCGAATTTTAGTCCTTAATTATATGTACACGCATCGACTGGTAGCTCGACTAGGTAAATTATCTGCGTTAATTGCACGCTTCAAATTAGAATTTTTTTTAAATTGTCGTGTACAATAAAACTCTTGATTCGTCGCACGATATTTATCGGTGCGTTAAGGAAAACATTTCTCCGACTCTATTTTGTCTTGCATGTCCTGGAATTTCCACCATATTTACCGTATTACAATTTTTCTCTATTCCTCGACAACTTTTTTTTTACTAGACTCTCTCTTCCTCTCTTTCTAACTTATCTTCACTTTTTTTTTTCCTTGACACTTATTCCAGAAATATTGAGATTTTTCGGAGCGTCCCCAATCCGTGACGACTGTCGCTCGCTTTGCTGTCATCAGTGACTTATTTGTAACGATGACAGTAGCTCTTCCCAATTAACTGACAGTTAGAAACTTCAATCGGTGTTGAAATGGAAACATGAAAAAAGAATAGTAACGGTTCACATCGATGTAAAATGTATTTGAAATGTTTATTAACGACGATATTTATAATAAATTGCCGTTAGACTAATCGCTGAAGAATATTTTTGCAACTATTTTATGACTGCCGTTGCCAGTCTTATGACAAATGATTTATTCACAGTCGTGACAAGAGGTTAACGAACGACCGTCCTTAATGCGTTCGATCGCCGTTGCATTGAGGATCGTGCTTACATTCTCTCGATATATATATACTCGTATATATACAAACATATGGTAGATGCACGCGATAAATTCGCAAAGGACCACCAATGGCGGCTAATGCACCAGCAAAGACCTTACGTAGGTGTAAACACATGTAATAATGCACTTCGTATGTAAATCAGCCATATCACGACACCGTTCGAATTCTCGATCAAAAGCGAACTCTCAGTTACCTGACTGAGCATCGCCATTCCTGCATTCCGTGTCCGTTACGCGTCGTATAGCCAACCTATCCCAGCCCTCAAGGCGTCTTCTCACGTGCGACAATAAGTCATTTGATCGACTCAAAAGCACAGCGTCTTATTTCCGTTGACTAACCGTTGCAATTTTTTAATTATAACCCGAGAGTACGGGGAATCCCCGAAATTCATGGCGGCTTAAGAAAAAAAGTAAATAAACATAAGAATGGAAAACGTCACGACGTAACGGATCGAGGAAACGTTATTAGCGTCGGGTTCTGTTGGTCGTTGTAAACCCGCCGTAAATTAGATTTCTCTCGATGATATTATTCGAACTAATAGAAACGTCTAGAAATCGTTACGATTGGTCTTGACAATTTAATTTGTTTTTTTCTTTAATTCTCTCCCCCTTTTTATTGTTGGAAATTTCGAGTGCGGTGCGCATGCGCCTTTACAAGATATACAGTTATATGCGCTTAGGCCGAAGATGCGACTTCAACGTCGACGCGTTTTATATATACAGAAATTTATAACGGCACACGATCGCACAATAGATAACCGGCTCGAGAACCTAGTGATTTTGATATCGCGTATGATCGACTCTAAGCAATAAATAATAAATTGATTCTAGATATTAAATATTATCACGACGGCGTAACGTAATGCCGGATGCAGAAGACGCGACGGATCCCGGAATTGCATGCGTATAAATATTATAAATTGCTAAAAGGGGATGCTTTGTAATTGCTAAAAGTCCAACTGTGCAAATAACGTTGCTGGTAAAGAATCCTAGGCATCCTGCTTAACGGTACATAACGATCAAGCGTTTATAATGTTGCTGGTTGATATTTTTAAAGAGTCTAATGAGAATATTCCTGAGCACGGATTATTATTATTACATATATAATTTCACACGAGAAAACACACGTGAGAATAGCTAAGTCGCGTTAATTGAGATAATTGGATATACAATAAACAATAAGATGAAGAATTATTGTGATTGGAGAGGAAGAGAAAAAAAATTGCTGTCAGAATAAATATCAATAATAAATTAATAATTTAATTAAAAATCACGCGATTCGAACGTAGCGGCTTATAATATCGCACCCTAACCTCTTTTCATCTTAAGAGACCATCTTATACGCTTGTATCTCATCTCTAATTCAAGTTCCGCCCCTTTTATTAGGAACACGATACACTTGTGTGTACGTGCGAGATTAGCTTACTGAATATATATATGTAATTGCTAGTAATTACGCATGATTGCGCACACATCTCGCGAGGGAGTACATACAATCCGTGTTTAACCTAAGAAATACTATCTGTCTGTTAGATAGTATCGAGATAGCGTGTAACCATACACAAGTTTAATATAATAGATACTGACCCAATAGAATATCCAGTATCATCGCCAGTCTTCATCCATGAAATCAGGCTGAGAGGTTATCCTTGACAGATTGGCTTCTCCACAGGCGTTGTAAGAATCCAGGATACTGTCCGTGCTAGTAACCGCAGTATATGCAAATATCCGTATCGTTGCTCACCGAAGCAAGCCGAAGCCCAATAAGAGAGAACAACATTCGGCAGCCGAGTCGAGTCTTAAATATTTATTTTCTTCTACTCATAGACGCAGCCATTCCTGCGCTATAGAAACCGAGGCAATTCTACTGCTTACGTTTATGGTCGTCTGCTCCGCTAAGATTCTCTCGATAAACTGGATCGTCTAAAGTCACTCATATTCCTTCGCGAGCGTTTGGAAATTTTTGACGCATCTTGATGCGCCCCGATTGTCTATGGACGAAGTGAAGTAGCGAATCGGGTGATCCTGGATTCACGCGAACGTCTACTTTCGTAAGACGACGCCTAAATAACATATTTTATGTCTTTTATGTATATACGTGTCTAGGGAAGGGAGGCCAACGGCGGCTGCCGCCACGGCGCCTCTTTACGCATTACCTATTCACGGCCAGATCGCTCCTTGTGGACGGCTACCTTGTGCGTGTGTACATAAAAATGGGAGTGTGTGCGTGACTAACCGTGCGGGTCAATGCCTCTTCTGTCCTCAGAGGTATATAGTACTGGAGGCTACCCACTATGCCACGTTATGTCCAGGACGTCGGCGTTGGGTAGCCAGGTTACTGCGTCTATCCATCTTTGTATCTACTTGTCCATCCAGGAATAATCAAGATTTTTCGTCGTGACTTCGGATTGTTTCGGGTCTTATCCTTCCTGGATATTAAGCATGCTCGAGGTATTGACGAATAGAGGATGCTATTGATTATTGGAATACAAAAATGTGGACGCGTGGTAAAGAGGTTATGTTTGTCATTTCTGTATAACGCGACGCTGCGTTTGGGCTGACTTTAGGCTTTTTTTTTTAATTTCACGTAGATTGAGAATTACGAAGGAACCAGACTGTCTGGACATATCTGTGAGAACGTCGGCCATTGTTCTGGAATGGCAAAGAACGATCGGTCTGGCTGTTGCCGAGTCTGTATCTTAGAGAACAACGCGGATGATAGAGGATACCGTTTTGTTTCTACAAGGAGGATTCCTGGTGCATTGTTCTTTTGTTATGCGATCGGCTGCCATTAGTTAGTACGTGGACTCTTGTCGTATTGATGATTTTATAGAACTGTAGTTGCGGATAGACATATGCAAAATATAAGTCCCGTGTGAAGGAGAAGCGCGGCAAATTTGAATTTTTTTACAACATGAATGTCATTGTATGACTTGTTTTTATGTTAATGACGAATATTCTTTTTGTTTTAGCGAGTCGGAAATGGCTCCTAACGCAGAGGAGGAACTGCTCACGGTAAAACCATGGGGACCGCAACCGGAAAAGGTTAGAAATCGTAGGAATTCATTTTTTTTCATTGTTTATTGGAAAGCTATTATCTTGCATGGAGGATATCGAGAAACAGTGTTAATGTTTTCTTCTTTTCATTCTTTCGCAACAACGAATTTCACAGAGTCTACCGTTTCTCAATTTATTTACAGAATACAGAAATACCAGAGAACGTTACTTCGATAAATCCATCCCTAGTTCGTGCCTGTTCGTTTTATTTTGACGCATGCTTTAATACCTCTTTAAAATACTGTTCTGAACATGCTGAACGACGAACAGTGAACATATGAATCCGTTCCGGGACTCTGGTTGCCGCAGGAAGTTTCCGATTAGCATATCTCTCAAGTTTGAGTCAACACGCTCGAGGTTGGCTCACAGCTTGCTTGGAGATTGCCATAAGGTCTTTTATTTCGTATCGTCGGCCCCGTGAGAAGTTAATCGCCTTAGAGGACAGTGCTAGTTTCCAATGCAATTGTCCAGATTGGGACAATTGGTCGCGTGCAGCTAAATGAAAATACCGTACGATCTTTTAGGCTAGTGCTTTTGCAGAAGTCGGAATAGAAAATATGATATTTATAATATTGAAATATAATCAGATATATATTAATCAATACGGAATAACTTTTCGTACCATCCTTAAGACTGGTTTACAACCACCGTCTGAAACTGAGACTTCGATCTCCTGAAGATCCAGTTGTGATTTTTCTCAAACCTCAAACGTGGACACTTTATCCGAACCCGATCGTACCCAGTTACACTGCGACATTACAATATTTTTTAATTCGTTTTGTTTACTACGTAGAAACAGATAGAGTGAAAATAAAAAGTAATAAAAGAAACGCCACCATCCCGACCGCAAATTAGAAACTCACCGATACGATACACCAACCACTGCTTTTCCTACGTCTATATATCTACAGGACTGTTTAAAGCCGAATACCGTTATACGATCTTGATTCGAAGAATCACCGCGTCATTATTCCATAAAATAACCGTATTCGATTAAGAATAAAAATCAATTGAATTAATTTATCGAATCCTCAGTATCCTTCACTTTGCTTTTATCGATACATGAAAATATTATTTTCTTGAAAACGGTATTCAGTAACCTCCTTGACGAAACCAAATTTCTTATCTTTCTCATGTAGGCTCAAAAATGATAGGAGTGCGTTGCAAGTGTATTTAGATCGTACATGCGGCTAGCAAACCCCATTTACGTTATAGATAATTAGTTTCATAATTTTTCCTCGAGGATCATGATTTTCTTATCATTAGTCACTGCACTCAATAGATCAGTGGTTAACGTCGCGGATTTCAACCAAAAGAGTCGAGGCTCGCGCCCACCTCAGGTAGTGACATTTATTCATGGATTTTTATTTACAAAAATCGAATTGAATTTCATACCCATGTGAACCAGCCCTAAGCTTCTCCCAACACTGTTCCAATTCTTTGTTCAAAACCTTGTAGGTCCACTGTGATGGCTGCTAAAACGAAACTCATCCTGGCCGTGTCGATGACCTCCTCAGTTGTCACCCTTACCATTTCCTTTACCGTAATGATACATATGTACATCATTAAACCTGCTTCGATGATTCCAGCGTTACAGTCTCAAAAATCACCTGGCGTAACAACTCTAAAAATTTTATAAGCGTCCCAATGACTCCATTAAGATCTACAACCCGCTTACGTCACAGCTTGTACCAAGTTTCCTGGCGTCGTTTGAATTCCGCACTGTTGCATTCACGTTGAATTGTCAAAATCAATCGGTGAAATCGTGACGAGAATCTTGATCTGTTAGGTTCGCCAATTTTCAAATATTTTTGCTCTTGCGCAATCGATCACTGACACTGAGTCGCTGTAGCCAACGCAACGATAACAGGGAGAAATTTTATTATGTACGAATTTACAGAAATATTTGAGAGGATAATTTTTGGAGTAAAACAACTTTTTTAAGTCATTTAATACTATCTGATTATTATTGATTTATAATGACGTTTCTCTAAACGTCCTTGAACCGGTACAAGTTTTTACTGCTAATCCATGACCTACGTGATCCTCAGAATTTATTGCTCGAACGTTTTCACAATCGATGATACACGTCAAATGTGATAATGAAAAATTGATTTTGAGCTGTATTTTCTTGTAATTCTTATTTCCGTGGCTGATAGAGAATTTGAATGATAATTAGATACAGGAAATCGTTATTATTTCTAGAAGTTATTTTAAACCGTTAAGATACCACAGTTTTAGTACTTCCTATTATTAAGGGATCCATTAGAAAATGAGTCAATAAAATCTGTCTAAATTATTATTGTCGAACGGTATTTTCATCTTTCAAAATTACCGCCAACAATTTTCAGTCCAAGTCGAATGAAGATCCGCCTTTGCAAGGCGGATTTTATACATACCACAAGAAAGGCTGATATCACTGTAATTATTACCATCGACAGGTATGATTTCCATATAGCGTCAACCTATATGGAAATCATCGAGATCCCATGATCCAACTGGTTTCTACGTCACTGTAAAATTGTCGCTCTTACATTTTCATTGGTAATTCGGCGTTAATCGTAGCCGTTAAGAAGAGACGCCCTCTGCGCACTGGCCTATAGAAAATATGAAACTACCCAGCAGATAATGTAGATTATGGTTATCCGAACTATGAAATATTCATAGGATTCTGTTAATGCGGCAAGGTTCTTCCGATCATAAATCGATTGAATTATAGTGATTATCGCCTTTCCTCGCGAAGCACGTTCTGGCTCTTTCAGCTACCGAAGAAATGGGCAGTTTCTCAAGTAACGATCGAGCGACGGGAATTTCAGATAATAAATTCTCACCACTCGTCATTCTCTGTTTATATATGGATTTTATGCTTCTCGTCTAATCTAGATCTAATTGATAATTATTTTTTTTATTAATTTTTTCCTTCTTCACAGGAACGTCTCAGACCTCCTACCTACAATGCAGAGGACTACGCGGTCGCCCTAAGAAGATGGGGCAGACGTCCTCAAGGTTCCGCGCAAGATTCCCAAGGGACTTTACCCTCGACCACAAGTTCAAGTTCCGGTTACGCTTCCGGAAGTGGTGAAATGACCTTAAGACAGTTCACGTCCGTTAGTGAGCTCCTGAACAAGCTCAGGGCGGACCTGAGACTAGCGTTTCCAAGGTAACGTGAACGTGAACAAATTGTAGAATTAATTTTGATATATTTTCGAAGATCGCATTACTGTAAAGCGAATTTAATTTGTATAATGGGCATTTCGTTCTGCGCTATTAATCATTGTCAATTTTTTGTACAATCAATGCCACGATATTCCTCAATAGAATCCACAGATTCGTAGAGCCGTTACGGTACAAGATTTTCGTGCGGGCCAGGCACGAGATAAAAAAATTAATTAAATACGGAAAATGGTAGGTTAATAATTCGAGAGCAGGAAGATCGATATTTTTTATTAAATATTTAACGATTAAATTATTTACAGGGACTGTGTATATAGATATATACATTCGACTAGAGATATATACATTTAACTTCATGTGCACTATACCTGCTGCATAGTCCACGACCGAAAGTCCATCTCTGTAAGAATTTACAGTTAGCTTCAAGAAGTTTCCACATACGTTACACGAGGCGTCATTAAAATACCAAAACTCCAATCAGCCTTGGGACGTTCCTCTTCCTAAGTTCTAACCTCACCTGGGTCTGACTATACGAAGTTTCCAAGCTGCTCCCTAAACCAGTTGGAATTCCAAGGTCCATGGCTTAAATGATACACCAACGATAAAATCTTTAACATCCGTAATTTTTAGGCCGACTGTACATCATCCAGGAACATTTTAATAATACATTTCACAAAGCTTATTATGACGTAAGAGAAATCATGATTTAAGTCCTCGTAAAAGTCTCGACAGTATGTTCTTCGTTCAATTATAATAATAGTATTAGTATAAAGTTAATCGTCGACGTGTAAATTTGAGTGGGAAACATTTTTTCTCAAGCATCCGCAGGTCAATGGAATCCAGAAACTTTTTATCATCGCGCAGCATATGGTCAGCGTGCTTGGTCGTCCTAGATAAATGAATAATCAGTTATCTATAAAGATTACAAATGGGGTATTCGATATAGCTAATAAATTAAAACAGTGTTATAAAATCTGAAAATGAGACGTATCGATAATTAATTATATTTTTTAATACCTTGAAATGCTCTTAAATTTAAGCGTAACTTCCTCCGTTTACGGCAATTCTCGGCTATTTATGACACACGCGATCGTTTTGCGTTGCGTGTTGCGTTTGGGCGAGATAAAATAATTTCATATATTAGTCGATATTATTACATAGGAGTTGTAACCCTTACGGCAATCCACATTGAACTTGTCGCTCACGTGAAAATACGCACTTTGTGCTCGACATCACGCTCTTGATATATCAATACATTTCAATTGATATACTTTGCTTCCGTTAATTCATCTGTTTACGTCACTTCCGACGATCTTCATTCGCGCATGCGCATAAACAACAGTGCGATAACCTCGTCAATGAGAACTGATTAGAGCAATTAAGGTGTAACGACATAGACTCAATTACGTGTCTACAGAATGTCGAGTTGGATCATATAAAAAAATTGTCTAATAATTATAACCACAGTCAATAAGTACGAGGTGACATTAGACGTACGCCATCTTGATTTTTTTCACACTGAACTACCGGCCGTTGAACTCAAGATAGCTCCGACTTCCGGTCCGCACAACTGCGAAATTGTCGCCTTCTTGTACTCTGTTATCACAAGTACTAATGACTTTACGTATCTCGAATTCTTCCTGTGTAAAATATCCGTAAATTCATTCGGTGCTTGCGCACTCGTCGCACACAAGATGGCCGATCGTAATAATTCAGACTTTAATGGTTTATGGAATTCGTTAAGTACCCATCTGCATTCCTTTCATAAGATTCTACCTGTGCACTCTTGCATTTTCTACGCTGCATATTCCTCGTGTATACGTTATTCACGTACGATAGTATCGTCAGCCCTTACTTTACGATTTCTTTGCGTATAACTATAGGCAACTTAGTTTTTAAGGCGTGTCCAATCTTAGGACAAAGACCGTGCCTTTGGTATTCATCGCGTAAATGTCCAGATACGTATTCTCATGTAAACAACATAATGCGTCGTGGTAGTATGCATAATACAAGTCGTAACATAATGCACCTATTGTCCTGAAGACGTAGAGGAATTCTCATGCATCTCGAAATATGAGTCAGGAGGCGTGAAGTCATTTTAATCGTGCATACATTTCTTGAACGATTCTTTTTATTAACGATGAATCAACGATGTTGAGTTATCAAGCTTTATCATTAAAATGATTTTCATGTGTATTCTGTATTTTTTTTTGTACTGTTGGTATTCGATGTATATATTATGTATATCTATATTGCATTATCCGTTATATTCAGATATTGACTCGTCAAGATCTAGTCAAATAGTAGCCAAGTCATTGATCAGCTTGGATCGTATATTACCCTAGAGGCTTGTACCTTGCGATCGTGTTTGTGATCTGAAGTGAAATGATCTCTGGAGATGATAATATTAATGATCATGATTGTTTCGTCATTAAAATAAAAGTGCGCGAGGATAAAAGATATAGTTGAAAAGATTTGTCAATGACGATATAAGATTTTATTTTTAACTTTCATACGGGCTCGAGTTGTTAACTTGAATTTATGTTAAATTCGTATGGCGGGAACTTTCAATTTTTAAATTGACGGGAATCTATTTTTAATCAATCCTAAACATGACTGTGCGTACCCGTTGATTATTATGGCTGATGATTTTGTCATTAGGAATATTTTTAAGGGACGTAATTTAAAAAAAAACTCAATGACGTGTCAATGCTTTTATCTTATCCATGACTATAGGTACGGTTTGTGGTTTTTTGGATGATTAAAAAATTGTAAACCACACAGCGTGGCCGCTCAATATGGCCGAACTAATGAAGCCATTGTCCGGTTCACGTGAAAATATATGTCAAGCGAATGCGACGTGTAATTGGCAGTAGCGGAGAAAAATCCCTGCGTTTTTTGTCCAGTCGAAAAAGACACGCCGTGGCCTCCGCTGCTTCTGTGACAGTCGTTGATTTATAGATTCTTTGTCTGACCGGTATTTTCGTGTAACGGGCACGTTGCGCAATCCCGTATCCCACGTGCCATAAACGGCGACGTTTATTCAGACGTACGAAAACTTATACTTAAATTGCTTCGTGCCTGTTTCTGTACGCCGTATATATTATTACAGGGGAGACAGTGTACACTGGTGTACACTGAACTCTGAAGATATTGCAACGTTGCTGCAAATGTCTGTTGCAGATTGCATTTTGGTTTTCGCAAACGATAAATAAGAGAAACAAAGTAAACGTATCAGAGACAGGAGAAACAATTGAAATTCCAACGACAGCTAGCGTAGATGTAGTTATTTTTTAAATAGCGTTTCTGTCATTGTTAAAAGACTTTGAGCCGGTTTCACGCAATAAGATTATTGTACTTTGATACCGTTACTCCATTACTCGTTATAAGCTTGACAAAGTACAAAGAAAACATTATGGTGTTTTCATGATCATATGGTGCCAGTCTGTGCGGTAAATGAGCATCGTAAATTCATAACTGGTATCTTTGTCTTTCCGGGACAGACTTATAGGTTATGTACCTGGATAGGTTATTCAGGAGGAGACTTCATAGTGTACAGTTCCGTTTCTGGCACGGCTTAATTAGGATTTATGGATATAGCGAATTGACCCAACACTCGTGCAAAATGGTTGTTAATGCGACACGTGTGTGTGTGTGTGTATAGTACTAATTATTAAGTAGCATGTTTAAAAAGATAAAAGATTTTATATTTGCTGGGAAAAAAATTAAAAATTTGTTTAATTCTCTTTTTTACAGTTTTGTACAAGAATTCGCTTCGCCACCGGCAGATGGCATCACTCTGCTACTGGAGACCTTGAGGGGCGTTCAATTGGCACAGAGTTCACCGCCGTCGGGTCAGCACGGTCCTAGAATTGGAACCCGAAGAGCTGCTCTGGATGAACTTGGCTGTGTGGAATGTCTTGCCGCTTGTGGAGAACGTTGTACGGATGCTGCGAGACTTTTGGTCCAGGCGCAACCTGGTCTCTTGGCACTGGCTGTCTGTCTCACTAGCAGTTTGAACAGATCACGGGTTCTTGCCCTGCAGGTGCTGAATTTATTCACTCTGAATGTTCTGCTCTCGATGATGACTTTTTTTTGTTATGGTTCAACTCATCAATTCTAATTTTTTAGTATCCGGTTCAAAGTCATAGAGCTGATCGACCGCTTAATGAAACCTGGTCATTTTTTATCTTGGATCCTGCCGAAAAAGATCTTCATAGATCTACAGAGACTCCACTCATGTTTTGTTGCTGGGACACAGAATTCTTCTACCTTGGACCCCGTTACTCCTGAAGACTCGTCAGCGAGAAACCAGTTTCCTTCCTTGTCCTTGTCGCTGTCGTTCTGGCTATATGAATTTTAGTCACTTGGTCTTGCGTTTATTATAAATACATTTACCGTCCACTCGTCCACGTGGAGCCATTTTTCTCATTTCGCGTGTATCTCAATGTCTGAGACCAGCTGTGATGCTGGATGCTATCGTAGATTAAAGTGTCAACGATCTTGTAACTATATGCAAATGCGTTTCTTCTCTGACTACTTTTTTATGCGTCTAAAGAACTCTTGAGATACGTGTGAAAATATTTCAAAGTGAAGGACAACGCTTGTTCAAGTCGTCGTTATAAATATTTTAGCACGTAGCATGTAGATTCAATTAACAATATTTGTTTTAGCTCCTGACGAAGGTCTGTCAAACTTCCGGTGGCCATGCTGCCGTGTCCGAAGCTGTTTCTACCCTCAGACTTAGATACGGGGAAGGTGGAAGGTTCAGATTTTTAGCTGGTGCACTTCTGGCACCAAGAGCTGCAATTGCTTTGAGAGTCGCTGGGATCTCATTTTTGAATGCTTTTCTTAAGTCTGCGCCAAGAGCCCAGGCTAGGCTTTATATTCAGGTAAATAATACTTTTGTTTGTATTGATGTATCATTCTTGGTTCTTATACGTATGAATGTGTCAATGATTGATCATTATTTAAATATCCAACAGGCAGAGGCGTGCGAAGCTGGCCTTGAGCCAAAAGCATTGCAAGAGTGGCTCACGGAAATTGATGGAGGTGAAGAGGACACATTGACGGATTTATTGCACAAGGAAGTCCAAAGATGGACGCACAATTGCGTGGATGTCGAGGCGCTACAAAAACGAGCGGCCCGGGCCGAGGAGACTTGTCGTGCACTGAGCAAGAAGATTTCGGCATTACAGAGCCAATTGCAGAAGCAGCAGCTGGAGAATGTACGAAATTACAATTTGGAGGATATGGAGAAGATGAAGAATTCACAGAAGACACAAAAGGTGTCGTCCAATGCTGAAGACGAAGGCATTAGTTCTTCTGAGCGTTCCAGTAGTCCTGAGGATCTGAAGCATGGTCAGGGTCATGTCAAGGTGTCTATAGTGGATAATGATCAAGAGACCACTATAGATGACGTCATTGAAGAACTGAGGATCATCGTGAAGGATGCTGAGGAAGAATATGAGGATCAAAATGCTCTTGCTAGAAATTCTGCAGATACTGTTAATTCTGCCGAGAACAAACGTTCTCCACTGTTCACATCCGGTTCTAAATTATCATTGAATTCCCAGGCGAAGACTTTCCTCTACGATGAGATAGATTCCAAAAGTTCATCTAGGTTCAAGGATGAAGATTCGAAGGTCACCGGTTCCAGTGCTGGCCAAAATTGTACAGAAAATCCTATCACCTATTTCGGGGCTACCGACAAGGAATGCTCGTCGTCCGAAGGGAGTGTAAAGATCCTTGTTAAGGGACCGGAAGTTGAGGATGCCATTGTACCGGCGATTTTACATCCGCAACCACCAAGAAGAACTCCACCTTGTCTCTCTGCCATTTTAGCCGCAAGAGATTCCAGTTTCGTGGACGTTGAAGAGGAGGAAATTTACAATTCACACGATGAGGAGGTCGAGGAGGAAACATTGGGAGATGGAAGTGACTCTTTGTTGAGTGCGTCAAGACTGAAGTACACTTCCGGCAAGGATCAGGATCCTGAAATTCGTCAAACTACGGTAGTCAACGAAAGACCCAACAAAAGCATTGAGAATCGTCTGAAGGACAGTAAATTTACTAAAAGCTTCGATAATATTCACGACATGGAGAATATGCGACGTGACAAAAAGACTATAAGAAACTACGACGTGTCGTCCAGGAGTAAATTCGATCAGATAATATCCAGGCAAATGGAATCGAGATACAACAAAGATTACGTTTCATCCGGTGAAGCTCAAAGACACAATACAAAATACAGAAGCGAAGTTGAGAAACGTAAATTATTACGTAGGGCCGCAAGTCATGACTTCCTGGACTCGGAAGCGTCGAGTCCCTCTTTAAGACGTACCGGAAGTAGAGTCGAAGGTCGCATACGGAAGTTCGAAAGTCTCACGTCCTTTGACAACGCCAGTCTTCACAGTTTTGCAAGGCATGGCAGTACGGACAATATCAGTAAGATTGATCAGCCTCAACAATCCTGGAGCGAAGGCTCCAGGTCCAGGATTCGCAGATCTGAATCGTTGCATCACGTCTCTCACGCAGCTACGAAAAAAGATCATGGTTCGTCTCGTGGAGGCAGTGACAGCGGTCTATTTTACGTAACGGATTTCGATCTGGAACCTCTGGTGGGTAGAAGACTCAAATCAGACTCATCGAAATCGCCTAGTTTATTGACGAAATCGTTAGACCGAATTGACGAGGGTTTGGACTCCATGGTCGACATTGTCATCACCGAAGAGAAACAGCACTGGGAATTGAATCGACGCTTGGCCAAAGACAGGAAGAGAACCGGACGAGAAAGGTCATCGAGGGAATTAAATAATAACCAACTTTACGGACAGATAAAGAGCGACGAACTTTACGGGGAAGAGAGACATAATCGTTGGAATCACGAAGACATTGATGGGAAGAAAAAAATGGAACCCACTGTGATCATTCATAGAAATGGCTCCAGACACGAACCGTTCCGCTATGAGAAATCAGCTAATAAATTTTCTACAAGATCAACGGAATCTGGTATCTTCCTACCTTGCGGACGTCCCTACGATGCTTTTGGCTGGAGTAAAAGCAGGTTCAATGCTGGAAAGTATTCTGGAAATAATATTCCCAGAGAGAACAATGTCAGAAGTTCGGGATATGGTGGGAAGCATGCTGGTAAAGTCACTGACGTCATATCCGGACTCTATTAAGATTCGTCTGAATTATATATTTGATTGATTCAAGAAGCATCAGTCAATTTGTATTAAATGTCCTAACGTAATTTTTAAACAAATTCGTACCTTGCGATTAACACAATTCAATGACAAACCGTGTGCAATATCTTGAGTATTATATCTATGAGTATATTTAAGTAATTTTTATTATTATGTGAATTCGTGCTAGTGTATAGATCACGCATTAATATTATTAATTAATTATTGACCAGGAACGTTCGATTGATAATTAATCAATAATTCGTATTTGTATATTTCAGTTCTTTTACTAAGCAGTATACGGTATGAGAGTAAAGATCTACTGGGATCAAGTATTCTGGTGACGGACAAGTTTTAAATTTTAACGACTCGAGTGCTTTATTCGTTTGTTAATTTTCTTGTTGTTTTTGCTCTTGATTATTCAAACGTAAGCAGGCCTATTTAAACTCTGGATGACTTTGTATAGAATTAATCAACTTTTGGAAAATAATGTATTCCGTATTGTTGAAAAGAAACAGTCGTTTCGGTAACTCTAATGCTGTTACAGCTTTCTTAACGACTTATCCAGAGAAACGGAGCATTTTTGTAATCGAATGTCTTTGATTTTAATTTATTGCGTTTAATTAATTCGACGGGCGATGTAAATAAATTGTAATCAATTGATACGAATAAAATATTACTACGCATAATGGTTAGTGTTTACTAAGTATATGCTCGACCTGACCACAATAGAGAGTGAGTGGGAATAGAGTGAACGAAGAAGGTAGATAGAAGGAAAGAATTTAGGGAGTCAGGAAGTAAGGGAAGAAAAAAGAAAGTAAAGAAGTATGGAAGTAGGAAACTATAGAACAGTTATATAGAAGCAAAGAAAGGTAGAAAGAAAAGACTGGATAAGAATAAATCAGATAGGAGATTCCAAGAGTCTAGCTCGTGGAATAATGAGGAGCTCCGAGTCCGAGCACCTTCTTAAGTACTCTCCCCACTCCGGAGGTAATGCGCAACAAGCCTGCGCTCTGAAATTTGTGCAACTTCTAGCATTTCTGAAATAAATATTCAAGTTCAACATTAATTAAAGCCAAGAGTTTTAATAAATTATTATGTCAACGTACAGTAATAATGATTCTCTTTTTAGTCACTTAACAAAGTAACATGTCATACACTCGATATTGCATGTAAAGATTTTAAAGGATCTGGTATGGGTGTTCTTTGGAAAACGAAATAAAACCATTTAATTTCTTACTTTTAATATTAATATTTATGTATTGAAAGTTACTCTAAATACATTACAATTCAAACAAGGAGCGACGCCAAATAAATGTATGCGTTTTATAAATCAATGAACCGTTAATTAAATATGTTTGAGCTAATAAATGTTTATGGACATAAAATAAAGAATTTACCGCACTTAATAAGCACACGAAGCAAAGTTAGAATGTTAAAGAAATAATCTCGAAAGCATGTTCCGATTGAGACGAAATCCGTAATATTTCTTAAAAGTAAAGCCAGTTACTAAGTAAAAACAAACAAAACGATATCAAGATTCACGCTTGTGCTATAATAAAATGGTGCGATTTGTCGAATCGAAGTTGATTATTTTGTGGCTAGCTTAGATATCAAGGTCTGAAAGATACACTCGCAACGTGTGAAAGTATGGAAATAAAATCTAGTAGCTGCTAACATAAGAAAATAACGCCAACCTTTGTGATCGATGATACTACAGGGTAAGATATACGATTAAACTCCATCTTATACTAATTATCTAAGTTCTACAGATACATATAATATTTAAGTATACTCTCTTTGTACAAAAGAATCATTTTCGAACCAATAACCATGATGACGTTTGTTAGATTGTTCTAAAACGATTCTTTGATGCCAATGGAGATGACATATCACAATGTAAGAGCAATATACCGTACTCATGTCATTACATCTCAAATGTTAATCCTTCGAGTTCACTCGGAGGTCTTGACAAAGAGCCAACATGCATTATAATAGTGACGGTTCTTGCATCGCGATACTACTATAACGTTTCATCTTGTATTAATGTCTCGTGCTTACTGAATGTGCTTGGTTAAAAGGCTTGGCAGTGACAACTATAGTAAATCTTAATGGGTACAACTGAAATGCTGTTAATCGTCCAAAATGGCTTAAGAAAATACGAGAACAAGATGGAATGAAAAGATTCGTTATGTCACGCATTTATTATTCCACTTTAGGCGCGTTCACCACGAATTCGTCGAGCCAACTGGATATCCTTGGGCATAATAGTTACACGCTTGGCATGAATAGCGCAGAGATTAGTATCTTCGAAGAGGCCAACCAAGTAAGCTTCGGAAGCTTCCTGAAGAGCACCAATAGCAGCGCTCTGGAAACGTAGATCGGTCTTGAAATCTTGAGCAATTTCACGAACCAGACGTTGGAACGGCAACTTCCTGATCAGCAACTCTGTAGATTTCTGGTATCTTCTGATTTCACGAAGAGCTACAGTACCAGGCCTGCAATGTGAAAAAGAAATTGCAATTAATTCAATCTCACTAATAGCAAAATATGTTTCACCAAACAAGAAAAAACATTATTCGTACCTGTAACGATGGGGCTTCTTAACTCCTCCGGTAGAAGGTGCACTCTTACGAGCTGCCTTGGTAGCCAACTGTTTGCGAGGAGCTTTTCCTCCAGTGGATTTACGTGCGGTCTGCTTAGTACGTGCCATTTCTATAAACAAAAGATACGAGAAATGAAAAAAAGGATATAATTGATTATTATTATCCTTATATTATCTAATAACCGCACAAAGTATTCTATTCGTATTAAGAGTATTTTGAGTTTTATCGTGGTAACGAAAAGCCCTTATATCGAATAACATATTACTTGAATGAAAACATTCATAAAGTAAACAAATTTTGATCAAACGCACCCAACTATAAGCGATAAATTATGAATACCAAGGAATTCGCTTTTCCCAGCTCGTATATAGCAACGTGAACCTCTATTTTACACCTAATAATTGATCTCGAATCGTTTGCACGTGTAGTTTCGACGTAAAGATGCTAAATTGAGCACAAGAACCGATTTCCCTCCAAAAGCAAATACAATAACTAAAATGGCGGACAGTGTACATGCTATTTTCAACGCGTAAAGAGACGCCACATACAAGACTTGAATAATATTTCTTAATTATCGTAATAACCCATCTCTC
The DNA here is from genome assembly GCA_030142655.1 of Trachelus tabidus. Taxonomy (NCBI): domain Eukaryota; kingdom Metazoa; phylum Arthropoda; class Insecta; order Hymenoptera; family Cephidae; genus Trachelus; species Trachelus tabidus. The sequence goes on along the minus strand of JARQTI010000461.1, from coordinate 149,634 downwards.
AATATGCTCAAACTGTTTCCCGTAATTTCGCGCACGATATACACATATTTATTGTATGAAATTCGATAAAAATACATACCTAATCACGTCTCTTTAAGGAAATGCTTTACGTGCACACAAAATACTGCGACTGACGATTTCCAACTGATGCGTGATGTCAACGTTTCATCGGAAATGCGGTTTCTTGTTAGATCGAGATGGCAAATACGAGTCTACGCGGGAGGAAATGGCGTTCGTACGAGGGCTGTGATTGGTTGACACATTTATAAAACGCCATTCGATTGGATCGTCGCCTGTTGGCGATGGACGTAATTGCCATCTACTGGAAACACAGTAACTTCTTAGCCCACCACTATGTGAGTCAGTGCAAAGTTAAAAATAAATAATCGTGACAGTTGACTCATTATATTTATGCTTTTTTCGAGATAAAATTAGCAGCCATGATGTCTTAAATAAATATTTGCAATAACGTTAACGTCTTTACACTTGCACAGTGGCTCAACTGCAACGAACTCTCGTGCGCATGCGCCGATAAATTCACTTATATGAAATACATCGTGTGGTCGAGCACGTACGCACCCACGTAGCCCTTTTCAATAGGATCAGCAATAGGAAATTCAATACTTCTAAATGCCTCGTAACAAACGTCTTTAAAACTAGTGAGAAATTCCAACAAACCTATAAAACAATAAAGCTGAAATCCCAACCATAGATGCTCCGAATTCCACGTTACAGCAACACAGACAAACACACACGTAAGGTTTCTAATGTAATTTATTATATTTCTTTATAATATTTACAATACTTTTTATGCCAATAGTATTTACCTGCTACTTGCCGCTCAAAACGTGAAACAATCATAAAGCACGATTAAATATCGTTTATAATTCCAGGACGTAATATGCCAAAGAAAAACGTCACGTTTGATCACTCTTTATTTTATGTTTAAATTAGTACAAAGTAGATGTTCATAATAGATACATTCAATATGCTTAATCGTTAGCGTTTTTGATAAACATCATAACAGCAGGGTGCGTTGTCGTGATGACAAAACTTCTGAAGGCAGCTGATGTGCTGTCGCAAAATATACCGATTGTCGTCGAGCAGATGAGCGACAATTCACGAAGCTCGAAATTCAAGGTTCTACGTGTCGCGAGCAACAACCGAGGAATATTCGTATGATTTTTAAAAATCCTATCTAGACGAGTGAGAAAGTAAAGACAATAAAATAACGAAGCCGCATCTGCCATGAGAATGAGATGTTTCCTGTCAGCTTCCATTGAGCCTTTCGCGCCTTCTAATTCCACCCTTGCACTGACTTGGGCATAATCACGTACGTCAAGGCAACTTCTAACGGAATGGACAAAGTAAGATGTGGCGATACAAAAATTCGTGTAATTTCAAACAACCACACTCGACTACAGCGAAATCGTATTATTATATTATTCAATTACGTGTTTCAATTTTTTTGTTTACCTTTGCTCCTTCAAATTCTCACAATTATTTTCAATTTATTATCGATTTACAATATCCATTTTCTTTACCTTGTATAGTACACACTACCTAGTGATAGCATAAGAAGCAATAATGAAAAAATTCGTTCTACGAATTGTATTACGTACGTCGTATATATAATTATTATCGTTATTATTATATAAATTTTCAGTCATCAAAAAAATATTAAAACGAAATTTATTTATCGGCTACAAACAGCTACCATACTATTTCAGTATATTTTTACTCGTCATTGTCCTTCGTTACTTTTCAACTTTTTCCATTTTTTTTTTAATTCTCTCTTTAACGCCCACTTAATAGTGTATTGCCAAAAATACGAGTCGTGAATATTTTTTATTTCTTTCTCATTTGTCGCCCTAATTTCTTCCACTTATTTTGCACCCCACTTTTTCGCATCCCACCGCCGTTTCTTCGGTGGTACCCTTTGTTTTCATTGTTTACGTCCTTAGTTAGCTTCACCTCTTACCGTCCCATCAATGACCTCCCATCACAATGACCTCCCATCAATGACCACCCATCATTGTACCACCGTTTGTCATTCAATTTGTACTGGCATTCATTAGAATTTGTTACGGTCGCTTTCAATCACTCGATAACGAAACTCAAAGTGAACTCGCCCATCGTCGCGCCACTGAGTCTTATTAATTCTCCGTGTTCTTTAGCGAGCATCCGCCATTTTATATCCACGACGTCTCTCCCTCTCTCTTTAACGCCTGACGAAGAAACAAAAAACAGAAACAAATTTTCAATCTCACGTCTCCATTTAGATTCATTAAAAACAAGATACTTACTACCATAAAGCGACGCCAATGTCACTTCATAATACTTATTTCGTTATTGCGAGTCCAAAACGAAAATAACGACGATCAACAGTGACGATTCAATATCCGAGGGAAGAAAACGAACGCGAAAAGGAGAGAGATCGAGGACATTATAAATATTTAGGAAAAATTGTCAAAGTCCTTCGCGACAATGAATAATGTCGCGAGACGATTCACTTTTTTGAAGAAAAAAAAAATTAAAACGCACGCGCCTACTTTTTTCAATTCGCAAGTACTTTCACACTAGACATTAAAAATCTTTTTCTTTCTTTGCGTATGCGCGTCTTACAGCTAATACATTTGCAATTGTATATCAGGCTCCCATTCGAATGACGTATGCACTGAATTAAAAATAAAAAACACTCGAGTTAATTTCTTACTCCTTCCGAAAATCAAATCTAAAAAGTTTTTCTTTAGTTTCCATGTAAATTTCATATAATTCCTTTGTTCTCTTTTCCAGTCAAGAAACACGTGTCGCTTTGCCGACGGTCAGATCGTGCAAGACCGAATGGGAACCTATTAAACGTTGAACAAGAAATGGGGATATAAAAAAGAAGATAGCCCCTACAATGCGAAATCGTCGATCGATCAATCAATCGAGATCATCGAACGTATCGGCAGGAGAATAAAAACGCTTTCTTCGCCGCAAAATTTCTATATCGATGAAAGAAATTTTGTTCTGCAGAACGACTAGAAACATCGTGTTATTGGATCTTGTCTTTGCAAATTATTTAGTAATAGGCAATTCGATTCTACGAACATAGTATACACATATATGTATAAAGTTTTACATATACGCATATATACATATATATATAAATCTGATAAACAATCGATCCTATCCGCACAGAGCTTTACGCATTGTTACGCAATATAGAAACAGTCGTTAATCGCCTCGAGGAATTTACAAACGTACAAAACCTCCAAATTTCATACCAAAAAGTTTGCTGATATGAGAGTCAAGAATTGATTAAGTTTTATTACAAAATGCACACGTAGAAGTAACCACAACCAGAACGACAGACCACTTTGAAATTCTAAGAATTTGTTATCGACTATTATCATTAATATCAATTAGGAGTAAGGTATATTTCGTTAAAATTATTGTACCCGTCCGACAGGGTGGCTAAGAGGGTGGGAATTTACAAGAGCAAAGAGGGATAAATATATTGTGCCCTTTGAAAGCGTCGAGAAGATACCTTAAGATTTTTTTAACTGCCCCTCCCAAAAAAATTCCTAATAGACTCTTTTGATCATCTCGCGTCAAATAAAATCGATAATAATTGGTCAGGATTTATTGTATACGTCATAATATATATATTCCATAGGACATCCGTCAGTCTTTCTGGAGTGAAAAATCTATTATTTAATGCAATCGACTTTTGAAACTTTCTTTCCCTTTCCCATATTTCTCACAAAAAGCCAATACGCCCGTACCTACATACAGAACGCGTAGAAGCAACAATACTCCAGGAACAGAGAAAGATGGATGCTCTCCTGAAAGGGACCCTCCCGAAGCAGAAGAGAAGCACTCGGGTACTTTGACGTAGAAAAAACAAAAGAAATATCGCGTGCTCGTTTCTTTGTACAAAAGTGAATCGCATTCGTACAGCATAATATAGCCACCCTGTGCGCAGTCCGTAACAGTGTTGTACGAGCAAAACTTAATATTACTGCTATACTTTCTAAGAATTCACAAACAACGACGTCAAGAGCTATGCGGCGGCAGGAGACATGGAGGAAAAAAAAAGGTAAACAAAGCCGAGATAACGAAGAGGAAAAAAAAAGAAACGAGACGCATTGGACCTGCCAAGTGAAAATATACGTTTAAGCTCATCCGCTTTGCTCGTACAAAAAAGTTTGAACGATCCTCGTGGAATATTCGTACCAACGCATAGCACATTGCTTTTATTATATCTCGTTTAAATAAACACCACAGGCTAAGGTATTACGATTTTGTAATAAACCTACGAAATCTTCATTCCGAAGAATGACAAGTGACTTTCGTACTTGTACGCGTTACAGATTGTGTTAGAATGACAGTTGAGATTATTTCAAAACACTTCGTTTCCTCTCTCACCCTTCTCGCAAGACTGCGCGACATCTGGAGAAATTCGAGGTTAGGTATTCAGTTTACGATTCTCCAGAAAATTTGTCCTTCCGTATCCTCGCTTCGTTCCCCATTGTAATTCATCCTCCCACTTACTTATCTTCCTTACTTTATTACGTTTTCCCTTTACTCTCCGTCCGCTCGATCACAGTCCTCCCGAGCAACGCCGCCGCCGCTTTCCGTTACGCTTTGTTTATCAAGAACCCGACCGACGTCAACAATTACTCTCTCACTAGACACAATTTTTTTTCGCTCTGGGCTAAATAACGTATCGTCGTCGTTTATTGTACCGGAAGACGGTTTTCTTTTTTTTTTTCCTTTTTTTTTCTTTTTCGTAATATTGCAAAAATAGTCAAACGTTTCAACGGCCACGAGAGGGTGCGCGCGCATCGCGCATGCGCATTAACGGAGTTCGGTATACACGAAAGAGAGAAAGAGACAAGCTAAACGCGCAGAACAAAACTCATTCTTTCTCAATTGTAAATACGTTACGACGGCCTACGTCTAGAAGCTCGTTTCTTCGTGTGTTTATTGGACTCGTCTTAAACGTTCGTCTCTACTGGAATTTCTTTTCCTTACACACACACGGTGCACTGACAATATCGGAGAGAATAATTTCATTTACGGTGACCACGAGAGACAGAGTTGTATATTCTAAATTTTCTAAATGCTTTATCAACTATAGATGGCATTTTACAAAGAGACCTTGTACTGCTATCAAGAATTCATTTATTGTTTCAGGTGCTGTTTTTTTTTCTTTTTTATATTCTTTTTCATTCCGTTATTACTTCCATGATGTAAAATCGTCTTTGGAAACTAAAAACATTCAGCGTTCCATCAGCGCTACTGTTAGTCGCAAAAACGCATTTTTTTTTATTACATTCTCATAAAAGCGAAAGATCCGTTTACAAAATGGCACTGTTTAAAGAGTCGTCTATATATCTGTCATACGATATAATTGTCTCTGATGTGGACGTCACGCGTCTCTCCTAGTCTCATAATTTTCCTTATATCTTTTCATTTATTCCTCTCTCTTTCTCTATATTCGCTTGGTCGTTTTTCGGTTACATTTGTTCTTTTTCGTTCTGTTATTGTTACTCGTATCATTATTATTATTCTCTCTTTGTATCATCTGTCGTCAGGACGTTTGCGCGTCGCGCGACGAAACGGGCGACACGAGATTCGCTGTCGCCTGGCGTCGCGTCGACAAAGATATTATTATTATTATATTTATATATATATTTGGAGAAATAGCTTTTTCGACAAGAAGCAAAAGAGAGAAAAGAAAGCTACGGAGATTGCGTCGCTCGCCTTCTCAAGTCGTTCTCTCGCCTTTTCTCTTTTTTTCCTTTCTTTCCATTCATTGGGTGTCGCTCAAAGTGCATGGGAAAAAAAATATATCACGCATACATTCTCTATCTGCAGAATCAAGCATAATTGGAACTGAACGTTTTGGCAATGAAGATGTGGCTCATGGCGAGGGAGACGCGATTCCAGAAAAAAAGAAATACCGAAAAAAAAATCAACGAAATCCGACGATATTTTCAAAATCCCATACGTATACAGACTTTTTGTCATTAAATAATAAATCCCATCGTGAATGCTTCACACAGTTTGATTTTCAGATATACAGTGTCCATACACTGGAGTTAGGTTAGGTTAAATTGCCATGAGCCCTTCGCTAAAAAAGCTCGATGACGTACAATTTTCCAGAACAGCGAACTCCCTCGTTCGATCGAAATCTTACAGTCAGTGAATCTTGAACCTGAATCTTCAAAAGTATTTCGAATCCCAATGAGTGCACGTGGCGCCAATACGTACAACCCAGCAACCACGATAATAAAGAATTTCGACACCAGGAGCGACATAAAATAACGATACACAGATCATTCCGCAGCAAGTATATCCAAATTACAAATTTTCATACAAATACATAAACAGCAGTCCCTCTGCTGTTCGCGTTCCTTGTTTATCGTTTCATTCGAAATATTACACATTACTAGCTTCCTTTACGTAATTATACTATTGTACAGTATAGCCTAGTGATTATGTGTAGGTTTTCTCGCCTGGCGTGTGCAAATCATTCGGCCCCACGATACGCAGAAACAAAAGGAAACATCGTCCAAAGAAATATTGACTGTGATAAGAAGTAAGCCGTGAACGATTGGCCAATCAAAGATCAAGAAGTAACGGATAAGTGTACCAAATTTTGACGGCGTGCAACCAGAGTGAAAAATAATGAACGAAAAAAAAAACCCCAATGGGAGAAGAATCATTTGCACAAACGGAGGCATTTTAACGTTTTGTATTTGCGTTATTGTAACTTGTCAAAAATATATATATATAGTATGTGTGTGTCGGTCAATTTAGCCTGCCTTATTGTTGGTTTTCAATTGTGCGTTCGAGACGAATTTTTTTTTATTGTAAACTGTTTTTCTTTCGTTCGACAAAGTCAATTCGTCAGCGATACAAGTTACGCGCCGCTTCCGAACGTTGGGGGTAACCAGCAATCCGGCAAGCCGATTCGAGATTAAAATTTATATATTTTCACGGCAAGAAAATTTCTTATTTTCTATTTTTCCTTGTCGCCACACAAATTTTCAATCCTTAGTCTTTACATGTGTTTCTCGACTGACAGACAAACGTTCACCTGGTCCACGTGGAAAACGCAAATCAACGCTTGGCGACTGACGAAATTTAATTGCAAAGTGTTATTTCGTGTCGCTTTCGTGTGCGGCGTCGCCTCGCGGAGGAATTGCAGTTTGCCGTGGGCAGGTGAATAATACAAAGGGGGTGCACACGCGGTTCGATTCGAACGACGAATTCAAAAGGATCGACGAAACCAACAACGTTGACAGCGGTATATAAATATTTAACTGTATGCTTTCTTTAGTAGACAATATTACCTAATCATTCACTTTGTTACTCTCCTATTACCCTATTTGTAGCTAAATTTGTTGCTTTCACGATAATTTAATTATTATTATTATTATTATTCGCATTATCATTATAATATTCGTAAATATTATCGTTACGATCAAAATAGTATGTACATATACATATACATTTGTGTATACATATACATATATGTATATATATATTGTAATTGTTTCATAATATATTATAATGTTACATGTTCACATCATCCAGGAATAACTTCGCAATTGTCTTTTGGCTCAACACGATCGTAACGGCACCCTCTTGATATTCGGTTAAAATCACGTAAAAACAATTGTGCAATTAATTTTTTATCCGACGACCACCCTTCGTCTCTTTCTCCTCAAGTGGGCCAATCGAACGCGCGACTCGCTCGCGGAACAAAGAACCGTCGTACGTCGTCAGAGAGTCGTCGCGTAAAGAGATCTCCGAGAGGCCGGAGAGACAAAAGAAATCAGAGATCCCAAATTAACAATTGAAAGTACAAAGATAAACAGCAGTAACAAAACTTGTGTCGTTTGTACCGAACAAACTACCGTAAAGTGCCACAGAGCGCGCTGCGATCGCGTTCAGTTAAAAGACCCTGCGGTGGCTGCTCCGTACAAGTGGTGCGCGCGTCGATTAGTTGACATCGGTTAAAGATATTTATTGCTGGCGGATGAATCGGGTGAAAATAAAGAGAGACAAAAGTAATGGCAATAATAAAAAGAAAGAAAAAAAAAGTCGATTCTCCCTCAAGGAAAACGGAATCACAGAAACAGAAAATAAAGAGAACAGGGTTAACTTGCGCGAACGAGTTGTCACGCGGATGCGGCTGGAATCGAAGTTTTTCTCCATTGCCCAGCCTCGTCCGCCTGACAACCGATTTTCACACAAATAGCCGGCTTATCATCATCATCCCTTAAGGTCATCCCTAAGTGGATTAGTCGCATACGCAAAATCAAGAATTGCAATATTGAATTCGGCCTAATTTACGCCGCAGTGTCAGTCGCGAATCGTCCGCCGTCGGAAAATACAGATAACGTATGATCCTTGTAAAGAGCACCACCAGTCGTATAAAACGCAATTGAAAGAGCTACGTTAACGTAGCGCTAAATTCTTTAAATCCTAAATAGTACTTTGCAAAATTGGCCAACGGTGTGTACACGGTCTTCGTTAATTCTTTTTTTTACTTTATATATATTTTTTAATGCAAAATTAAAAACGAGCACACGTCGTCGGCGTTGGGTAACAACTTCGTTGCTTTACCACCACCCCCTTCTTGTCTTCTCTCATCTTACTATCTTAAATGAAGTTTCAATAAAATATACAATTTCAAGATATAACAGTTATTCACTTTTTTCTTCTTCTTCACTTCTCGCAATGACAGTGGCTAGGAGTAGTTACAAAAAAAAGAGAAAGAAAAATTTGTACGCATACGCAGTCTGTACGTGCTTTCAATTTTCATATGCAGCTTGCGTGTATTCCTTCGTCTTTATTTTTCTTACTTAAATAATTTCATCACGACGGTCCTCGTCACCCATAAAAAAACACATACTCGGACCGTACACACCATGGAGGAATAATTGTATTTTATCATATAACGTCTATAATATTTCAATATTTATCTGTAATAAAAACTGACCTAATAAAAAACATTTCATTCTTTGCTTTTTGGCCTCACTTTTTGATACTAAATTATTAAGTTAATCGAGAAACGATAGATACGGGCAGCCATTAGAGGAGAAATTCAAACAATTCGATTGATTGTACGCTTTAAATAATTAAATAATTAAGTAAGGTGGTCTCCTACTGATAACCCCATTTTTTTTCCTTCTCCTTGCGATTCGCAGTAACGTAATCCTTGTTGTTTTCTCTTGACCCGAGACTAAAGTACCACTCGAGCCAAGAACATTGTTTGTTCAATTTTCGCGTGTCACGAAAAAAAAAAGAATAGATTATGGCTAACGATACAAAATAAATTATCCATCCTCAGGACCGCGTATATATGTATATATATTGTACTGGGTATTACAGATAATAAAAAAAAAAAGAAAGAAAGAAAACGATCTCGCAATAAAATGCAAACATTAAATAATAATGGTCTCTAAAATTGGTTACTTCAACATTTCAATGTCTATATGAGGAAAAAATTTGATAATGTTGTTCCTATCTATCCTAGTCGTCTAATACCTTAGATAATATTAATGGGTATCTTTTAAATTTTCTTTCCTTACTTCTCGTCGTTAAATATTTATAGTCACTTTATATCGTAGACATTAACAAACTGCGACGTTCAGTGATTAAAAATTAAAAAAAAAACCTTCTCTTACACCAATCGTACGTCGCTGTAAAGTTTTCAGTTTTTGTCGCGTTGCCGTGAAACTTTCGTTCACTCTTAACCGTTTACATTATTTTGGTACGAAAATTTTGTAAAATTTCCACTCACGGAAAAGCAAGTTGGCAAATGCTAAATGATAAATGCATAACATGACAGACAGGCGTTTCACGTCGAACTGCACCGTACACGTCGTAAGAGGCACCACGACGCATTTTATTCTTCTCTTCCTCCCCCCTTCCTTATATCTCCTCCCTCTCTTTCTCTCTCCCCTCTCTCACAGCGTATAAATATCATTTCCTTATATTTTGATTAAATTGGAAAATCCTATATATCCACTACTAACGACCGCGCTTAGACAACTATAATGTAAAAATGACAACACGACTGAGTTGAATCGGTTACAATTACGCTATGCTTAACGTAAATGAAAAAAATGCTCATCTTTGAATCGCCCGCCAAAAATTAATTCACTCTCTCTCTCACACACACGCACTCACTTTTTGTCCCCCTTTAACTCTACGTTAACGCTTTCGCACGGACGATAATTATAATTTAGTATTTTAATTCCATACTAAGAGCTAGATTTGATACACGCTTACAAGTTAAATATCTAAAAGTATTGTTGGCCTACGTAAAAGCATCAAACGTAATGTACGTGCTATTATTCTAATCTAAATCGCAATTATGAAAATAGAAGCGCATCGATATAAAAATTGTTTTTCCTCTTCATTAACTAACAATAACCGATAAATTATCGTCGACGCGTAGGGCGTCTTTCTATATGATATATCGTCCACTTTGTATTCGCCTCTCTTGAATTCTTCTATGTATTTCCCCAGTGGAAAAGTCGTAATCGAGTTAAATAATATAGGCAATAAGAGACGCAAGAAAAAAAAAGATACATTAACGAGAAGACAGCCTGCTTCTGGAGACTTTTCTTTCATTTTTTTTTTACAATTGCCATTGTTCCTTCTTCTTTATTAATCAGACTTCCTCTAAACTTCGTTGGATCTATTCGCAACGCGAACGTTGCTTTACTATAACGCAAATAAAAATGAGCAATCTCGTCAAATGACACCTAGAATCTCCATAAAATTCAGAAATCGACGTCACGCGTGTTACACTTCAAACTTCAAAATATAAAAAACATTTAATACTCATAATACTAATAATATTAATAATAATAGTAGTAATATTCACTGCCCCATACAAATACAATTGAAAAATCCTATTTAAACAGTACTTTTCCTTAAATACAATAGCAACGCGGTACCCGTGGGGGCGCGCAGAGGGGGGGTCGACGTGCACAGTGCAGCTCATAGCAATCGAAAGAATTGCCAGATAACGAGAGAGAGAAAGAGGCAAAGAGGAGTGATATTTAAGATGTAAAAAGAAAAATTCCACTTGCTTTTGCAAAAAGGTTGGGAACTATATAAGTTGCCTTTGTCTATTCCCTAGCATGTCCCAACGTTAACGATCGCTCCTACTCTCAAAGCTCCTTAACGTTCAAGTGTAATCCTCCGACTGTGAACTCCTCAGATAAAATAATCTCCCCCACGGTATCCTTTCGCGAGGCCCAATTATTCACAAAAGATTGATCTCGTTCCTTGATCAAAGACCAAGGAGATAAGCCATATCGGAGTATACACTTGAACTCATCCGACAGATAATAATTTCACAATGCAGTAAAACCTGACTTTTCTTTGATAAAAAAAAATGAATCGATGACTCTCAGTGCACATCGATCGAAAAGCTATCGTAGCGCTATACGTATGTGTGATATACGTGTCTCATGTGTGTAATATATTTATATATTATATATATATATATACTTCGCTTTGTTTCTGTCATATTTTTTTTTGTACCGACTAGCACACGTCCTCTCGTTCTCTCGCATACAAGACAGTATCGTATTACATTGATAAAAGATCATTCTCGTCGCACAACTTAAATAACAAATATCATAAACACACGACGGTTAAACAAATTATCGTTTGTACAAAACCGCATTTGTCGGCCGCCACCGAGATCGCAGAGCTCCCGTGAATATTTAAAAAAAAAACCGATTACAATACGGATTACGTATCCCAGCAGTGTGATGTATATACAGATATATATAAGCGACGTGAATAATGCTCGTTGTGACATAAAAACGAGAGACACATCGATTCCCGGTTATACTCGGGTCTCCAAGGCTGAGATATATTTTATTAGCTTTGCTTTTGCTTTTTTTCTTTTCTCTAACAATAATGGATCAACGGTCATAACCAGGGATCATCGGACATCAGAAACATAGTGCACCTTTAACGCAAGAGGACAAACTTCCTGATGGTTGTTTCTACAGATGCTGGGGCTTTTTTGCAAGCTTCACACGAGACTGGACATACTAGGAAATAGAAGTAGGAGATCCTAACTCGTGGAGGATACCGGAGTCTGGCAGTACGGACACTCGCGCTGATTCGGAGCGCACGACGAGCAGACCACGAAGTGGTTGCACGGTGACAGGGTAACAGTGCGATTTTGTTCCTCGCAAGCCATGCACTTTGTTGCCGTTTCCCTGTACAGCACCTGAAACGGCAACATCCGAGCTAGCCAGAACGTTTCCTCGATATCAAGAGAAATTGAGCGTGAGCAACTGACATATATAATCTTTTCTTTGTAAACGAGGCCGTTATCTTTTTTCTTATACTTGCATTTAATCGAGGTTCGCGTGTATAATTTTATTTATTAGTGTGTCCTGACAATGGGTGAGGACACTCTCTCTCGCTCTCTCCCTTGATCCTCACTCTCAATGGCCAACGAATACGAGAGCGAGGATACGTTTTAAAGTAAGAGCAACTGCCGCGGACGACACCAGCCGATAATTTCTGATACAATAATTGTTACAGATTTAAATATCCGTTTTGGTCGATAAATGATTATCTTTCTCTCGGCATTCTTAATTCTTTTATTATTTTTTTTTTGAAGGCTCGTTCATTTGCTCAAAAGTGGCTGGAACATCGCTCGAAGTCCCAGCTGTTCAAGTCCGAGTGACAATATTGCTGTTTTACCTTTTCAATTTCTTCGAGGTCCGAGCGTAGCTGCGACTGTATTGATTTTAAAGTAGATATCGACAGTGATCTCAACTCGCTGGTTCTTCTCAGTGTATGGAGATAAGGACCGCCGCTTGATGCTTCGTTCTCGACTCGTAGCGCCTTCACTTGCAGCAGTGCCTGTAAGCAATCCACGCTCTGTGGTACGTTGTACCGTACTGCTTGAACCATTGTATCCACGACACGAAAAACGGGAGGGCTTCGATCGTAATCGAAAGTTGTGAGAAATATTTTAAATCAAACACAGGGCATTTATCGTACTTTGAGATTGTACTTGATTAAACAGTGATTACGTGAAATGCATTATGCTGCGTGCACATACCTCGTCTCTTTGTTGCTCAGCTATGGACGCCTTGCGCCTAGCTTCTTCGCTTTCCAATTGCCAAGCTTCGCATGCGGCGCGCGCCTGATTTATGCGTTCGTCCCACTTTGCCAGTTGTGCGCGACTGGAAGTCAGCTCCTCTCTCAGCCTCTGCACCTGTAACTTATCGTGTAAGGTACGTGACGCACTTGGACATTGCTAAGATGGCGGATGAGGGACTCAGTTCCCTTGAACAAAGTTATCTAGGTGGTTAATTTAATAAATAATGCGGCAAGTAACCTCTGAGAGAGATCCCGTGTTGCTTGGACTGATGGAGAACGGATTGACCAATGGAGATGCAGGAAGTGGCTGAGTGCGAGAGGGCGACATTCCTTGATTGGCAAAGTCGAAGAGGCTGCTGTTGAAACCGCTTAGTTTTGAGGCAGAGCTACTTAGTTGAGAGATGTGATTGCTGAATGGATCTGATACTTGGTTCATGAATGGCATCGTCTGGAACAGGAATAATGGTAGCACGTCGGTGACACAAAAATTAAGGATAATATCGAGGATTCTGGCTAATTTTCATTTACCGATTCCATGGAATCTTGATGAGAGAATCTGGACCCTGTTAGAAAACCGGCTGACTGTAATTGCTGTAAAGGACTCGATGTGGATGGCGAAAAATTTGTAAGCACCGAACGCTCCGCCATTCCCGGTATGTTCACGGGTGCTGAGCTGCCCAGGAGTCCGGAGCTGGCGAGGCCGGCAGATATTGAATTGCTAATAGGTGAATTGGTATCCCTATGAATTGAGTCTACTAAATTTAAAGGGTCGTCTAAGTGTAACTCGTCTAATGCACTTCCTGAAAAATAATGAAATAGCGATTAAGGCTTTGAGCTTTCCAAAAGTGACTGTAGAATGGAGAGGTTGTCCAATAAAAAAAAAAAATAATTTCCCTTACCTACTACAGATTCCACAGTATCATTTGGATAGAATGAACTGGACAGCGGTGAGACTGTACTTGTTAATGAGTGACTGCCTAATGTGCCATTCAAATTGTAAGCTATATAGAGACTCTGTTTCCTCTGTGCTTTTTCAGCCTTTGTCATTAAAGGATCGCTATCAATGGCCATCATTTGTTTTCTAATTTCACTCTGCAAAGAGAACAGACCAAATTAGCCAATAAGTTCATCCGATTAAATGTCTACATGTAAGTAACATCCTACGTATAGAAAAACTTACAACTTGAATGAGAGACGATGGGTTGTACAGTATGCTTGTGAGTTTCTGCTGCGTAGAGGCTGTAACAGTGCTGCTTGAAATTGTATTATGTAGCTGGGCACCTGGTGCTTTACTGTGTGAACTATTGCTTCCGATGCTGCTAGTACTTGCAGACTCAGACACCTCACCACTCCCATTCTGCAACGTAGCCAACTGATCACAAGAGGCATTACTATAAATTTTCCTTCCATTGTATAATTCGAATATTTTGATGAATGAGATGAATGTATTAGGGAATTATCAATTTTTATTTCTTGATGATTCATGAATGACCCGCTAACAATGATGATTCACACATAATCTAAAGACTTACGCTGCTATCGCTGAGTGGCTTGTCCTTCTCGTGGCTTCGTTTGTCAGGTGGTAAAGCGTTGCTGAGTAAATCCGCCAGATTTGTTCCACATTCTATAGGTACTGCCATGTCCCTCGCCAGGCTCATTTCTTCTGTTGGCAACACTGCTCCATCAGCACACCATACCAAGGTCGGAATATATATCAATTTTGAAAAAGCAATTTTGATTGACTATGTTTTACCGGTTACAGAGTCTTCTAAGAGATTCTACGAAAGCAGGCCAAAAGTCTTTGACGCTAGATGAGCGCGATTGCGACCAAATACGTATAAAATTAACAAACAAATAACTCTTACTGATCTAGCGATGCATTGTAAGTAAACTATCATATAATGTTAGTGATATGCCGATTGTAAAATGGATTTAGTTTCTGTTATTATTAAGCATACAATGAAAAGTTCAGTATCCAAGCAATCCTATGTACTTCAAATGTTACGCAGTGTCACTTTGCATCTGTGATACATCCAATTTTTCATAAATAGCAAATCAAAGAGAAGACAATAATATAACTTTCATTAACTAAAATCGTATCTCTTTTTAAATTTAACATTTATACCAAGACACTAAACCCTTAAGCCAAGTAATGTTAAGGAGTACTGCGGACTTAAGAAATGCAGCATCAATTTTAGTATTCATTAGAAAACATTCACCGAAGCTAATGCTTAAGTATTCTTAACCACAATGTCATAAGTCCCACAGAGACTTTCATCGGTTGGACTTGATTTAGTGCTTAAATAAAAAAGATACAGAAATAAAAATAGGAGAAGAAAAATAGGAAGAAATACAAATCTGATCCGCTATTCCTCCCTCCCTCCCACCCTCCCTCAAGATACATTCCCCTCGTTGAATTTGCGATTGCAACGACCAAAGTGACATCGTTAGCGATACGACGAGTTCCCAACAGAGAATGCCGTGATTTCTTAAGCTCACAGTTATATATAATGACAGTTTTACGTACGATTGATGAGGGTACACTCACGGTCAACATGCGCGAACGCGCAGAAGACGCCGCGCGGGCAATAGCCAGCCTGCTGAACGTCATTGCACTTGGTCGACTTGTAGATCTCTGGATGAAATTGTTGTTCGGTGCGAGTATGACAGTAGGTGCAGGCATCGCCCTGTTCGCAGTTGCCAGGTTCGCCCCATTCCTCTCCATGCTTAACATTGGGACAGGGCGTGGAGCTGAAAGCAAGAGAGAAAAAAAGCCGTCCTAATGAAAGATCCATTAACGCTAGTTACAACGCGGCGTCAGAAAACGGTGGCGTTTCTGAGCGACGTTCTACTTTCTATTGTAAGAAACTTATACAACCTGACACACAATAGGTGAAAACTAATAGAAAGAACCGTCGCATAGAAATTAACGTGTACCAGAGAAAAGGCCGAACGATTCCACCGTTCGGCCTATATCCATTAACTATTACGGTTAATTAGAGTATTACTATAATAATCACCGGTATTTGTATTTACGCGGACTGCGTCTTTTGTCTTTGCTGTTGTGATACTGAGGACAGGCGTATCCTTGACGGCAGAGTCTCGGCGGTCTTTTGCACGGTTCGGTTTTATAATTACTCAGCACGTAATTGGTGTCCTGCCACTTGGGATCCTCGTTCATAAGATTGCGCTCCTTGTCGAGGATATTTGGTCCATTGGACGAGGAGTTGGGATCGGAATCTGGATTCTCCAATGCCTGTATCTCCTTGATGTCGTAAACAGGCGGACGAAGATCATGATTGCCATGTGCGAATGCACAGTGTGGACCGTTCTTTACGCAGAAGCCACGTGTATCCGTGTCGTGTACGCACATGCAGGTCTTGTAGTAACGCAGATGGTAGCGTCTTTCGGTATCCCCGGCAGTGCGATGAAGAAAAGGACATCTGAAAATGACAAAAAAAAGAAATTAGAAGCGATCGTAACCAAGGATCTTGACTCAGAACTGACTAAAGTATCGGACAACTTTTTTCTTCCCTCGGACACGGCATACAGCGCTGTTTCACGTACAATTAAGTAATTATACGCATGCATCGACGACGCGCTACTTTAATTGCAACATTTCTCGAGACATGCCTGGTCGCAGCCGTGTAGCTATGCCGCGTTCAAGTCTCTCCACCGCGTAAGTTCCTGTTTCTTGTGCAATCCGAACGCGACGCGATAACCGTTAACGTAAATAATTGCTTTTTGCCGATACAAATATTTTCTTAGAAGTTATCTGATGAAATCAAATATAAATAGAAATACACGCAAAGTACAGTTGCAGGTTACGAGGATAATTTGTATTAGAGGGGAAAAAAAAAGTAACGAAAATAATGATATTAAATGGTATACACGGTGAATAACGAAAGTATTCAAAACACCTTAATATTTTGCATTCAGATGGATACTTTGAGAAATGGATTTTTACAAAAATTATATCAAGAATCGAGTCCGCATTAAGTACTTGTGACAAATTTTTATTTACCAAAAAATGAGAATTACATTATTTTTTCCTTCGCGTTTCGTCGATACTGACGGCATCCAAATGACAGTTATATTAGGATCTTTGCAATACTTTCGTTACTCGCTTTATAGATATCGAGCAAGTACCAGCATTAAACGGGCACGACGCGGAACGGTGAACTAATAATAAATTAAATTCAAACCAAGAAATTTGGATTTACGGATACCGTTGGAAAATTGTACAATGGTTGGAAGCCGAGTGTATATCCTTACAAAATTTGTATCGCCTCGAGAATTCGGTAATATTGACAGAAAGACACGAGAGAGTCTGGGTTCATTCAGCGAAAGATAAAACGTATCGAGGACAAAGAACTCGTTCTGTACGCATTCTACCAAAGAGCCATCTGTCGATCGCATTTTACATCGATACGGTACGCACGAAAAATAATAACCAAATTGGGTTCGCGTCATAAAATTACGTAAACTGTTTAATAAAGGTAAATATATATAATCCAATGCGTCGTGACCGACAGCAGTTACTGTTAAAAAAAAATTGAAAAAATTTGTCTTTTTCATAAAATCCATAAAGCTCCTTTATTAAAAAAAAAAAAAATAAGTATCCGTTGCGAACGATTTCGATAAATCAGGCGATCGTTAGAATATATTTGCACGAAGCGCGAAAACAAAGGAAACCTCACGATTCTTTGTTGCCGTCGTACCGAGTGAGAGAAAATCAATATCAGCCGGCTCCTTTGTTTGAAGGCCCGCGGCGCAGTACATTTTGGAGGGAAAATCGTAGCCGACCGAGAACTCCCAGATACTCGGTCACGTATTTCATTTTTTTTCGCGAAAATAAGGATACAAGCGTCAAAATGTAAATCTGGACGCCATTGATAATCTACGGGCGATAAGACGATTTTTTTACCAGAATTTAAACGACAAGAGATAACGATCGCTCTTTCGCTTATCGTACGTAATTGCAGGAGTAACAGAGTGCACGATACATTATGTAAATTTAAGTATTGCCACAGTCAAGGTTTCGCGGATGGATTAATATATTGTATGTACGTGAATAACCTATTTGTCACGCAGGGGAAAAAAAAGAAACAGTTCATAATCAGGTCAAGTGTGTCGTTGGCATTATCTTTGATAGAAGCTGCACTTTTCAAATCGCCCGCGCAAATCTTTATTATGCAATGGCGTGACGCAATTGACTGTTGCACCAAAGGGGGCAGGGAACGTTAAGTCACGCTGTGATTATCAACTATATGTTTCATGACGAGGAGGAACAACAACAGGTGCCAACACAAATGTAAAGAGGCGACGACGAAACCATTTCAAGATATATAACACCGCCAATGGCGCAGACCTTGTTTTATGGATGGTGAATGTCAACTTTCTGCGAAGCGATAAAAAGAGGGAAATAATGAAAAAAAAGGATGTAAAAAGAAAAGGAAGAGGCTCTGGCAAGTACCTACGGGTCGTCGAGCATTCGCATGGATAGCTTATGCAATATGCTTTGGAAAAGTAAAGTGAAAGAGCGGCAAATGAATTAACGTGGACGCATGTTGAGCATATTAGCCTTTTTGTCCGTAGCAAAAATTCCGTGAATGACCTAAAATCGGATCCATTCGATGTGTACGCTTATTGCTGCACATGACGTAATAATCACGGGCGGGTGGCCAATTTTATGTGAAAGAAAAAAGATAATGGACGTACACTGAGGATTATTTTGATAGACCGTCAAATATCATCATTTCTATAAAGCCATTAACGCTATCCGATAGACAAAGAACTTTCACGTATTCCACGAAATTAATTGGACAAAGGAAACATTTCCATAAAGCGTCTAATATTTGTGTTAAATTCTGTAATATCGTCATAGATAATTATTTTTTTCTTTCTTTACTCGGCTCATTCATATTCTCATTTCATTAGTCATAAAAGTTATATACGCTTTGGTTATGTTACGTGAGAACGTACGTTCAACGACACAAAGAAAGGAGAGTTTCCCTTGGCGCGCCAGAGTAATCGCAGCCATGGCGCCGTTTTATAACAGTTTCCCGCAATTTTCGCCACGCAAACGACTCGCGGCTCAGTCAAAACAGAAAAATTCTCGTGAGGCTCGATCCTTTTTCACGCCATCTTTATTAATCATGAGACAAATATACGCGTGAGCCATGTATAGAAAAAAATGTAGACAAAGCACAGGGCACAGAGAAAAGGACGTCAATGAAGTAACTGGGAGAGCTGTCACAACGAATGATATAAACAGTAACATCTCAATGAAGCTAATCACGAGATCAAAACAAAGTTACGTCCTGATATCCAACCAGCGTCGTTCTGACATATGTAGACAGAAGGAGGCGACGTGACGCTACATGTCAAACAAAATGCATGAAACAAAAACAGTGATACAGTCCGAGACACGAAGGCGCGTGAGCGTCTTAACGGAACTAGTAAGAAAAATTCTACTCACTCATCTCCATCCGGACAAATACCGGTGGTCTCGTCGTATTTCGTGCAATAATTGTCGGCACTGTAGTTGAAGGTGCGGTCTCTTTTGCGTACGGGTCTCCGTCTCCGTTGGTTCATAAAATGCCAGTTGAAGCACGTGAAGGGCCGATGCTGGGTGCACTTGCGCTGTATAAAGAGGGGACATTGTTCGACGCGAAATTCCTTCAAGTATCTGGAATGCGAATCCACAGAGCTACACATTATTTCGTGGCGTTTATCGCGGTAGCGACGGTGCTACCCGCGGACTCCGCGATTTCTCTCCTCTCTCTCTTTCTTTTTCTCTCGGCCTGAGGGCTCTCCACTCCACTGGCACTGGTTTTATATCGTTCACGTAGCAGGCAGCCGGCGAGCGCTACTTACGTGTAATGATTCGCCTTTTCCGCCTGAGCTGTCAACAAAGGTTTAGAGTCGGACTTCATCTTGGATAACGCGACGCGACGCGACGCGGCGCAACGTAACACAACTCAACGTACACGCTTCCTTCCTCCCCACCCAAAAATCTTCTTTCACGTCACCTTATTCGCCTCTCACTCGCACCCTCTCACTCTCGATATATACACCCCTTTATCTTTACAAAATTTACCTTCCTTCTCGCACACGTTACCACCCAAATACTTCTTTTGCCGTCCGACTGAACGCTCTCCAGCTCTGGCATCGAACAGCCAATCGGAAGAGCACAGTGCGCACGGCGCAGTAGGCGTAATACACTTTTCGTTCGGCCAATCCCTGATCTCCTTTTAGATCACGTGACGAGCCCGTTTTCAAGGTCATCGATGTTTTGGTCCACGACGTAAACACGCATCGTCACACTGACAAAACCTTACGGTATCCAATGTTGCTACTGTTACCCCGCCTATGAGAACTGTATCGTTTTTATCTGACTACCGAGCGCGGTCGCCGCGGCTGCTGCTGCTGCTACCGAAGTCATACGAGCTGTCGT
Source organism: Trachelus tabidus (assembly GCA_030142655.1). NCBI lineage: Eukaryota > Metazoa > Arthropoda > Insecta > Hymenoptera > Cephidae > Trachelus > Trachelus tabidus. The sequence continues at coordinate 129,017 of JARQTI010000461.1, read as the reverse complement.
CACTTATTCCTGACCTAATGCTTTACTTTTGTTCGTACGAAACACCAATACCGCTGCTTTCACTTGGCAACTTGAAAAATCCTCCAATCGATGTTCTCCTGCGGAGTATCTTGGATTCAGCTACTCAGTCCCGGACGACGCTCTATGACTGCACCTTCTCCTCCTTCAGCAACGTTTAACTTAGCCTCTGCGAAAAACTTTTTCGCATTCTTTCTCGGTCTCTCGCTACGGAGTAATTTTTAGATCGGCGCTTCAACCGTAAATCTTACTCCTCCGGCTTTCCCGCCTTTCGTGAATCGTCTTGTGTCTCGGGTGCGTTCGGTTTTTCTTTATCATGAATGGGAACGACGTACAACCGGCATTTAAAGTTCTCTTTGTTATTCATCAGCTACGACGGAAAGGACAAACTTTGGTATTTCTAATAATTAAAATTGTACTTATACAGTCAAGTATCCAGATTCGTGCTTCCTCTTAATGTACGATGCATGCAGGATCCTCCAGACTTATCAAGTACCATATGTAAACCATGGTAAATCCTGGTGTAAGCACTTCACGATGCACCCGATGACTTGGATACACAGTAAAACGTAATTTCTACGTAACAATACAGTCTGTTACAACATTTGTCTGTATCATTTATAAATACTCACTGACAAGCCACTTTTAAGTCGAATATCAACAGGACTTTGACAGACAAGATAAACTACAACTGCTGGAACGTCACCACTTGTGTTTGTGCCAAGGAAAGTAGTACAAGACGTATTAGGATAAGCACTACGCAAAAGGGATTGAGAATGTTACTAGACGGGATAATATATACCAGGCAGTAGTACCTAGCATGATAATCCAACAGGACTGCATGTCTTCTCTGCCATTAGAAAGCACAACACAGCAACATCGTTTAACATTGGCTCCCGCGAGAACCCCACGTTTCTTATACTTTTTTTTCACTTTCTTCCTGCCTCGTTGCTGCTCGATGTACGTGAAAATTCTTCAAATACCGTTGCCGGCGCGCATCGCTGGACCGCGATACCTGAGAAGTCGGGTCGTCCTCGAACTCGACAACGAGACACCCTGATACCCGCTCTTTATTAGCGTCTCGGCGCGACGCCAAATACCACCGACTCTCCCGAGTGTCCGTCGCGTCGCACTTGCTCCCGTAATGATTTTATAAAATGGGCGCTCTGAGAACTCGGCGAAGTATTGCCGGCACAATACTCGCATGCGCGATTATGCGAATCAGGCTTTAGGAAGATGTCGGCCAATCGGCGACGTCTGCCAGCGGCCCCAGATACGCTGTTTTTATCACCTTGAATTATCTGTTTCACCAACCTGCCGCAAAAGCCTGCGTGGCGCTGTTATTTGCTGCGCAAAATTATAACGCTCCGAAATTCGCCGTATAAGTCCGCAAGGCGCTGGCGTCGATTCACGATGACAGTTTGGCTGCGAATTACGAAAATTTAAATATGATCTTTGCTTGGATATAATATGCGCATGGATTTTCCTTTCTTTACTCTTTCTTTTATCACATTCATGTTTAATGTGTACAAAACGTAAGTAATTAAATACAATAGAGTACAACGCAACGTACAGTGGCTTCTTTTTTTACGTGAAGATGTGCACGGATCAATGAGGCGTCCTGTTTATGTCTGTAATAAAGTATAATAAATATTACTATGCGTAACCGAGACTTTCTTCTCGCTATGAAATACGATCACGTCGTTGCTAGTGTTTTTATCGTATTGTTATTCATATATTATGCTAGCATGGGAGGTGCTTATGCTGTTACTTGAATAAGATAATTAAAGGAAATTCGGGGACGATCTTCTCTTTACATTCTCAAGTCGTAGAGAAGAGTAGAATTAACGATAACTTTTAGAATTTTAAATTAAATACTTTAGTCCACGACTCGGTACTAGTATTGCAGATATACAATTGATTTGTGAGATTTCAAATGAAGACCAAAGCTGTGGTGCGATATTAAGATAACACAAAAAGTATGTTGTATATTGTTAACAATCAAAATAGGTATGCCACGTCTTTGCTGTATATGAAAATAATATTCGTATCTGTTTCCTCACACTGGGACTAAATAATCTGAATTTCGTAGTTTGTCTACCTCAATTTCATCCCCTTGAGAGTCTTTCTCCTCGCAAATTCCAAAGGAAATTACTGACAGTTGTATTTCCATTTCGCGCTTTGTCAAATCCAACAGGAAAATACAGGTCGGAAAAAAGCGCTATATTCCAACGGCTCTATATTAGAAATCTACTAGCGCTATTCAATATTTCTTAAATTGAATCTTGTGAAGGTCAAATATAATTGGGTAATCCCCGAAGCGATAACGTCCCAGTAATACCTTATTATTTGTGATACTAAAATAAAAAAAATACAACCCATCATTCTCGAAAATTGTAGGAAACAATGCGACCAACGCCGAAAACTGTAATTATCAATAATAACCAGTAATTAATAAATACAGGACGTTAACGCTTCTACGTGTATGATGGGTACAATAATGAGTGGAGTTTAAAATAAAGAAAAATAAAAGAAATCTAATGTAAAACGGTAATCCAAGGATCTAGAACAATAATTCTTATGCCAGAGTACATGAATCGATATCATATAATGTAATATTTACGATACCAAAGTTATTATTCTATGGATCTATAATCTATAATGTAATTTAATATTTGATTCAACGGCTCTTTCTCTCTTTCTCTTTTTGACACTCATACATCAGTTCTTTCTTTCTACTCCGCACTCACTCTTGCACTCACTCACATTCTCTAAAATTGATCTTTACATATCTAATAATTAAATCCTGCTTGCTGTCAAGCCCGTTTAAATACTTTTTACTTCATTTATCTTCATTGGTAATAAAATTGATCTATTCAAACGCAGTCATTGGATAACGGCTATTATTACTTATTCTGGCTTGTGTGTCAAGATGGACGTTATTTAAATTCCTAGTTCGTAAGGGTGTTACTCTCTGGATGGAATAATCGCGTGGATTTGTAATTAATGTCGTAATGCTTTGTGATCTAGAACAAGATTATCATAGAGAATGCTCAGAGAGCAATAATAGTGTAGTGCTACTGTATATATGGTATATAGATCCTGATCTAGGAATACTATGAGAGATCATTACTCCCAGGTAGTATCAGGCTGACAGCAAACGGAAACGATCGACGAGGGCAGTTGGTTCTAATAAATTGGAAAAAAGTTACTTAATATTAGGAATGTATCCAAGCAGCAGTAATTGTGTCATTTTTTTTTCATACGTTATTTCGTTACTATTTCACTGACAGTACGTTTTCTTTTTAATTACGCTCCTACAGATATAATGCCTATCGCGCCGCAATCTATTTCCATGCCAGAAAAATACTTTTCTAAATGATCCACGATTTTTTTCTTTCTTTAACGCTTAGTAATCTCGTGCATTGCGCATTTATATTACCGATATTCCTTTCTCGAACATCGAAATAGAGATTGTGATTGATACTCTATAGTAAAGAGACAAAGTGACAGATTCCAATGAGACTTGAAGCAAGTACCATTTGGATCTGGGAACAAGTTCTGATATTTATAGACTAACTCTATAATCTTTACGTTTCACGAGGCATTAAGATCGATTGGAATTATTAGCCATTTCTTGAATAATAGTAGGTAATAGACACACACTGGTTTTTTTTAATTCGTCATATGTTGTGAATTCGTCTAAAATCATCACTGGGTCATTCTGAATGACGAACTGCGCTAGCGTTAATTATAGTGTTTGTATTACTTCAATCTCTTCATTCTCTTCTCTACTCTTCTTCATTGTTCATTGTGCTCTATCTACAGTATGTTAATGACATCTTTATTATTTATGGTATAATATTATAGGACTAATTCGCAGGACTCCTCTATTATTATGTATGAAGAATTTTGTAGCGTATCCAAATATTGATAAATTTAATATCAATTGAATGTCAGAGCGAAGTGTCTTTGAGACAATTTCCAAAATTTCTTCCATCGTGTAAACATTTATTTGATCAGAATCTACTTTGACTTTGTGAAACAGCGAAACATGGAGAAAATAGATAAAAGAGAGCAGTGTCTTTGGCTATCATTTTTGAATGATCCTATTCATTGTTACGATCAATATTAATATTAATAAGGAAGTATAGTATAGCATGTATGCGCGTGTGTATGTCTACGTGTCTTTTTAAAGTGCCATAAAATTAATAAATATTATCTCGTATATATATCTCAATATATAATTATCTATCTATATACATTTATCCAATTTTCCTTTTTTTTTCAAATCGATGCGAATTTTACTGTATGTAATTAATAGAGTAGCGCAGTAACTCATTCGTTAGTGGTAAGCAGCTCAGAAGACCTTAATTCTTCGATATTCTTTCTTTCTCTTTCCTTTTAGCATTGTCATTGTTTGACCACGTTTATCTTGTTATTAGCGTTTACAATTGTTCAATTACAACCGACACCCTAGTCTTTCCAATGAGCTGCCGATATTGTGCGAACACGCGTAGCACCGTCTACACTAAAAAAAACTTTCTAGACCAAATTGGCGACAATGTAAAAATAATGCTGATAGAACGATCATAAATTCGCAGATGGAATTTAATAAAAAATAATAATAGCTGTTTACAACACATGTCCTTGAACGTCGACACTAAGTCCTTCTGTTCCGATCTTAAATGCACAAAGTGTCATGTGTAAAATATTCCACATGCATTATTCAATTTCCGTTGACCGTTGAGTTACATCCAATGACTGGTTGGATATCTCATACGTAAAGAGCAGGTAGTTGATATTATTTAAAATGATACTGGGAATGTCGATAGAATTTTCAGAAAAGGAAACAAAAAAAACGAAGGCCAAGACATCCTCATGGCACTCTGGCTGTTTCTATTGCGTCTGGTAAGACGCGCACGAGAATGCGTCTTGAGCGATGGCTACAAGTTGCTGTTGGAGCTTCAAAGAGAATGCAGAAGAAGAAAAATAGAATCTCTAAAGATTCTAGTCCCGTTATTGGACATTTTTCAACTTACTACGCGACACTACAATTCGCTTCCTCGTTGCAACAGCAGCCGAGGACACTCAGTCGTCCTGGTGACAATTAAAAGGATAAAAAGCTAGAATCTCTGTCCTCGCGTTCGGTCGCCATCGTCTCTCGATTTCCGTCTGATTAAGAAGTACGCCTTAAGACGTAACGTCCATCCTAACGTAGCGAGGACGCGCTCGTTAATCTAAAAAAAAGGGACAAACCCCTAACGATTGCCGATCTTACATGTTGGATAAAAACGAAGCGAGACTCCGAAACGGCAGAGCGTCAATTTACACGGTGGTGCCGTACGTACTGAACATTACTCTGGTGGTGTCGGTGTCCAGGGTGACATCCTCGGGAGACGCTAGATCAACCTTTATTGAGCCGGAATTGTTTCTTCTTCGTGCCATTCCACCGCCCCAATTTGACAAGGTCCAATGGTACGTTTCACCGGTTTCCTTCTCGTCGCTTCCGATTTCTTGAGCCTCTGGGTCCTTGTCCAACCTGGTCTCGATGGAGACAGAAGACTGCGAAGCGACAGAGTCAAAACTCGAATCGCCACCACCTCTGTAACGACTGACACTCTCCGTAGCCATTTCGCCAGGCGATTCCTCGATGGCTCTTAGAATGTTCTGACAGATCTCCGAGTCCAATGGAATGGGTTCCTCGGAGTCACGGTTATGAATGGTTACGGCAATGTGGGCAGGATGTGGAATAGGAAGTGGAATAAGTAGTTTCTCAGCGCTGTAGGGACGCATCTGTCGCTTCCAGGGCTGCCAGCGGGTCTCACCCGTACCGTTTGATGACATTGTGCGTCGTCTTATTCGCGTTGACGTCAACAGACCACCAGTGTCACTGGAAAAATTATAAAAATGTGACTGCATACTTCTCTAGATACAATTTATTGCTTTTAATCAATAAGATCTACTTTACCATCGCTTATCGGATTTTCTGCTGTTACTCGGCTGTTTGGCTCGTGGATTAAAAGCAGAAACCTCCAGATACGGACTGTGAACTTGAATGTTTCCACGCGGAGCGTAAACAGCACCGAGTAAATCAGGTCCGTTGGTACCACCGAGTTCAGTACTGTGCACCATATCCGTATAGCGTGACAAGTCGACACCAGGATGCGGTTCAAGCTTAAACTTTGTATCGGTATCATCGAGAGGCTGCAGAAAATCCAAACTAAAGATGTCGGCATACATAAGACCAGCCAGTCCGGCCCAATCGCCAACACCCAATCCTTTGTTTTCCCAGAAATCCTCTTCACTTCCGGCTAGACGCGCAAAGACATGAGTAGGATACAGGCGCTCCAGCATCAGGGCTCCTTGCTGTATGACAACCTGAAAGAACATTCCAGGAAGTGTTTAAGTATCGTACATCGACTCTGTCAGACTATAACGACAGGAATGATGGAACTACCTTAAGGTTGAAGGTCGTCAGTTTTATTTTACTTCTGACAACTACGCCTAACCCAGTCTGTAGGTCCCTCCTACGACGATCCAGCTTCTCGTGCAAAACTGCAACCAGGTCGCGAGCCTCTTTCTCAAGGGCTCTGTAAGGATCCTTTGTCTTTGCCAGACTTGCGGAGAAAGGTCCGAAGCAGGCTTCCACAAATTGCGTAAAATCACGTTGCGGTTGCGTTATCAACCTTTCAGTTTCTTGTTGGAAGGCAAGAAGCTCATCTAATTCAAGCTTGGCCTCGAATGCAGCCAGCGCTTGTTCCGGTCTTATCTGCGAGAAGAGAAATAGATGCATCGCCGGAAGTTCCTTATAAAAATGTAATACCTAAAGAAATTGCATTTACCTGGTAATAGTAATCAGAAGCCAAACCCGGTCCAGCTATTCTCTTAACGACGAAACTGTCGCTAGCTGGTATTCTGCCCCTGCTCTTTATCACCAGATGGAACATGGCCGCATCCCACACTACTCTGATCCAGTAACGTATCACGGCAATTGTGAGAATCGTTATGGATATGATAGGACATATTACAAAAGCGACGATTAAAGCTGCTACAGGCTGTAGACAACCCTGAGCTCCTATGTTCCATATCAACGCCTCCATCACGACCAGATATCGATTTCTGCTTGACTCTGGACTGTCCAGATCCATTATAAGACCCATAAACATATGAAGAGCCAGTGTGACTAATGGCATCCTAAAGAAAAGAAAATTTGTCAGTGTGAAAACATAAATAATAAATAAAAATAAAAATACTGATATCTACCACATAATTGCTGTTAATGCAATCACAAGGGATCCAAAACTGGCAACGACACAGACTATAGGAAAGATGAATAATATGACAAGTGTACCCAGGAGTCCCTTTACTCCATAGTTCCATAATCTATTCATGTGCCTTGTCATTCCCTTTCCAATGAAGCCTAAAATATTCAAGCACGTTAAAAAAACCCGTAGCAACAAATCAACGAATTACCAGAATTCACCAGATTACTCACCCGTATCCGGTTCTGTCTCGAAGTGCGTCCTGCTTTTGCTAATATGTCGCCAAAGAGCTACTAGCCGTGAACAAAGCGTGGGTGTCTGAGAAGATTTTCGTGGGAAGAGAGTTCCGTTAAGTTGACTAAGCTCTAGATCCGGTGTGAATGGCTGTACGAGGAGCAGAGCCCTTAGAGACACAGGACTACACCAGGGTACTGCCACACCGAGTAAAAACATGGCATTCCAGGTCCAACACCATGTTCTAGCTATGTAATTTATCCAGCGCCACATCGGCCACCTTTGTCAGTAATACAATTGTGAGTATAAATTAAAAAGATAAGGAATACTGAAAAATATACACATATATGCACGTTCATTTACCTGGTCGTGGTAGTGTGCACCACTTCCCGCTCCACCAGGAACACCGGCTGACTAGGATCTGCGCGTGGCGTAGTAATGGATGTCGGTGTATTGCTGAGTACAGTTGGTATAATTTCGGATTGTCCTTGAAAGCTGCGCCTGACGATCCAATTTCTTGGTAACCAAATTTGCGTGGGCCACTGAAAGCTCCTGGTGGGTGTTTTGACTTTGCGCAGTTCCTTCAGGAGTACCGGTTCTCTCTGGAAACAAGCGATCGTTTCATAGCCTAATCATCAGGATGAAGGTATACACGGAGCAGCAGCTATTAACGGAAACCAAAGACAGTACCTCCTTCATGAAGGTTAAATCACGATAGAGGAAATAAACAGTCTGCTGAAGATTCTGATGGCTGCAGAGTGCCAGGGCTTCCTCGTGGGCGCTCCATTCGCATTCCTCGATGAAGTTGGCCTCAGCCTCGCGCATTCGATCGCGCATCCACGGCCGTATACGTGAAAGAACCGGATGTTCCTTTTCCATGCGCGCGCGTAAAGAATCTTTGGTCTGCGTCAGCTTTCTCTGTACGTTTTCCACGGCCCTGTGCATCAGGACGACGGACTGCGCCTGCTGCACCAAGAGCTGCGCGATTCCCTCGCCCAGGGCGAGTATGTCGGGATGAGAAAGAATACTGGAATATACTCGCTGAAGATACTCCCGCATCACAGCCTCGTTTACTTCCTGTAACCATGTAAGAAACCAATTGACTTCACTACTTCCGGATGTCGCGCTTAAAGGATGCTCGCTACAACGTATTCTTCACTAACCCGTTCAATTTCCTCGTCGGGTTTCTTCTGAGCCCTCAATTCCGAGATAAGCCGCTCTCGGAAATGAAGGAACCAGCCTCTAGTCTCTCTCTCCAATATGGCGACGAGCGTCGGTAGTGCCTTCCTGATGATATCCCTGCTGAAGAGCCTGAGATCAACAGCCGCACCGCTGGGCGTACCAAAAACAAAGGGAACTGGCACTGGTAGAAGCTGCGAGGATTCTCGTTCAACCTCAAACTTCTCCATGGCAGCTCGACGAAGTTGTCTTCTCACAAAGCCGCAGAGCAGCTCCAAAGAGTCTTCATATTCCGGCTAAAATATGCCAATACGTATTATACAGATGGTACGTACATTATGGCACGTTCACACGTACCCTGCACACCAATTCCGCTACAAGATAGCGACAACGTTCCTCTCGAATTTTTGCGTCCAGGTTCTGTGCCTGCAGCGACGGCACGCCTATGATAATATCTGCAAGAAACGATACCCGGTGTCAAAATAAATCATCATCAGAGAAATATAATTATCAATCGTTGATAAACTTACCAAGAAGTCTCAGTAGTCCCGTCAACAGAGCTCTGAGAGACTGGGACACGCTGAAGCAATGTGAAACCAGTCTTGCCCTGGCAGTCACCACGAGGAACCTGGTCGCCAGGGCAAGATCCCTCAGGAGTGCTTCGTACCTCCTATCCCGTCCCCGTTGCAAAAGGGCACTCAATCTCCATCGATGTGTCTGACCCGCAAAGTTAATAGAGTCTACCTCGAATTCCCTGTAAAACAATCTCTTAGTATACCAAAATATTAAAATCCCTAAGATATATCTTGTATATCTAAATACAGGGTGTACCATTATAATCCTTCGAATATTCATTAGACATATTTTTTTATTGATCGTCCGGACGACCTGGTACACCCTGTATGGTAATGAGGTATGGTTCACTTGTAGCTTGAATGAAGAAAAAAGAATATACAAAAGTAACGTTCTTTCACGTAGCAATATAAATGTATAATAAAATAATAGACAGTTAACGATACCATAGAGAGACTATTTACTACTTTGGTATAACGCATTAAATAGTCCCTTTCTAAATAGTACTCTACAGGGATTACTATTCGCATCTAATGGTGAAACCACTATCCTCTTATGTTATACTATAGTCGAGAACTAAAGTGACATACACACGTGCATATATATAGACCAGGATCCCTTGGAGCTTAGGAATTACGTGAAGTTACACACTATATTAAGGTACGTTTAACCTAGTGCATCCACACCACACTCGACCATCCCGGAGCATGAAGACGTATATTAACAATGCAAAGAGCGCATGCTAGAATCAATATTAAACTCCAATTTTGCAGCCATGGCACATTGAAGATTTGATTATAGATTGATCAATTTTCTTTTTTTTTTTTCTTATTGTGCCAAAGAGTTAAGGATATGTACAAAGTAACATATGTACATTTGATTGTGGGGGGGTGGGGTTCCACAGTAAGCAAGGTGGTCTGGATCAGGGTGACATTTAATTATTAATTGATCGACACTTAATTAATCAATAGGTGTTTATAATATGGAGTTTCGTGATTCGATGACGTACCCGCATCTCCGAATGCTCTCCAACTGAGTGGCATTCAGCTTCTTCGGCTTTCCATACTTATCCTTGTGCAAGCTTTACAGAAATCGTCACAAAAGAGTATCAGACATCGCCCTTACAAATAGTATGAGAGAAAACGAGGTAATCCCGCGCTCATCGCTAACCGAAAGAATTGGCTTGTTCCATTTTGTATTAAAGAAATTGTACGACCGTCGGTGCTAGACACTATAGAGATCTAGAACCTGAAGGATAGATAGTATTGAGATAAAAAAAATTTTAAAAACAGGTTTCTCTTACAGTACTAGAGAAAACCGGATCACTAGGTACTAAGCTACCGCACGAGGATGATCTACGTATTAAATAAGCATCGTAGCCGTTACGTCTAGCTAACCAAAAATGAAATGTAGAAGATATAATCGAGAAAGATGATACTCCAGGTGTCTCTACCCGTCACGCGACACGTGGCAAAGCTCACCCTCGTTCCCGTATGCTTTCCAGTTGCTTATTAGTGAGCCTCCTAGGTTCGCCCTTACTATCCACCGCGACAGCATCGAGCTCATCGAAGCTAGGAGCAACGAACAGGTCCCTCAGGTGATGCTTCTTCCTGGCCAGGGTGTCCTCGCCATCCGTGCACGTTGACAGAGGCGGCGGCAAGACAATTGGGAATGTTCTCCAGTGGTAGAGAAACTGCTGTGCGACTTCCTTGATATTGTGGACCAGTGACTCCACTTCCGCCGGTGCACCTCGTAGATGAGATGTGTCGAACTCCACCGGCTCCTTCTGAGGGCGTTAAAGAAAGACAAAATATTAGGTGTCGGAATTAATTCGTAGCGCTTTACAAGAGATGGCGCAGGTACTACACTATTTCGTTGTAACCGACAGTAATGTATGCATCGTAAACAGCTGTCATAGGACGTCATTTGCCGTACGTAACTTTATAACTTATTGAATATGTCATACTTTGTGCCGAATAAAGTGTTCTTGCGGGGAGTTCTGCTTCATTATTTTAATATGAACAAAAGTCCAGCTGAGGCTCATCGTATTTTAGTGGAAGTGTATAGTGAACGTGCTCTAGCTGAGCAAACGTGTCGCAAATGATTTGCACGTTTTGAAGCTGGTGATTTCGGCTTGGATGACAAGGAGCGACCTGGTCAGCCGAAAAAATTTGAAGATAATTATTTGAAGGCATTGCTCAATGAAGACTCGAGTCAAACACTTAAAGAATTGTCTACGTCATTGAGAGTTGACTTATCAACAGTAGGGAAACGTCTTAAAAGTTTGGGCACGATCCAGAAGGAAGGACATTGGGTTCCACATGAATTGAAGCTAAGGGATATTGAGAGACGTCTTGTCACGTGCGAAATACTGCTTCAACGGCAGAAAAGAAAAGGTTTTTTGCATCGAATTGTTACCGGTGGCGAAAAGTGGAACTATTATGACAATCCGAAGCGCGGAAAGTCATGGGTTAAGCCCGGTGAACCATCAACATCAGTGGCACTGCCCAATATTCATGGGTCAAAGTTCATGCTCTGTATTCGGTGGGATCAGAGGGGTGTCATTCGCTACAAACTGCTTAAACCGCATGGAACCGTAACTGGGGATCTCTACCGACGGCAACTGATGCGCTTGAGCCATGCATTGAAGGAAAAACGATCGGAATACTTCGAAAGACACGTAAAAGTAAATTTTGCTGCATGACAATGCTCGCCCACACGTTGCAAAACCGGTAAAAACATACCTGGAATCATTTAAGTGCTACCGCACCCGCCGTATTCTTCAGATACTGCTCCTAGCGACTACCACTTGTTTCGATCAATGGCTCATAGCTTGCGTGAGCAGAAGTTCACATCTTACGAATATTGTAAGAACTGGGTGAATTTTTGGATTTCATCTAAAGACGAACAGTTTTTCTGACGCGGTATTCGTTCACTGCCCGAAAGACGTCAAAAGTAGTAGAAAGCCATGGGCAATACTTTAATTAATATATTTTTTCATTTTCATGTGGAATAAATATGTTTTCATTTAAAAAAACGCTAAAAATTAATTTCAACATCTAATAAATTAACGTCAGCGTCTCTATCGTTGTTCCTGATCTGCTCTAACGTCGCACGCCGTGTATCTACACCTAGAACATAGGGTCATAGGTCAATCTTACCTCGGGCTGGAGTCCATCTCCATTGATCCGATGATAAGGCTGAGGCGGAGGATAGGGCTGATGGTTGGGGCCCGTGTTAGCGGAGTTGGCGGATGTGGAGTTCAGATTGTGGGGCATCTCGCGCGTGAAAAGAGTGCGCGGAGGCTGGGGTCAGCTGCCCCGGACTCCCACGATCTCCTCATACACCATGCTGCTGGTTGCTACCATTTGCCATAACCCTCTGTGAAGTCAAAGATACATATATACACACGATATAAGTACACGATTAAGCCAGCAGACAAAAGGGAGCGTTTGAAGTGAAGAAGGCACGGAGGGAAAATCTATCCCATGGCTGTGAGACACTGCCAGAACGTTCCATGGCTTTTTTTTTTACACGATACAAAACACCGTGCATGGATATACACGTGGATAATATACCCAAGTAAAATAATAGAGCTATATAAATTAACGTAACGGTATCTCATCCGTATATTAATCGTACCAGCTAACGATCGTAATTGCTAATATCCATTGTGCAGTAGCTAACGTAATGGCGTACAAGCAAATCGACCAGGGCAACATTAGTCCTCATTATATTTACCTGCGACAGCGTGTGATATTGACTTTCAAACGACTAATAGTAAACAGCGCCGACGACGGATGTCGTTACTGTACATGACAACGACCGATGGGTTATTCCGTGCTTGTTATTTTTCCCTACGACACTTTTAGGTTAGGCTACAGTGACGGTACACATAAACCGTAGAACGAAACACTCTACAAATTAATACCGAGGAGGTCGTACAGTCCGTACAGCAATGTTAGCTCAATGCGAGTCCCATTAGCCGATTATATCCCATTAAACGATTAACATTCTGGGCATTCCGTTCTTTGTGTAATGCCGCAACGCGTCAACTGACATGACAGACGACAACGCTCGGATATAAAAATGGCGGAAGTTTCGCCGATTCTCATTTGACATTTTCTTTCTTTTTATAAGATATTTTATATTTTTTTTGTATTATGGCTTCGTCACGATTCTTGAATTTTTTTAAAAATATTTCTTACTGTCTTTTCACCGACTTTTTCCTTTCTTCTCCGTTGCAAGGCCCTGACTACGTTAAACCGGAAGGGTGCATTGTCCTCCGGTACAGCCACGAGAAATACGAGAAGCGACACTTTATTCCGCTTCCCGGTTAAGACACGAGATATTACAATTAACGAGACGGTTTGTATCTCGCGTATCCCATTACGTATTTCAGTACACAGTATTGTGAGCTCCGATACAATGAAATCGTTCGTGTATTTCTGTAATACGTTGGTCAAGATCGTGAGATTGATATTTACCGGTAAAATGTGATAAGAAAATAAAAAAGAGTGATCGTAAAATATCCTACAGTATCCTGCCGTATCAGCGTGTTCTCACGAGATTTAGATAAATACTAAAGGAACCTAAGTATGCGATAAGCCAGTTCATTGTGACGGCTCGCTCGGGCGACATCTTAAGCGTCGATCTCCTAACCGGAAGTGGTCTTTATCTATCAAGAAAATCCGTCCCGCTATCGCCAGATGATCCTTGGATCAAGTCGTTAATCGTTTTCCGATACTGTACTAGGTTGAGATATAACGGACGAGGAAAGGAAAGCAGAAACGCCAGACAAAAAGGAGACTAACCTAAAAGGTTATGTTTCAAGCAGAAATATGTCACTGGTGATATTATAAATGTCCTTTTTAAGAATGTCCTATTGTAAATGCTCTTCTTTGCCAAAGGTAATTTTTGGTAAATCAATAGAAATCAATGAAAAATCTCATTTATCACCCCTGGCAAAATGACATTGATAATTAAACATTTTCCTAGGGATAGCTCAACCGTTACAAATGGTGGGTTCTTATTGTTTGCAAAATCGTTCCCTAATACAAAAAATTATTTGTTTTAACCACAAATCGAATAGAGTATATCGAGGATCTGAGTTTATGAAGAAATATTAAAAAAATATATACATAAAGAATATGACTCGACCTCGGTCTCCCAAGAAAAGGAGTCGTCTGCTTGAATTCCTCGGGCAGAACAATAATCCTACTTGGCAAAATATCAAATCCTCAATCTGACCGACGAATTCTTACAAGAAAAACAATCTGGCAAGTATTACACGTTACTTATCAGAGAGACTAATAATAATTTAACGGATTCTCAGTCGAGAGTGTACAATCGAGCGATGGAAAAAATGTTCCATATGATATATAAATATAGCGAACGGGGAGGGGCGGGTGTGGGGGTTGTAAAACTTCACTGAAGTCATACCGAGTTAAATAATGCGTGACGGTTGAGCGAAGTGAAAGGCGTTGATGCAAAAGAAAGAAGAGAATGAAGTGGGATTAGAAAATGGTCCCTGAAGTTGGCTACACTGTTGGAACGAAGAGCAGCTACGTACTCATAACTTGCCACCGTTCTAAGGAATTCTCGACTCGGTGAATCCCCCAGCTGGAAGTAATCGAAATTCCGAGCCGGGAGACCTTAAAAGGGTCTGGGGGACTCTCTTGGCAACGTAAAGTACATAGCGTACGGGTATACGTATACATATACACTCTACGTCGATACTCCTTTGAGTCAATATATTCAGAAAGGTAGTCCTACCGTTTACCCTTCAAATATAATACAGAAGGTCCTTTCGAAAGGACACAAGCTATAAGATACACCTTAAAGGACTCGGATGGACCTTTGACCTTTATACCTGGCAAGTAAAATCTGCCCAAAGCTCAGACAACAGCGAAATTATAATTTAACCCAATAACTGCCACTAAACAATTCCTAATCCAACTACCAGAGTTCATAATTATTCAGACTCTGCGATCAAAGGTCGCAATTACTCAGTGGATACGAGTGATAAGAAATTGCTTATACAGAGTGTCAATTAGAAAATTCAGCCAATACGGTTAGTGAGTTAGTAAATGCAGAGTGGACAGTTTAAATAGGTTCTTCTGTTCCTCTAGGATATTGGCCGTCGCATAGAACCGGAAGTCAGCGAAGCGTCTATCAATTTCAGTGATATTAATTAGAAGTTTTGTTCTCGTTAATGAACTGTTGTCAAGGTAGCTTTAGCACCATACCGAGACGTCCACAGGGAACGAGACACTCCAGGTCCCCAAAAGCTCGTCGGGTAACCTGGGACAGACATACTATACTATGCTGAGCTAGCACGGAGACGTACCCTTATTAAAATCAGCATGGATGGTTTAATCGATGATTGGTATAGTCTGATATTATAGTATCTATGTATAAAAGCCGGTATTCCATTAACAAGCGGAAGCGCGTCTCGTTATGCTTGTCTAGCGAGTCTCTATGGTTTTCTGCCAGCTGATGCTCCTCCAAATTTTCATTGGGATCGCAGAGAATCGATTGGCGGTAACGACTTCGTAAAATCCAAATGGTCCGAACTTCTTCTATCCCAGGTAAGTAATACGTCACAGATTCGTTAGGGATCCTGAAAGAAAGTTAAAGGGTGAAACAAAAAAATTAAACAACAAAAGCAAATAATGTTAAAAAGATATTCAATAGGGTCCAACCTTATAAATTCCCACTAGCTACACGTACAGGGTGCAAAAGTGCCTGCTGAAGGTTAGGTTTGGCTTAAAACTCTTTGGAGATGCAGCATGACAAACGATAACAATCAATGGGAGCTAGCAGATAACGTGCAGCCTCTCATACTTGGACGGGACACACTCGGAAGTGGCATGAACAAAATTTCCTGATAGCATCAGCAAGGATTTGTAGGTCGGCCAGACAGGAAGTGGTGAATGATTGATAGCAGCATCGAGGAGTGTTATGAACGTTCTGTGATACTCGTGAAGCACGCGAGGACTGTAAATAGAGGAGAATTATTTACATTGGAATGTCGATAAAATGAAAATACATTTCTTTTTTATACGGTCAACATCTTTTTTGTGTATTTTTCATCTAATTCTCAAATCCACCAACAACCGTTGATCGACTTTCTCAACACGCCCTGAAGTTAGCCGACGGACAAAGAGAATCTTAGTACAATATTTCATGGTAGGATCAATCGAATGCAGAGGGCAGCAGCGTCTATTGAATTCTCGATAGTACTGTCCCCACCCAAGGCAAAACTAACCGGAAACGTCACATGAACGGTGAGAATAAGCGACGCTAATAAAGAGAATTATCAAAGGATCAAAGTGTTGACGAGTAGCGTGCCGTTGACGATGGTACACCAAACTGCAAAGTGAAACGTGAAATCAAATATAGCATTTGGAAAATCTGACACGGCTGGGTTGGCAAAAGAGGAGCGCTGACTTTTGACCCAGTTGGAACTCTCGCAAGCTCTCCTAACCTTAAAACGCTGCTATTCCAGGCCAGGTTATATATCTGTATAGCAAATGTTACCCAGGCATATATATACATATGCACGCATATACATCAGTATATACCAAGCTACATATCAAACCATGCAGAGGACAGTACCTAAGCCCAGTCGATTTGTAGCTGCCCCGCCTACGTTAAAGATTTAAACTACACTATTTCGACTCGCGTTAATCCCATTAATTAACCACAAGATTAAATTCTTCATTAAAGAAGATTAAGATTCGACAAAAACTTTGGATCTCCGATTCAATTCCATTTATTTTGATCCTTTGAGCCGTGCTCTACTAGCCGTGCAATTTTGGACCACTTTAAAAATATATATACAAAAATTTTTCTTTTTCATACTTTGTTTAATAATCAAACCTAACCCAGTCTCGCGACAAACACTCCTTGGCAATTAACCGACGATCTCGCTATTACGTAGAGCATCAGGTAATAAATATGCAAGGAGAATGAATGCCGGGCATTCATTGATTTTATTCGACGAAAGCGGCGAGTGACTCCTGCGAGTACTATCCGGTATGAGTTTCTTGTATTTATTTGAAAAAAAGAAATTCTTCAGCATCAACTTCACAAAACTTCACTCGTATACGAGCTAGATGAATAAAGTCCGTTGTGATCGCTCGAGGATCGCTGATTTGCGATCGTCGCGACAAAAGCGGCGTTACGTAAGGCAGTGGACAAAGACCGGAGGCACGGTAGGATATTCGAACGAAGATTTAATTTCAAAGAGTTAATTATTTTCCGAGCAGCGTAACACCGACGACCGTCGACGCGTTAAGGATCGTTTCCATTGGGATTACGTAATCGGGATAATTAAATTGATCATACGCCCCAGACTCGTGGATCGAAGACGGAATTTATGGAATATCCAATTCTCGACAGATTATCTTTATTAATCGGTCTCGACTTACCGTGAATCGAAGTCACGTTTTAAACCCGAATTTCTTCAATGGATATTCCCCTTGCTCTCGATCCATTTTCGGGAATATTTTTTTACATATACACGCTTACGCCTCTAGGTTATTAATGCATGAAGTATATCTATATATTTTTATTGATATTGATTTTATAATATTCTTCGTGGAATATTCATTAAATAAACGTCAGAAATTATAGACAAGAGCATTGGTCGCGCTTTGAGAATCAGGGACTGGACGTCCGACGTCGCATTTACATATATATATATATATCTTGACGACGCCCGTTACGCGTTCTCGCGTTACCAAAGACCTCCCGCGTCGTTTCTCCCTCGTAACCTGAAAAGCGGAGAAATCCGAGTACACAAGCAGAGCATATAAATTCGTACGACTCGACGTGGCCACGCGTCACGTGTGAACGGACCTTCAGGCGCACCCGTGCGAATACAACCTCTAAGTACGCATTCTGTATACACGTGGATATTGGCACATTGACGAAGAGACAATCGTAAGGTAACCACGGGAAGAAGAAAGGCGATGACTACCGTGCGCGCAATTGACGCGGAATGAGATACTGAGGGAATAAAAATTTTTGTAAAAAATAAAACGGACGCCTGAAATTCGTCTGGTTCGCTGCGCTATTAAATTTTTTTGGCTTGTCAAGGTAAAGGAAAAAAAATAAATTACCTCGTCTGACAATCTTAAGTATCTACGTAAGGCAGACCGATCAGCTGATTCGAAGACACTTGATACTCGAACAGCCTGGAATGCAGGTCGGCAGGCACAATTATAAAGCAGTACAACGGATATCTGGGTCAGACGCAGTCAGACTCTCGGGCGAATCTCGAGGCAGCAGTCCGACCGACGCGAGATTAAAAAAGCTCCGTCGTGCACAGAAATGCTTTTCCCACGAAATGCTTTTCCCCCTTTCTCCATTCCGCTTCTCCGTAACGGATTTACTTGAGGGTTTTGATCTGACGTTCCTGTGCCCGCGACCCTCGCTCTATGTATATCGAGATTTTTCTCGTGGACCACCCTTTATGTTTTTTTTAGCATCCCCATCCAGCTCATCGGTGTCCCCTGGACCGTGGACCAATCTTATAAAAAAAAAGGGACAGCAAGGACGCGAGTGATCATTAAAGAAAGATACGAGAGGAAGATGAGAAAAAAGGCGAAAGTTAATGACACCATAAAAATTTTGAGAACGAATAGGGGGGGGGGGGTGATAAGAGATAAAAATAAATACGATCCTTTTCGTTACCGCACATCGACACTCGTAAGTCTTTCGAAATCGTTCGAAACTAAAAATAAAAGCACTCGCGGCCCTTCGGACGTTAATTTTTTTATCTTATCGCCGAGAGCTTTTGGTGCGTTATCTATGACGTCATCGGGTGGTGACGAATTGGATAAAAGTGATCGTCGAGTTTACCCTGCGGCTTTTTCTTCCTTCGGAAACGTCAACCCCCTGTCGTAATAAATTGGAACAGCTGCGTTAATGCTGTCTCCGTCGCTCGCACTGATATATACGCTGTGAAGAGTGAGAGAGAGAATACATGGGTTTGGTAAAATAGTGAATTTCAATATTGAAAAAAATATATATATATTTTATGTATAATATCAAGGTCAGATATAATAAAATCACTTGTTGCTCCAGTACCTTGATTTAATGACAATTCAATCAGCGATCAACGTGACACCTGTCGAACTTGACTGCCGCGGTTATTTATTCTTAAGAAATCTTTACACCACGTATGTACGTACATGGGTTTCTGCCTCGACAAACCTCCCCAATTTCATTTCCTTTACGAGCTGCTCGCGGTTCGTAATAACTAGAGCGAAACGTGTTCGAGAGTGACGTAGGGAGGCTCCACGTCGTGATACCCCAACAATATGAAGCCTCGATGTACTAGCAGGTACAGGTTTCGGAGTAAGGGTGAGAAAAAGGGGGTGGTAGAACGTCGACGGGACTGGAAGAGGAAGCGAAGACGAAGGGTGGTACACGAGTGGGTGCATAGAATACCAAGTAGCCCTCTCGTGGTCTGATAACTTTTTTTTCACCCCGTAGACCAATCGCGACATCCCTTGAGGGTTGGCTGGTCTAAAAAAGAAAGATGGCGACTGAAGTTCGCGAATAATTTGACGAATTTCGATTTGGTCGAGTATTAAAAAAAATGTACTCCCGTGACCTCCTGACATCAAGGGTTGCCTAGGTTACGTAAATACACATGGAGGGGAGGAGATGAAAAAAATTTATTTTATTTTTTTAAAGCTACCTTTCCCCAAGATTCCTTATATCTCAAAGATATGCGACTGTCTAGAGTCCATGAGAGCCAAAGGTCAGAGGTCACCTGATACCATCGAAAAGGATCAAGAAAAAGCATAGTACGTGAGGTCGCTTTGACCTTTTTTCCCCTAAACGAAATTTTACCCCTGTATGCTCGATGACCTTCGGACCATCATTGTCATATGATTTATCTCGTCGAGGCTGCAGGGGTGGAAGATAATTTTTTTTGTCAGCCCGAGAAATCTTCCTCGGGAAACGCGAAAGGGAGAATAATGAAGTCGTTCGGAAGAAGGAAGAGACGAGTAAAAAAGGGGAAGGGTCGACAAGGAAAAAAAAAGAGTCCGAAAGTCATTGTTGAATAAAGTCTGGTACAGAAGCTGCAGAGTTGCGTACGATCGAGATATGGCGATCCTGATCGATTTTTTTTTTAACGAATCGATCGAAAAATTTTTACGAGATATGGACGAGTGGTCGAGAAATTTTTTTGAACGAAAAAAAATTTAATCTATGCTCTCGAAAGATAAAGCCGAATTCACAACGTCGTTTCTATGCAACGAACAAGCGCGCGGACGCGTACGGCAAGTGCGCACGTACGCTCATGAAAGGATTGACGTGGGCGTCGAAACGAGACACTCATCCAGCCTCCTGCTCTCCATTCTCTTCCCTGTATCCTCTCAGTCAGATCTCGTCTGTCCCTCGGCAGCAACGCCGTTACGTTCTTAACCGACACTTGTCCCGTCTGCGATACGTTTTCATCTCGCCTACGTATACATATAATCGTCTCACGTGTGAAAGGGTAACGTAACCACGTGACGAGGAACAATACAACCCCCGTGACAATAGACTAGGGTGAAATTTCAAGCCCGAATTAATAGCAGAGGCAGCCAAGTTGGACGTGAAAATAACTTCGAGAATGTAAAGAAAAAAAAAAATAATATGATTCTTACATTTTTTTTCCTCAAAAACAGGTAATACGAAAAAAAAGCCAGGTGCTCCTTATTAGCGTGCCATATATTGCGATAAGAGGGACTAGTCCGATGACGTCAAAAAGAGAGAGACAGTGCGCGCGCGCGTTCGTGTGTGAGAGAGAGAACATATTTTAATAGTATGAAAAGATCCCAAACGCCAATTGATTCTGGGCGAGAAATTCGAATGGGGTTATCGCGACGAAGATGACGGAAATGCATGTAAATTGCATGTAAATTACTAGTAATAATGCAGCGCGATAACTGATACAATGAAGGGAGCTGGGAGGGGGGGAGTAGTCGTACCATAAACGTCTGGGAATGAATAAATCCAAACGAAACGTAAAACGAATACAGTGAATATTTTTCTATGATCCAGATAACGTAAACTGTCAAATAGAGCATGTATATATTATTATTGTTACGTGACTAATTGTAAGCGATACATCAGGTTCCGGTTACAGTTAGCCGTATAACTCTGTCAGCTCTTGAATACGTTTTCGCAGTTAAGCCATGCCGAGTTCGAATGACCCGACAGTGATATCAATAAAATTCCTAGATACCGAGTCGCCGTCTAGTCTCGGCTCCTCGACCTGTATTTCAATCCACTCCCGATCCGCCGTCATCCAAACGCATTACCGCAAGTAACAGGGCAAAGCACTGTAAGAGCGATAAACGCCGCCATCTTGACGTCCAAAGAAGAATAAAAAAGGAAATGGTGGAGCTTAGCGATTTAGTGCGAAAGGAAAAAGTAAAAAGAGGCGCCAATTCAAAATGGGCGCCACTGTCGATCCTTGTCCAGTGGTATGCATGTACACACGTGTCGAAGAAAAAGTCTAAACGAGCAAATTATTCGGAACACCACTTTTCTCCTTCCACACGTCCTAAAGTATACCCTGTAGCTTGTTAGAAATTTTCTTTTCTTTTTCCTTCACTTATTTTTTTCCACGCCCTTCCAACGTCGCAATACAGCAGCTACAGGACTACGGCTACGAGAAAGACACGCGTCCACGTAATATTCCACGTGCGACTGGTACAGATCGGTTGAAAATTTTTTTTTTCCTTCAAGTCCAATTCACGTGTGTCACGACTGCTGTGCGATTTAACGAGGCACAAAGTACGACGCAGCGCCGGTCGGTAACGACGATTTTCACGGCTTTATGGATTTATTAATTCAATCGGATTAAACGCACCCATTGAAATTTACCTGCTATATCTCTTGTCCTGTATATAAATATACACATACAGTACCTACAACGATAAACATACCGCGATTCTATCTATATTTCTCGTGTAGCCCAACCTTTCTGTATTATCGATCCCGTCCCTGAAGTTTGTATACGACATAAATTACCTCGTGTGTACTTTGACCGTGGCGACACTATCGTCCGGATGGTAAATGAGAATTTCGAGTATCCGGACACACTCGATTTTATTTCGAATTTCAAAGAATGAGCGGAGGCCGAAGAAGCTTCTAGAACTTTCTACGCCAGTAATTGTACCGGTTGGAATGGCAATGGGACGCGTTTGAAATAACTTCCATAACCATCTAACCTGGCTGTACGTTGAGGTATCCAGAAACAAGCCTAACCCCGGCACTTGGCTCTCTCGAAGCACAAAGCCAATAGGACCAAGAAGAAGGAAGTTCCCGCTAACCGAATCCCTTATACACTGGGGTGAATGTGGAACATTGCCAAGATGACGCGAGGCCAGGAAGCTTCTGCTAGGTATACGTATCGTCAATATATTATTTTTCATCCACCACGTGCTCCCCCCTCAGGATCCTGAAAGCTAAGGGCTGACGTCTACGTGTTGGATGCTCATGACCTTGATGAAATTCGTAACGGTATAAAATTCGATAGATTGGTGATAAGAAAAAATAATTAAGGCCCTTAAGTCGAGTTCACAAGTAACGTAGAATATAATTATTGCTGCCAAATCGATCAATTATTTTCCACGATTCGATTTGCGGTTACCCGTGTATAATGTTGCACGTGTACCTCCTTAACGCTTACGTCTTATTGAATTGAGCTCGAGGGGCTGTCGTAAATTTTCGAGAAAATTGTGAGAAATTGCAGGTGCGCCCGTTACGAGAGCGCCTCTTAAAGCCTTGGAAATCCCAAAGCCAATAAAGTCAGTCTTTTTCACTGACGAATCTTCTCAGCGACGGGCACGTCTCTGTCGTACGAAGTCGCAACTGCAATTCCAACTGATCCCCATGCCATGGATATAGAACTTGACTCGTGGAAAATTGTAAAGGTCTGCTTGTATATGCATGCATGTCTGCATAGGACGCAATTGCGTGTATGTTATATAGGGAGGACGAAAAACGCGTGTAAAAAATTTCACGCAGTATGAATGCCGAATGCATCTGAAAGGTGCAGCTGCATGCACGATGAATGCATGCATACAGAATCAGGGATAGACAGGTGCGTAGGTTGACATTTGACTAATGAATTTTTTTTATTTATCAAAATTTATACAGCACGGCAGATAGTTATTAGAGTGAAAAAAAATTGCACAGCTGCGACCAAAAATGATTGCATGTGCATGCATGTCCCACAGTATGTAACGCAGTGGATATGTGCAGTTGGGACGGGTGGCGTGTGTGCAATACGAAAGTACAGCTTGGAAGAGAATCGTGAGAGATTTCCTGATGGAAAAAAAGAGGGCAGGGGGGATCGTGTGCATCTGCAGCAACTGGTAAACAGGTGCAGGAGGACATTGACCAAAAATTTCTGTCGTTATGTAACCTTTAAAAGGAGAAAAAATAAATAAATAAAAAGATGGGAATTGAAAACGAACGAGCTTTTTTACTTGTACGAAGGAATTACGACGAGATGAGCTCTCGTGGTTGATCGTTGGCAGATAGATGAAGATGCAAAGAAAGAAAGGAAAAAGAAAATGAAAGAAAAACCGATATCAGGAAAAATGAGAGACGAATTCCGTTCCGATGCAATACGAGAGATCTCTCTGGTAATTCCGAAAGAATTCCAAAGGACCTTTTCGGGATGCAAAACCTCCTGGGATGTTTCCGCGTGTCCGATTAGATAGGTCAATTTTTAGGATACACTTTTTCACGTGCAATCCTACCTTGCTCTTGTTCCCTGCTGCACATTTAATATTTAGGATCGATGAGAAAAAAATTTGCTTCTGCAGCTGCAGAGAAATGCACTTGGGTATGTGAAACGTATATTCCCGGAGGTTGCGAAGAATTTTTCGAGTATCCTGAAAGACTTATTGCGCTATTAAAAAGTAACGACGAGCATGCGTGACACGAAAATCTTACGTGGAGGTCCGGAATGATAAACGTACCGGCATAAAGAAGAAGGAACTCATCCTAGTGCGAAGGCAAAAACTGTGCTCGTTACGAGCGTGTATAGTAGGATGCGCTCCAGGATCTCAAATTTTTTGCATCAACAGTGACAAATGTGAACAGTCTAAAGGCTTTAACGTTTGCTATGATTATCTTGTTGTCTGTGCATTGGATGTTCCGAGTACCCGTCGATAACCGTTGGGAATTTGAGAGTCCGACAGAGTACAAACTTACAGGCGCGCCCGACAGGTCGACTGACTGCAGATTGTGCCTTTTCGGCCATTATACTCACTGCGGATATATATAACGTGCATCGGCGATTCCGTGCTCCAAATATTACGAATAAAGAATCAGACTCGTGGATGTCAGTCATCCGACAAAGAATTAACGAAAAACAATGTATATGTACAGAGGCTGAAGTACTGAAAGCAAAAAAAAAGTTCCGCCATTTCGCTCGCTAACAGTACTACTGAAGTAAACTGAGCGACTAGCAATGGTGTACACTTGATATTTATGGGGCTAATTTGTTAGAGAATAAAAAGTAACAGGAGCTGAGAAAGAATGGCGTGTACGAGTATTGGGATTTAAAAAATTCTAACGTCGTTAGCCACGAGACATTTTCAAGTCTGCTGAAGAAGTTTGACTATTTTTTGCTGGTAACGCCTGCACTTTCGTTCAATTAAGAAATTAAAAGAGGGTCCCCCTCGCTATAATCGTAAGCCGTGTGACGAGGCTGAACCAACTAAAAAGAAAGAGGTAGGAATGGAATGTACTGCAGTGTTTATTTACAGTGTAACATTGTAATGTATGGTTTAGTCCGTAGACTGAAAATAAATGCGTAGGAGAAAATCTTAGTCATCGACAATAACAGGTCGATCCTATTTTATGACGCTTCACTATTGAATACACCGAGGCTGGGATTCCTGGTATAATTTGTTTATCAGCATCGAAAGGATAACGAACAAGTTAAATAAACGACGAGGATTCTCTGGAGTACGCTAAAGCAACGTATAAATATCGACGGCATCTATCCAAGACTCGTTACGGTCCTCGAATATCGACGAGACATTCCTAGAAGTTTTCTACGCCGCTTACACATCGAGAATAGGTTAGGTTAGGTTAGGTTCCGCACGTAGAAAAAAAAAGGATGAAGCCCGTATATTTTTCCACGCGAGGACTACTAACGAGCCGTGGAAAATTCTTACGAAACGTCCTAGTTGTTGCGACAATGCTGGAGAAAATTTGCGTTAGGAAATAACTAGGAAAAAGACAGAGAACTAACAAACGTAAAAGCTAGAGAGCAATAAGGATCTGTTTGACAGCAGTTGTTTTATATTTTCGTCGCCAGGAACACCGGGACACACTTTAATAACGTTCGGGACCAAAGAAATTCATGAAGAAACCTTTCGGTACGAAGGCGGGAGAAGATTGAATTGGATTCTTAACAAACTACAAACGCGCGACCTGAGGTCTACTACTTTCGAGTTTTCGAGGTGCTTTGAGAGAAGGAACAATTGACTGAGGAATACGTTGAAAAAAATTGATGTGTGGCTAAAAACGTAAAAACCTTTTTCACTGAAATCAATAGAAACATATATTATACGCTCTATAGGATTTGTGTCCTCTAGCAGTCTTCCATCTGAAGCGAAATGGAATTTGAATGATATCACAGAAACTTAATGGATAGATAAGCTCCAGGTATTCTACCAATGACTCTCAATTTCAGTAACCTAGGCTAAACTAATCTTCTTGGTGTCACCGGTCGACACAAATCACCACTCGCGGAACCTTGGAAACTGCAAAACCCAGGCTTCCGCTAACGAGTTGAATCGACGTCGAGGGCAAATCCAATTAATACCAGTGTCACTGGACCGAGTCACCACCCAGGAATCTATAGTCACACAACCTTGACATTGTGCACAGGATCTTTTTATTTGACAAATGAGAAATAACACTAGACTGTTAAAAAGAAATTGCTGGGGATACGCGCCAAATTGTTTCTAGGTCATTCGGCGCCGTCAGGACGAGCACAAACTTACAGCTGATCCTTGGCAGTTTCCTTTTTTTTTTTTTTTGATGCACCAATCTCTAGGACTCTTTCTCATGTATACTGCTTCGCTTTTCTATACTGCATATGTACTTATTGATCTAATTTTAATGAATAATTCATTGCTATCGACACTTACCGATATTAATCACTGACAATTAAGTTTTTCACTCGCGAACGGTACTGTATTCACAACGCAACACGGACACACCACGCTAAAACAGCCCCCGTGAACGACTGATTTTTATCGAACTGACCGCGGCTGCGAGATGTCTCGAAATGCGGACCGCCATGAGACAACAGCGCCACCGTGGACAGTTCGGCAGTTACTTCCGACACATTTAAATGGTTTTCAAATGAAAGAAACACCATATGTCAATATTATTATATTTTTTACTAGTCATCAATCAGGGATACAGTGGATAAATGTAAAATATGATCATAAAATGAACACGTAGCTATTAAGGCAAGATTCTTATTACTATCAGGAGAGAACTCTTCGCTGGTTAAAAAAGACCAGTCGCAGCCATAGGAAATATTTTTGTGCTCCATGTACTGAGCTATGATCTCTGGATTGCTGGACTGTTGACAATTTATTATTTTAAAACCGTCGTACATACAGGCTGCTAAGAGATAATCTTTAAAGAATGGATCCCATTTCAATCGCCATATTCCACCTCCTAGTTTAAGTTCTGATAATGGTCTTGCAATATTTCTTGTGTCCCAAAGCCGTAGAGTTTCATCATAGCTGAAAATATTATTACTTGTAAAATTCTATAATTACATATAAATTAAACTACATATACCTTCCAGAAGCTAAGGAAAATTCCTTAGATGAATTACAATGAAGACTCGTTACTCCAGTATGATGACTTCTATTTATCGAAACTGGCTTAGAACTCATTCTCAGATCAAAACGCAGAAATTTACAATCATCTCCACCTGTAATATTCGTCATGAAAACAAAATAAAACATTATCTACATCAAAAGCAATTTTCAAGTGGCTTTATATTTCGTACCAGTGTATACTATATTAGTATCCCAATAATCGAAAGCAGCGATCCACGCTTCAAATTCGTGTGCGTTCCAAGAAATAGTTTTCTCCAATTTCTCAGTTTCATTCAGCTGAAGAATATTAAACTTTCCTTCCGAATCGCTTACGATGATGCTCGCATGTGTATTATCATTACTTTTGCATCTTCCTGTCGACCAGTCTAAGGACAAGGCCAAGAGCCCTGGAATATTACCATCTAAATGTGACTTTGAAGTTAAATGTAACTTCGGTTCCCTTTCTTCCAACAAATGATAAATTTCTATAGATGCATCGGCACTCACAACACCCAGTAATATTTTTCCATTCAGCCTAACATGGGCCCACTTCATATCTAATACAGCTGCTACATGTGCTTTCTTCATTAATCTCAATAATTTCTTCTCGATAACTTGAAACAGATAAATCTGCCCAAGACGCTCTGGCACTTTTTCACCTGTTGCAGCAGTCTGTAAATCTTCTTGAGCCAGGTGATATGTGCCACAGACAAATAAATTCCGATAGGGTTCTATGGGACACCATTCCACAGAATCAGCTGGGAATTGAGTATCAAATGTATCAAGCGTTGTGAAGCTCTCTGAAGTCATAATTCTGTAACAAACAAAATTTGTTTATATAATGAATTATCTTCCAGAGAAACGCTGTATTTATATTTCAATCTAAAGTACAGCTTATGTGATCGTTCTATGAATCATTAGAAAGGTTTATTGAGTTTCTACATTAAGACAGAAAGTCGAATAAAAATACCTTTATTAAAACTATGAACGACAGAATAAGTTAACAGATCATCGCGATTACTTTTATCACTAGCATAATAATTCAATGGTATTTGGTCGTAAAAAATATTTCGATACATGGGCTACATTCTTCTATCAAGTTTTATGCTAAGCTGTATAATATATGTATGTTAATATATGCTTTCTCAATGAGTGCATTAGATTAAACTTCACAAGCTTACAGCTAAGATACGAATATTTCATTACAACCATGTCAATCCTGTAATCATTGGTAAGATATCACCTGGAAAAACCAGGAAGGGATACCCTGAGCAAACTACTAACTGTACTAACTATCTAGGAACGCGTCGGCAGTGTCTGTTTTGTTACATATGCCTTTTTTTCATTGATTTTAAATTAGGATACACAGATTTGAAAAAAGAAATGAGAATTACTTTACATCCTACTATTTCATGATGGTTCTCTTTATCCTCTTATTTATGTTTCACAGATATATTAATTATTATATTATTATAGGAAGAGATGATTTGTACTTTTTAATGTAATGGTTAAGGCTAAATGCAATTCGGGAGACGAAATGCTGGATCTTATTTGTTTTTACTTAATCTGCCTAGTTTTATTCATTGGTTTGTTATTTATCTCAATGGCGTATGTTGTACTAGTTATTGGTGGCAATATGATAAGGTTCTGTGAGAATCATTTGGTAAATTGTACTTGAACTTCGTAGAACTTATAACCAAAAATAAATTAAGTATCCAATACTGATCATTATGAGCTACGCCTTCTATTTGGCAGTGAAGAAAAATATTTGAACTTGTTAGTAATAATTTATCTTAGGCTATATTAAATTAAACGTTCTTTGTAAATATCATAAAAATATCAATCAATGTGTATGACTGCATGAATCAACGTGACTTTCACAGACAAACCATCAATACTTTAAAATGCCATTTAAATAAAAGGAGCATTTTGTCTTAAATACTTAAGATCTAAATTTGTTATCATCAGTCATTGCCGCTATTGAAATTAGTCTATTGTTCTGCTTTCTAAGGTAACAATGGTTTATCTTCCCATGAAATGTGAGGTAGACAGATTCTCATCCTTTGCCTTGTCTTTAGTTCATAATATTCTGAATTTTGTTACTAGTTAAGTAAAAGTCTTCTATTTGGTGTTTTGTGACACTTCCAGTATATGTTAATTAAGAATTATTACTATTCTTGGCCTTGTATAGTTAATGCGAATGATATAAGTTTGGAATTGAATCCTTTCAAGAAGGACTTATAATGCATGTAGCAAATCAAAACTATTGTGATCTATTTCAGATATTATGAACATTGCTATAGCCATTATCCGACATCAGTATTTCACAGGGAGTCTTCTATTTCAAATAATATTATGACTCCTTCAAATAGCACTGATGTAGAACATTGACTACAGGTCAGCATAATCTAAAATTTTGGTTATAGCTTAGATTCAATAAAGCATAATAATATTTCATTGGCGTGCACTTCTTTCTGTCTCAACAAGACACTCTCTGACTAGTATACGTGCATGAACAATGCCACGTTTTATACGTTCAGCAGAACTGCGGCTGCCTGCATAAGTTGGTCGAATATCACGTCCAAGTTCTTCTATGACAGTGAGGAGTTGAGCATACTTGGACTGTCCAGGTATGGTAGGAACTGTGACTTGTGCAACTGTTTGTTGAAAGGCTCTGGGATTTGGAACAGTTATTACAGGTTCCATGATCTTCGCTGGACCTTCACTGCTTCCACGTTCATCCTCCATCTTCAAATTTTATAAATAATCCTAACAAAGAATCAAGATATGAAAGGTATCATTGTTAAGAAGTTGTTAAAACCAAGCTAGACAATCACTTCTGGAATCAATGAGCGTGCTCAGTTCTCTGTATCCGCAACATTTGATATGCTAATGACACTGATACTATACAACACAAAAAGGTGATTATAAAAGTATTGAACTACGAATGTATCATTTTGCAATTAAGTTTCTGTTAAAGGTTAACGTTAATAAGGTTAGCCAATACATTCTATGAAAACACATTTGTTACAGAACAACAAAACTTACTTCCACAAAGCTAACCTAAAATATTACTATTTATATTCACACTAGAAAAATCATTCCATAACAGTATCTCTAGAAATGTAGAAAACACAGAATTGCGTACCTGAAAATGGAGAGTGGATATCACGTTTTGCAATTTTTCTTAATAAATAAAGGAGAAATAAATAAAAACAAACTTATCACGGCACAACACACGACTATGACGCGCAGGCAACGCAATACACACACAGTAACACAAAAAAACCGAACAAGAAGTACCGGCTACTTAGCACCACTTAGTACGTGGCTGCATTTTCTTTTTTTATATCCTTATCTATAATTTCTTTGCGTTACAACAAAAGTCTAATATTAAAATAAGGTTTATTTATAACGTAATAAAAAAATTCCAGGTACATTAGAAAATGGTACTTTATTATTTAGCAATATCTTATATGTATAATCCTATATGCAATAATATAGGTACACATTGCGTTTAATCAAATTTCGACATACGTATACGTAATAATAAACGTGAATATTAGGTATTCGTTAAATAAAACAAACAGATATCATTCCCTCTTCAATAAAGTACAAAGAAAAATACATGACCTCAATAGGTATGTAACTGGTTATTACATTCTCTCCGCAATAGGTACATTCACCTTAGTCGCAAAACACTAAACAATACTTCAATTACTCAAAGATCTGGGAGTGTTCGACGACCGAGGAGACGTACTGATACAATAAACGATAAACGAAACCCCAATAACATATATCACAAAGGGAAACCGAAGGAATTTAATTTCCAATCCGACAAGCATAAAGTTCATTTAACATTATTACATTTATAATAAATGTACCGGTCTCATCAGTATAAATGCACGATTCCTATCTATATACTTTTATCAGCCGTGTAGGCTTTGGCTAAGAAAATGAACAATTCAAACTGAAAAAGCTGTACCAGCTACAATAATCATACTTTGGCTTTATTAAGCCCTCTTGAAATTCATTACAAAATACAATAGATATACTATGGTACCTCGTAAAATTTCAATCATAATTCTCTACGACAGCGTAAAACTCGATTGAATCGTTATTTGCACGCTGTAACCACTATTTACTATGTTTTGGGATACATATGCATATACGTGGCTGTATATGTATATATATATATAGATATATATATGATTGTTTAATGTTTCCTACGGATGCCGAAACACTCCCGTGTAAAATATACGACTGTACTCGATACATTGTGGATAGCATAATCATGTAAAGTAATCTTCTAGAAATCTAGCGACTAAGAATATCGGCAGATCATTGTCGTGCATTATGCTCAGTTTCTAGAAGACATTCTCGTACGAGGATTCTGGCGTGTTGAATTCCCATTTTTAGGCGTTCGGCTGCACTACGGCTACCTGCATACGAAAGGCGAATATCCCTACCGAGTTCCTCGATGATAACAAGTAGCTGGGCGTATTTTCCCTGACCAGGAACAGTAGGAAAGTTTATGGTGCTGGATGGACTAGCTTGGGCTACTTGAACTGTCTGCACGTTTTGAAGATTTCGTGGATTTGGCACGGTGATGACGGGTTCAGGTATTCGGGAGATTTCGGGTACTTTTGGAGCTGGTGGATCATTCAATTTCGTAATAGTAATTTCATTGAGTTTAGCTAATTCCGTAAGTTTAGCCATTTCGGCCATTTTTGAATACTCCGGCATCTTTGTTATGTCGTTTTGCATATTCGCCATTTTGATCATCTCGTTCATTTTGCTCTTTTCATTCATCTTTGCTATCTCTTTAGCCATCTCGTTTATCTGCGCTATCTCGTTGAGCTTTGTTATGTCATTGTTGTACTTCGCCATCTCAGTCATCTTAACCATCTCGTTGAGTTTGGCTATCTCGTTCATGCGTTGTACTTCATTTATTTTAGCCATCTGTGACATCTTCATCATCTCGTTCATCTTAGCTATCTCGTTCATCTTTTTGATGTCGTTGTACTTAGCCATCTCCGAGAATTTAACTATCTCATTCATCTTGGCAAGTTCTGACATCTTAGCTATTTCCTGCATTTTCATGTACTCCGTTGTCTTTGCATATTCAGCCATTTTTTCCATCTCATAACGTTTTGCCATATCCTGGGACATTTTGTTTAAGTCAGTCATTTTACTGAACTCAGCGAATTGTGCCATTTGCACTATGTGCTCTGGGACTTTACCACGTTCCATCATTTGCTTCAATTCTGCAGATATCTTGTTCATATTCATCTCAGACATTTGGGCTATTGTTGCTGCATCTGGCATCTTTGAAAATTCTGCTATCTTTGATATCTCACGTGCTAGATTCTCATCCAGACAACGCTTCTTCTTGGCACGATGACGAGCCATCCTCTGGGCTTCTTGCATTCTACGCATCGCTGCCTGCTCTTCTGTTTCCTTTGCCCTGGCGTTCTTCATCCTCTCAGCCGCCGTATACAATCTTATAGCACGTTCCTCTGCTGTTTCTGACATTAGTCTTTGTCGTCTATATTCGCGCATTTCCCTTACCTTTGTGAGGTAAGATTTCTTCTTGGCTTTGGGCATAACACGGTATTATGCGTGGTGCCAAAACAATCATCTACAATGAGTTGCATCTTTATAAAATTCAAATAAAAGTGTTCTTAATAAATTCTTTGCTGGGCATACGCCTCCAGCTATTCCTGGTCCCTCTCAGCTTCGCACACTACAATCTCTTGCTATATCCTGGTTAAGCAATTCCAGTGTTACGAGATATAGTCCTATCTTACAAAAGGCACCTAATAATAGATTCAGGTATGCTCCTTGCTATCTGAAACAGAAAAGCATCATGCAAATAATAAAAATATTCTCCTCACCGTTACATTCATTAAATAGAAAGTCACAATTGGTCATCGAACACTACATCTTAAATATATGCTAATAATATTTCACTAAATTGACTAACGAGCAACGAATTTTCACACTGAACACCTTTAACTCAATTAATATTTCCCTAAAACACTCAACAGCCAATTAAATATTTCCCAACGAGCTTTTGCGTATGATCTTAAAATTTTCTTAAAATTTGAATAAGGAGCCTCATGACAACTTCCACCACGCATGCGCGTCAAATTAAGAACGCCGTCTTCTCTGCAACGTTCACCAATCACAACAATGGCGGACGCTATTCGGTTAATCCGCTGAAACTTACAATCAACCCTTGAGGACGTTAAATCGGTCGACGAACTGGTCTCATTTCACATCCGTATCTTCCTGGTACTCGGCCGATTACGGCGATGTCACTCTCTATAAAAATAAGCCGGGGTTTCTCAAGATATCTCGCAGACAAACGCACAAAAGCAATATCGGCCGACATGTAAGATTTTCGTTCGGAGCCACTTTAAGGGGCCAAGCGAGGTCGCCGATAGGCTGCGTGTGATGTGGTTGCGTTTATTGACCATAACCCCTTCCTATTCCTGTCTGCAACTTCATGGCAGACAGGTGTAAGTATACAGACGACGTGATAAACAATTGACCACCTTGTTTTTATATGGTAATTTTAAATGGGTACACGAAAGTCAACTGTACTTTATAAGAATGAGTATATCGCATTGAACCCGTCTTCTTAAGGCACCCTTCTTTTACTCCCACCTTACTTCCATTATCCAACGGGCATATGTACGGCGCCGTGGAATTATTGACCCATATTCGATTCAGAATGGAACCTTATATCTTTCATGGAACAATGCCTCTTATAGGTCTTTATACTTCATTTTTATTTTTTCATTCGACAAGCACGCCACGCAACTCTTGATGCATAACTGTTTTCGTTGTGAAACGTGACCGTTGCACTGACGAATTTAGTCTTAATAAAATCTGTAATATACTTTAGGAATTTATTGAATTGTCCCATACAGTTATGTGGTGTTGATGAATTAACCAAACTCACGAAAATGGTATGAATACACATATGAGACAACTCAATAGATTGAATATTTAATTTTAGGTTTCTTATGTTTCTCATATTAGCTTATTGCAGGGGGGAATATTGAGAATATTTTGAGTTCTTAAAAAGTGGTGTATATTTGGTACAATTACTAATAATTATTGTTTCTTATTGTTATAACTCTAAGTATCTTGAAACTCAAGGTCACTGTTGTAGGTTCTGGATTTGATCAGGTGCTCCTTATTTGAGATAGAAAGTCAATAGGTGGTAACATTAAATTTTGAGACCTGTGTATCTCTGCTGTGTATGACAGCTTGAAATATGTCGCTTATAAAGTACATTAAGAATAACGATGGATTTCATGCTTATTCCCTGATATTATCACCGTTTAAGGGTTGTTCTATGTGTAATTTGTACTTTAAAAATGATTAAGAACCGAAATATTTCATAGCTCGGTAATCGATTGAGTGTCACTTTTAAATGACACACAAGTATAATTTACAATATACTCTGTGACCAGTGGATCAACCTCAGTCTAACTCAACTAGAGGACATGGCCCCATTGAAACTCTCAAGAAGAATTTCCTAAATATATTATACAACGCACGAACAGAGTAGTGAATAAAAATAATTATCTTGAATTGACTTCAGTCTCCGAAAGGCAATCTCTGACTAGAATTCTGGCTTGTACGATGCCCATCTTCAGTCTGTCAGCAGAGGTACGACTGCCAGCATAAGTCAGTCTAATGTCCCTTCCAAGTTCTTCGATGACTGCCAGCAGTTGAGAGTATTTACTCTGAGAGGAAGCTGATGGCGCACTAGTCTGTGGAGTTTCTAAAGTTACAGGCTGATACGGTGTCGGATTTGATACAACAGGTATAACAGGGTTTGCTAATTGCAAGACTACGTTCCTTCTCCTTAGCTCTGATATAACTGCTATCTCTGCCAGTTTGGAAGCTTCCAAGGCCTTTGCTTCCTCAAGAGCCTTCTTTCTCTTGGCACGGAACCTAGCCATTCTCTGTGCATCATGAAACCTACGAATGATTGCTTCCTCTTCTGTTTCGTGTGGCCTTGGTAATGGTGTTCGAGTAGACTTCTTCCTCTCTCCGGATGATCCTGATCGTCTCTTTGGTATTGGTGAGTTTTTACTCCTGCTCCATCGTCCGTGACCATTCATCTTACACCTTTCTGAACTCGTACTCAATCCTTACAACGCTTGTTATATATCCCCAGGATAATTCTCTTTTACAAAACGCTCCGATACGTCTGCAGAGTACCTGTTCGTTCATACGTCCCAAGGGCAGGAACAGCTAGAATCCACAAGAGAAATTAAAAGCTATCTTCACCAGTGATTAAGTACACATCAGTAAGCTTTGAAAATTTTAAATTTACCGCGCCGTCAAGTATAACGATGTCAGCGCCATTAATGTCTTCTTTAACTTCTCGAAACCAATCACAAGAATGGCTACAGGTTTATCAGCGACGTCCTCCAAATTTGCGAATCACGTGTGATCTCCAAAGTAGAAGTTGACAACGAGAACTGAATCAACGGATCGCGTCACCCATAAATGATCATCATCATTTTCACGTTAAGAAATCCTAGCACTGGGGTCGTGTAATAAAACTCTAGGCCGTCTAACGAGAGCAAGCAGTTACATCGAACGTAAGACTTTCGACCCTCATGCACTCTTTTCCACTGGTACAGTTTCGCGAAAAAATTCTAAGGTCTCGGTTTATTGGAGATTGGAAGGAGATAGTCGTTGTCGCCTCCTCCGCACGCACCCGTATACACCGTCAAGGTGATTCACTCCCGAAATAGCGCTGTGAGATTAATTGTTACCGATTTTTATTGATTTTTTTACCTGCCATCTCAGGCAATGATATCGCAATCTCAGATATTCTAATCTCATGCTACACTTGAGCCTCAATTTTTGACAGAAAAATTTTCCTTTTCTTAATTATCTAAATTGCGTGTTTTCTCGTTGTCATCGGATGAGATAAACTGACTGACAATTGATTTTGATACTTTAAAATTATGGATATGTATGTGTATATATATAGATCTCAATAAGTTATTGTTATCGTTATCACTTTGATAATGGCATTACGGAATTTGACGTTTATTCCTAGAGAAAACCCTATTGCCTGTAAACAATGCAATTAACGTAAAAGAAAAAAATGTATACTTTGGGACACGTTCAACGTTGTATTACTTATCTCTTATATTATAGAAGTTTGAATTCAATTTTTTGTTTTAGGATTTACAAAATAACATTGGCATCTGGATCAGAGAAATACTCGTTTATATAGAGAGACCAGCTCTGGATACAAAAAATGTATATATCAACTGCTGAATATTATTTTCTTCTGTCGTTGGTTATTGTTCCAGTGTATTTATTTTTTAAGCTTTGGTCATGGCTTGGTTGGAAGTTGTTTGTTAATAATTAAATAATATACATTACATCTTTGGATACTTTGAATATTTGTCATTGTCAAATCTGTCTATATTTGTTAGACTATTTCATTTTGTCTCTTCGAGTTCTTTAAGTTAATTGTTGTGGGTTAAAACTTTCTTTTTGACAATCATTAATTAAAAACTATATCATCCTTATTCAAAACAGCCAAATTCTTTGTAATGAGCAAACATTAGTCAAAATAATAGTTGTAAAGTACACAAAATATAGTGAATACTGTACAAAAATTTCTCTTAATTAAATTCTGTCATAGTTTATCGGTTATAAGAAGTTCATCCAATCCCATTCTCCCTTGATGTTTCCATATTCTATATTTAGCTATATCTTTCCTGGTTATCATACCAACCACCTGAAACATAGAAAATTGAATGTCTGCCTTATTACCGGTTTTATAATTCTAAAGAAAAGAAAACCAGTGTAAAAGGAAAACTCACTTCATTTGTATCATTTGTTACTGGCAAATGACGAAGTCCAATCGCTCTGAAGAGCCTGAAGACACGTGGCAATGATGCGGACTGAAATTATAATAATAAACATCACTATAAAGAACATTGACTCAATCACTTTGTAATTAATTACTAACATGTTGAACAGTGTATGCAGAAGGGTTCATAAATGGTCTCAAGTCCATCATGTATGTTTTCTCTTCCTCTGTTATTTCGACTTGTTTTATCGTTGGATATCGTGGATACTCATTACGGAACAACTCTATATCTATCGTCTCCCAAAATTCATTGTACTCATTAAAAATTTTATTTTGTAAAAGCACTATGAGCTGCGATCGTAGAATTAATCCACGAAATCGTCCATAGCAGTTTATCTCAGCCTGAAAAAAAATGAATAAGGTATATTAAATAATAATTGAACTACAGAGATAAGATTGACATAACTATTTATACCTGGTCACTACTAGGAGGATCGACTACTGGGAAACCATTGAAAGTAACACAGCTTAATAGTTCCACTATATGACCCACGTTCTCTACTGTTTTCAAAGTCACTATAGGGTGGCTCATTATTTCACTGGTATAAATATTATTTGACAACGGTGGTGGTTCCCATGGTAGCAATGGTACTCCAGCCATTTGAATATGAATATCATAAATTCCCTGAATTAAAAGATCATGTTATACTTATTTTCTTTAGTATAATATGGAATCATTTTGATACTAACTTCGTTAAAGAAATCGCCCACCCATTTAGCCATTATTAAGACAATTATGAGTGGGAGACCAAATGATATTCCTTGGGTCGCTTCAATGAGAATAGCTGTTAAGCTGATAGTCATTCTTACAACACCACCCAGTTGTGCAGCAGCACCCAAAAGAGCATATTTTCCAGGATCAAGAAATTCCTAAATCATGTAATAGCGTGAGGTCTACTGTCTATGCCTTTAGGATATAGAATTTATATTGCTTTAAGTCATACACAAGTCGGCCAGAGTTTAGTAAATACTGCTCCAACAAGTCTACCCCAAGCAGCACCAATTAGGAGCGATGGTATGAAAAGTCCACTGGACATAGACAAACCGAATGTGACGGCGGCCAGGAAAAAGTACAGGATTACGAAAACAGCCAACGTTACGTCATTGTGAGAACCTATAAGGGTAGCCATTTCTTTCT
The DNA here is from genome assembly GCA_030142655.1 of Trachelus tabidus. Taxonomy (NCBI): domain Eukaryota; kingdom Metazoa; phylum Arthropoda; class Insecta; order Hymenoptera; family Cephidae; genus Trachelus; species Trachelus tabidus. The sequence continues at coordinate 90,803 of JARQTI010000461.1, read as the reverse complement.
ATACAAGCATTAAGAATTGAAGTATTCAGGCTTTAAAGTTGTTCAACGTACCTCTTGGATCATGAAAGAGAGACCGCACACTACTTTCTGGTGTTTGAAACCACAAAGCTGCCACTGCGCTGTATTCTCCTTCTTTACAGTACATTTGTACTGGAAATTTTGTTGGATCTTGACCCAATGGTTTGCAATCATCAAGAAAATAAATCATCAAGAATCCCATAACAGCACTCATTGCTGCTACTAACAGAGCTTCTATCACCTTCAACCACTTAGCTCTTATATATCTTAGACGGAAGCAGCTGATTTTGTAATTCAAGTAATTCCACGTTGATCCCAGCAGACCTCCTATAATTCCTACTATCATGAACAACGGGATTTCATAGACTCTGTAGGTCATCGTTTCAAACTTTCCCAAATTTAATAAACCTGGATAAGACAGGTCCCCTGGGCGACCATGATAGGCACTTAAGATGATATTTAATGTAAAGGTTGTTATCATGCTAGCGAAGAATGTTCTCCAGGTTAAGCTTTGGTTAAAGAAACTTGTACCCTCTTCGATACTGAATAATACACCTCCTGTAAGAATTTACAAAAAGCTAATATATTATTATTAATGTACTTGATTATATTCATTAACTACCTATCGGAGCACCAAATGCTGCAGAAACACCAGAGGCTGCACCTCCAGATACGAAATCACGCTTCTCATGATCTTCCCTAAAGTACTTAAAGATCCTTAAGTCCTTACGAAAGGTTGTGCTCTTTCCCTGAGAGATACCTGCTGCGACAACTGCTCCAGAATGTATCATGGGACCTTCCTTGAATTTTCGGGAATGAAGGCAAAAGGAGTATACATGATTAATGATCATGTTAAGAACTGTTTAAATGTTGTGCTGAAATGCCCACAAAGAGAAAAAAATACCTTTCCCCCTGCAAGTCCTCCAACCACTGTACATATTACTCCTATAATTTTTACTGCTAATGTTTTAATTCTGACTACTCTTGGCACTTTGATACCATTCAGGTAGCATTTTACTTGTGGAATACCACTACCTGCGGCGACAGGCTCTATATATGCTACTAAAACAGCTCCTATCAAAACTGGCACTAAATTTAGAATTAGCCACATAAAAAATGGCAGCCATAGGCAGTTTTTTACTACACATTCGTCCATATCTGCATTATATTACATGTAAGAAAATATCCGTGAAAACTGCAGAGAACGCACTATTTTTTATCAAAAAAGGATACATATCTTTAAACGGCTATATTTCAGACTGGATAGTTCTTCAATGGAGATATCTACGAAGCAGGCAATTACAGCCGTGCAAATTCCAATTAGTAGAAATATGAACCATCTGGCTAGATTTTTCTTAACCACGAATTTATATCCCTTTCTCCTCTCCTCATCCAGGAGAATATAATTTTCACAGGTATCATAGTCGAGGCTCTGAAAGATAAAGCACCGATGCATCCAAGAGATAAAATTCAATAGAAAGTAATGTTATCCATACCAATAAAATATCAACAGATTACTTCTAAACACTGATAAATATGGACCAAGAATTTGAAAAAAGTAAATGAATCGAATAAACTACAATGACTTAAATATATCCAAGTATTATTATCCCTGCCATACCTTAGTCATGGAAGAGTAAAATACTTTTCGTCCAATCATAACTCATAGCAGAAATAAAAATTAACAGGTTTTCAAAACTACACCTAGAACCATTACCTCATAATTGGCTGATAGAAAATTTGTAGCTCCTGGTGGAACATTTTCAGCATTGAGTCTTCCTGACCGCCGATGGGAAAGATTTTCAACAATATTGCAGATATTACCCTGACTATTACTCCTGACATTCTACAAAGAAAAACATTTGTAGAATCCAGCACAGCAGTATAATACAAAATAGACACACCAAGTATGAGTCAGTGTGAAAGGAATGTATGGGACAAAAATAAGCATGAAAGAAAAACTGATTAGCTATCAGCATTCAATATACAAGTTTAAAGTTCATTAAATTTTTTACAACAATTTTACTCATTATCCTGACAGATGTATCATTAACAAAGGTTATGTTTGTTTCCCGAAAAAGGAATGCAAATAAATGAATGATGCAATCACAAGCACGATAAACTTCATAAAGAATTTTGTAATACTCACCCGAAATCTTATACTGACATCGTCACTGGAGTAAGAAGCAAAATTATTTCTAGGCTTAATAAGTCTCTCTTCGCCGTCATATACGTCATTTCCATTATTTTCATTGACACTACTGTTAATCAAGACATTCACATGTGTCGATGGATCCGTCATTTCTTTTTTCTCTCTGATTCCTTACTTCGTGATTAATAAAATATTTCCACAATTCACATTCTAGTATGTACAATAACAAATACTAAGAGTATCTCGACGTCAGTCGTGTTATCAACAACTGCTAACAGTACGACATACTGCTCTACTTCGTGTTGCGATACTAGCAAGTACGATACTGCAAAGCGTGTCTGCATGAGATAGGTACACAGTGTGTCATATCACGTGATGAATTCTTATTTGGCATATCAAATGGATGGTTTTATTGTTTATGTACTATTCCTCGTATATAACGTTTCGTGATGATTTTATTGAACAATTTTTTAATTTCAGATCAAAGGAAATTGATTTTATTGCAAAAATAATTTTCGGTAAATGAATAAGCGTAAGCGTAAGCGTAAGCTGACTATGAAATTTGGGTTTTCCCCTCTGTATGAAACGTATCACGTGCTATCTGAATGATTCATGAGAAATTTATGATGTGAATAATACAAAATATTAGTGGTTTAATATCATTATTAATGACAGTTTTAATGCTAGGAATATTTTATATTATATAATATTATGATGTAGTTTTTTAATTTTTGGTTTCTTCCTACAGGTACTCCAATTTGACATAATTGATTTTGTGTCTTATAAAATATACTGCTTTCTAAAATACATATTTTCAGATGCATAAGGTATCCAAAATAATGCCGCAGCCTCAGAATTTAAGATAAATCATATAAAATCTGAAGATAATTTAGAAAATGAATTATGGATACGATATATAGATAATCTGAAGAAATCAGGCTTAATTACTTTGAAGGTATTTAATTAATACTGATGATCTCTAACCACTAAAAATAATGTGAATAACGTATGAAGAGCTTCTATTCTAGAACTTCCATGGACAGGAATGTCTAATAGATTGCAAACAATATCAACGAGGTGTACAAGATCACAATCTAATTTTGATAAATCAGTTTCCGTCTCGTTAAGCTTCTCTTCTAATTCGCTCGGCCATTGCTGCATGAGATTATCGATGTCAGGCATTGGTTTCGATAATTCAACAGCTGGAGGATGTCTACTTCTATGTAATTGATTGATATCTTCGATCCATCTATCAATTGATTTCCCATTTTTCTCAGCATCCTCGATCCTCTTTATTACCGATTGCTTGGCTGGACCAGCACTTTTGCTACGACTTCGTAACTGTAGATGCAGCACTGCAGGTTCGGACTGATTGGCGCATGGTTCATCCAAAACTACCAATCCAACTTTATCGGCCAGTCCGTCTGGCCGTGGTATTTTAATAAAAGCATCTATATCACCGACCGCCGGTATATAGTCTGGCACGAATGGTATCAATTTATAATTTAGATCAATTTTCTGTGGAGTATATCTGTAAAGTATCGATAATTGAATTTTACAAAAATTTCATTTTCTATCGCACCTGGAAACAAACTTGTTTAAAAAATATTAAATTCAAAATGAGCCATACCTCATTATGTTTTGAAATAATTCTTTAACTTCCGCGGAAACTTCCATATCCTCAAATTTTTTTGGATCATAAAAATCTAGACTTTTTGCCATGCTGGTAGCTTGAATATCATCGTCGTCAGTTTCTTCGCTGTCTGAAGGATCGCTACCGATTCCCATAGATTTTCCATAAGAGACGCCACGATCAATTTTACCCGAATACCTAAAATTTCGATAGCATTATCGTATCAGGAGCTGTCGATAGCTTTCACCATTTTTACCTCATCAGTTCTGGTTTTCTGCGTGGAGAATTTATTTCGGCACTACCAGGTTTCTCGATACTTTTATTCCTCGTCGGTTTCTTCATACTGGCCGATCTACTGTTTATTGGACTTTTGATCTCTTCAGCATTTCGCACCTCGATACTCTCATCGAATTTTGAAAATGCTGAAATATTCGGCACTTCCTCTTCGTCGCTGCTGTCTTTTCGATTCATTGTTCACAGAGGTTCCAAGTATTTTTATTAATTATTATTCATCACCATCTATACCCATTACTGTTTCAATATCCATAACAATTATCTAAACCATCAGCTATGTTTGTTTCTTCTTTATTTGACTTCCACGAACATTCTCAACCTAGTCCTGAAATGCTGAACACTCAGTTCATACTAATCAATCCTCAAGCGTTCATTCTAGTTTTATTATTGTTTGGCTCGGGTTGCCATGGTTGCGCAATGGTCGATCCTCACCTGTAGAAACATATACTGTATGTCCCAATAGTATTATGTTTCTATTGTACCAGCCTACAGCCTAAATGAACCATCTGAAGTTAGCGTCCCTATTTGATCCATATGGTAAAGCCATGTTCAGATGGTACGTTTGGCTTAAATATTTGTATACATGTTCAACTTCACGTCGTATCCCAATTTAAAAGAGGTGACAGCTTAACAAGACATACCTACATCATTGGTATTTCCTCAAACGTAATTCATCATCCGTATCATAATCCTTTCATTATGAGCGTAGCTGGTAAAGAAAATTCTTAAATACCAGGACAAACTATCTTATTACATTGAAAATACAACCGGTATAAATTATGCGATTAAACGTATATATATATATATATGCATTTATCAAGAAAATTAAAGTGGCACTGCGCATGCGCGTGTATTCACTTCGAAACTGGATGTCCAAAAAAATTCTGTCTGATTCAAATCTGGAATTACAGTCAACTATCTCTCTCCCTCTCTCGTTCTAAATTCATTTTCTCTAGATTAACGTAACCATGACAATTATCCCTCTGGAGATCGCACTAGACTGATAACAGTTCCCCTTTCCGGATCATAATTTACGCATTCACAAGAAGGAGGATAATTAATATCGAGAGAGGGGGAAACGCTCTGTAACATCGCACTCACTGTAATATCGTTCTCACAGAGCCCGAAAGATGCGAAATTAGAGAGAGTTGATTGCATAATTTGTTTTTTTAAATTTCAATCTAATTTTTTCAGAGACTCTACTATATTTAGTAGTCCATTTGGTCGTAGCTGAAAATACAGTTTATAACGACATTCAAGAAAGAAGCAGAATCCGTTTATAACAACCTTCATAAGACAGGAAAGTAACGTTAATAAAATGGCTTTTTAAAAAAAATTGGATCAAAATTATTCATTCTTCATACTTTTATAACCTAAAAATTGGATTCAAAATTAATTTTGACAGTCACGTATTGGTTTTATCGAAAATTGGGTGTAGATAGTTAAACAAAGAAAATGTCGTAATTTTCTCATCGATCATCTGGAGTCACAAAGAATCTATAATCGATCTTTCACGTATCATCGGTAATGACATTTTACATTATTTTGCCAGTTTAATCGTATGAGTCAACGACACACTATAAATTTTAACTGTTATTGTATCTCCAGGATGCTCATAAATCTTAGTATAACTTTAAACGATTAAAATTGAAGTTGTGAAATATAATTAGTAGATAAAATCATCAAATGACTGTTGACGTTTTGGATAAGCTTACCAGAGACTAAAGAATGAAAAATTATAATATCGTTATCAATGATATCTCAAGTTCTCAACTCAAATGATTCAAGCATTATAGTCCTTGAAAATAAAAATTTATCGGATTAATCAAAAACGTTGATGGTTCAATGTCTGTACAAAGTCTAACGGAAATGAGGACATTGCAAAATTCTAAAGCATATTAAACCAATAAGACAAAGCTTTGTAAAATGTAAACAGACTGTTTTATAATGGTTTGATAAAACGTTTCTTAGAGCGACAAGTCGCCTAATCTCATCCCTGTTAATTGATTAGTTTTTACTGCCACAACGTATATTAGTAATAAAGACAGACGTAAGTTTATTTCATAGAATGATAAAACAAACCTGTATAAAAGGGAGCCGTTGAAACGAAGTATAAAAGTAAGTAAGGATAGTAATAAAATAATGTAAAGCATCGATAAAAATAAAAAAGGACACAAACATCGAGTAAGATCAACGTGAAGCGTTTTCAGAGGCGATTAAATTCAATGGATGTAAAGTATTAGAAAATCCTTTGGGCGTGTCCGGCGTATTAAAATGCCATCTGTCTGCAGCAAAATCTAAACGATGCTATCAAATATTATTTAGATAAGGGTGATCAAAGTGATTTACAAATTCTCAAAGAGCTTCCCATTAAGGACATCTACTAGATTGGATATTTTCCATAAACATGGCCGCTTCGTGTCTTTCGTATCATCCAATCCTGAACGCATGCGACACGCTTAAAGGTGCGTTCATCCGTTTGTGTACTTTGTGAATGACGAGTAAGCTTCGATTGGTTTCTAATGGCAGTAACGAACTGGGATCTAGTCAGATTGGCATTTCTAGAACGCGTTATATCTGAGACGCCATATTTATATCCATTTCTGGTACATGAATCGTTGGGAAAGCAGATGTCGCCACTCGCTCTGCAACAGGAACTGGAAGCAGATGCCAATTCCGATGGTACGACGTACGATGCGTCTTTCGGCATTCCCTGGGGTTTTCTTTAAACGTGGAAAAAGATCATTGTGTTAAAGATATTCTTCAAAGTGTCATTTGAACGTACTTCATGTTCCTGGATGTAGTGGATACAGTGGATGTTACGAATTCTTCGTCATCCTTTGAACTTTTAGCTGATATCAGAACGAAAATTCCCAGAAACCCGCAGAGCGTAAAGAACGCAACAAAATCCGCCAGTGCGTGTCTCGATAACGATCCTCGTGACTTTGCCGATTCATCGACATCCTGGGATTCGACGGTGAATCGTGAAAATTCGTTAAGAATAAAATCCTGCAATTTTACGTGGTCACCGTGTGAAATGACGGGCGGGATACGTTAAAACGACAATAAATTTTAGGTTAAGTTTTGTGTTGATCGGTAACCTACTCGCAGATACACGAAGATTTGATGTACTATTAGTTGAAACACATAGCACACGTCACTGAGATTATTCATGGTTGAACGAAATAATGGAACGATACATAAAAATATTTGATAAAAGGTAATGTGATCAATATCTGTCATTTACATGACGAATGTCATGGACGTGTTGAAAAAGCTGCTGATAATTTGACAATAGCCTCTCGCATACATTGCCACTCGTCATGATCTACGTTTTTTCGTTAATGTCTTCTGTCATTAATTGACAGTCATGCTTTTTATAGCTTTCAATTAAATCGATTGTTGATCGATTAATATTTAGCAGATGAACCTGAACTACGTTTCGCGTGTACCTTGAACTAAAATATAATTACTCCGATAAAAAGAATCTTAACGAGCACATTTTCGGATTATCGAATTGAGTTAATCTCATTAGAATTACAAGTTATCTTATCAGACATATAGATTAGCCATTCTTTAATTTCGAATTGTCTTTTAACACTTTTCAGCTACACGTACACTACTTATTACAATCGAAACAATTATGCCTTCATTAATTTTAAGGAATATCTTCAAGATTAACTTAATGACAGTAATGAAATAATTTCTTGTCGCTCGATCGCAACATCACACATAATATTAATTATGATAAAAGGATACAAAGATAATATTTTGATTTTTAATGCGTTCAGTGCGCCCGCTCTCCTATCGGGGTGATGCAGGATTTATCAACGTGCTAAAGTACCTTACTATATATACATAAACAATTAGAATTTTGTATTTGGACGTCACATTTTGAGCCTTCTTGGAAGTAAAAGATTTCGATTTATCAAGATATACTTAATTTGTACGATATCATGACAGTTATCAGTATTAACAGGCAATTAATTTTAAAACTTAAATTCGATCTTTCACCTGTGTTTATCGCTTTACACAGTAATTTATATAATAAGTCGCCTCTTAGAAATCGTCGAGAAGAAGGGATAGTTTAATCATACGTATAATGGAAAATAAATTTGGCTAAAAATTATTTAATTCATTTTGGAATGAATTATCAAACAGCTATATATAAGCTTTATAAATATACTCTAAGGTTAAATAGTAAAATATGTTTTTTTTTTACTATTCAATAAATTTATTTTAATATATCGATAAATAAGATTTAATTTGTATTATTCAATCCGTTTACATTAATTGTAGCACCGTTTTAAGAGGCAAATTCTTTCGTTTCATTAAATGATCCGAACATTATGACTCGTTATCAATTTACAATTCTGACTTAGTAATCGCATCTTTATTACGTAAATTATTGTTTACCTACTTGAAACGATTATTGTATTATACAGCAGGCATCTACATATGCGTATTTATTTAAGCATATATGCCTATGTGTGTATTTTAATAGCAAACGGTGTTATAGGCTTCATTTTAGTATACGTCATAACAATTGAGTCTGTTATCAAGAAAGACATTACGAACACCCGTTTTATACTGAAAATAAAATCTTCGTTATTATATATTTATCGATTGGTTAGTTTTTATTATTTTTGTAGCTTCTTTCAGACTAATTTCACAATGAAATCAAAGCTTGAATGATTCACGATTAGATATTTCAAGTGCATCTATATCAAAATATAAGTTTTTGGATTTGTCTGTAAAAGATTTGATGATAAAAAAGAAAAAGACGTACTTCAAGATAAAAAAAATCTGACTATGCAAGGTAAATTAATTTAAATTAAATGTGTCCAATAAGTTTTGCATGTCTTATATAGCTTTCATTTGCTTCCCAATAAAAAAACTGATAGTAATATATATAAACAATGCTAAAATATCATACTCAGGAATATATCAATTACATACATGAAGTATTGCATGATTGTTACTTGGTCAAGTAAAATACTTTAACATCACTGATACGTAAGTGTCATTTTGTGTTTGCTGGATTTTACTTTTGAAAAGCTTCAAAATGAACTGAAGAGTTTTCAACTGAAGCTATCTGTATATACATCATATCCCTTTGTTCTCATAACGTTGTTGAATTACCGGCAATCTAAGAAACAAAGTTTTTACTTCAAAGCAGCTGATTATTATGAAGCACAATTTACCTGGTGGATTGACGTCATTAAATCTGGCTATTTAATGACAGTAGACAGACGGTGCGTGCTCGATGACTCAATGACAGGTATTACTTATGACAGGATTATTGACGAAGGAAAAAATAACGCTTTATGAGCGTTCTTAGATATGCTAAGGAGCTATGAGAGATTGAAGCATTGTCTTATCTAGTTGCCTTTACTTCCCGTTCAAAAAGACGAAACATTATCTTATCCAGATATGGCTTTACAAATCGATGTGAATCGGCCGATCGGTCTCTGGTGCGATTTGTTTCCTAGAGGGGCGACGCTTAAATTTTTTGATACAAGCTGTGGAACTAACTACGTGAATCCAGTTTCGTCAGTGCCTCGTGGAACTTGGTGGAACCAGTTTGAATTCCGGGGAGCTCCGAAGACTTGTAAAATTTACTCAAATTTCGAAAAAAAATCGCTCGTATCTGGAATTTAAAGATTACTTGTATTTTGCAGATGATTGTATAATTTTTAAAGTGACTTCATATCCGAGAATGACGAAGAGACTTTGGATCTTGATATTTTGACGTTTTCTCCGAATTTATTTTTTTTTTTTTGAATTCTACGGCCTTCAAGACAATTCGAATCTACTGTCTTTGGAGACCTAGACGAGATGGCACAACAAAATCAAATTGAAGTGAGAACATTTTTCTTTTTTATTATTATTGTTTGTCATTTTATTTTGATTTTATTTTACCTTTCCATTGGAAATTGTCATTTCTCAATAATTCAAGTCAGCTTTACACTCCATTTGACGTATCTTGCATCCTTATCACGAGATTATTAATAATTAATGTGGATTTTTTAAAGCTTTTATCGAACCACCTCTGTCTGTGGATTTGATAAAATTGTTTTAACACCTTAAATACCTTGTTTAACCGCTCATGAGTTGTCTCGTGTTTTCTACACAATGTCTGTAGATGTCGCCTAGTTTGATACATTGTATTTATTTTGTCTGTTTAAGTGTTAACATCAATAGTCAATGTATTAAACTCAATTGCCTTCATGTTTTTTTCCCTTATTCACTAGTGCTTCACTCTTTCGTCTGACCTAATCGCTGACGCGGCCCGTTACTCGTTCTAGGGCCCTTATGATAACAATTTTTATAAAAAACATATTTTTTTTCAATAATACATAGAATGCATCCTATTCTAAAATTTCTGAAGATTTAAAAAAAATTGCTCTATAAATAAAAAACGTATGTCCTATTGATTTCTTCGCGGCCCTTAAGGTGTTATCAAGATTATTTCAAATGATAAGAAAAAATTCGTTAGAATAATATTAGACGGATATAAGTATTCTATGAAAAATTGCTAGATAATATTTAATCAACATGAGTCATCTTCAAAGTCTCTAGTTTGATATAAATTCTAAGCATACTTCTTTTTCATTCTTATGTGACTTTTGTGCAACTGTTAGAAAAAAAACATAGAATAAATGTAATTGAGATGTAATTGTTACAAGCTGTGTTTACTGGATTGTTCTTTGACGAAGCTAACTGCATAAAGGTTTGATCTGGAATGAAAATTCTTGTTTTGAACTATTACAAAGATTCCAGTGATATATTATCACATGTAAATATATATTAAACAAATTTTTCTATTCACAGAAACCAACTGGATTGGTGAATGAAGCTTTTGAAGGTGAAAATGGGGAACATATAGAGATTGACAAAAAACGAAAGTCCTCAATACTAAATACCGAAGCAAATGGAATTCGTGGAAAGCTGTCAGTCATATCTATAATATCCACGGTATGTAAATGTGAAAAAAAGAGAAAAAGATTCGATTAATTACAGAGTGTCATTAATGAATTAATAATTGATCCTATACAGGCCAGTGTCAAGCGAGATGAATGGAGTGGCGGATTGGAATTCTTAATGTCCTGCATCGCGACGTCCGTGGGACTTGGAAATATCTGGCGATTTCCTTTCACAGCCTACGAAAATGGCGGTGGCGCATTTCTCATTCCATATATTATCGTTTTATTATTGATAGGCAAGCCCATGTATTATCTGGAATGCTCCTTAGGTCAGTTCAGTAGTAAATCTTGCGTAAAAGTTTGGGCCTTATCTCCACCGATGAAAGGTAATTGTCCGAATCAGATCCTAAAACAGTGATAATATAAAACTCAATATTTAATTATACCTTTGATATATAGTTGATCCGGCAGTTTAACGTATTTTTTTTGACAGTTGCAAAACAATTCAATCTTCAAGAAATCAGACGTGGATTTCCATGAAATTGTGTAAATTTATGTTAAGAGAAAGGAATAAAATACTTAGTGGAAAACCATGCACATGCATATTCTGTTAGAAAATTTGTATGCAGAGTCGGATGTGGCTTATTAGAGATACCGTTGTTTTCTATCTGTCAAAAAGAATAACATCGAACTCGTTGACCGAGTACGTGTTGAAACTTATACGCAGACTATACGTGTGTGCACGATTAATCTTATCTACCGGGTTATTACTTTCATTTGAGTACTGGCGTGAGCTATCGATATAAAAGAATATATTTAGGGAAGATATTTAAAACTTTTTTTAACCGTCTAGCATTATCTTCTATAAGTGCTAAAAATATTCAGTATTTTTGTATCGTTCTAGGAATTGGATATGGACAGTTAACAGTGGCATTCTCTGTAGTGACGTATTATTGCGTGTTAATGGCCTTGACATTGTTTTACCTTGGTGTGAGTTTTCAAGCAGAATTGCCCTGGTCCTATTGTCGAGACGAATGGGCTGGTTTCTGTTTCGATGCAACTTCTAATAAGTCATTGTCTTCCGATGGGAATAAAACTATGTCCAGTTCAGCCGAATTGTATTATAGGTCAGTCGTTAATACACTATCTTGTGTATCAGTTGAACTTTACATAGAACTTTGTACTGCAGCTGTATTCGTTGAATTATTAGAAACTTTTTGTTTTTTTTTTCAGACTTATCGTCCTCAACGAAAGACAATCAATCGACGGCGGTATCGGATGGCCATCTTGGAAATTGTCACTCTGTCTGTTTTTCAGTTGGCTTGTTGTCTTTGCTGTATTATTTCGCGGCGTTAGGAGCTCTGGAAAGGCTGCTTACTTTCTCGCAATATTTCCCTATATCGTGATGATAATTCTACTGATTAGGGCTGTCACATTGGAGGGTGCTGGCAATGGGATTTTATTCTTCATTACACCCGATTGGAACAAATTGTGGGAACCGACTGTATGGTATGCGGCCGTCACGCAGTGCTTCTTTTCCTTATCAGTCTGCTTTGGCAGCCTGATAATGTACTCTTCGTACAATAATTTTTCCCACAATGTTAGAAGGTCTGTCAATAAACAAAGTATTAAAATTACTACTACTACTACATAATGCATGGAACAAATCGATATGATAATCGAATGATAAAAATATTATCATTTACAGGGATGTTATGATCGTGACGTCATTGGATACTTTCACAAGTCTTATAGCCGGCTGTACTATTTTTGGTATTTTAGGTAACTTGGCACACGAAAACGGATCCAATGATGTATCTACTGTAGTACGAGGCGGCAGTGGTTTGGCATTTATCTCTTATCCGGAAGCACTCTCAAGATTTTCAGTAGTGCCACAATTATTTTCTGTATTATTTTTCATCATGATGTTTGTACTTGGTACCGGAAGCGCAATGGCGCTGGTCGGTGGTGTGTTCAGTGTCCTTTGTGACAAGTTTCCTAAAACAAAACAGTGGAAAATAATTCTGATTGTAAGCATCGCCGGATTTCTGATTGGACAAATTTACGTTACACCGGCAAGTCAATGATAACTTATCAATATTATATCTAATATATGTAGCAATCCAGTTATATTCATTAGATATTTTTTTCAATTTTAATCAGGGTGGACAGTGGATGCTTACAATGGTGGATTATTACAGCGGCACGGTCATCCCCATTATTGTCGCCGTCACTCAGTTAATAACAGTATTTTGGATTTATGGCTTGTCCAATTTCCTCAATGACATAGAATTCATGCTAGGATACAGACCTGGATTATATTGGAGACTCTCTTGGTTTTTTATCAATCCAGTTCTCATGCTTATCATTTTAATTTACACTATGGCGACGTACGTACCGCCAAAGTATGACGGTATGGTCTTCCCTGATTATGCCTATGCAATTGGCTGGACGATAGTAGTCATTGGCACAGGACAGATTTTAGTTTGGATAAGCCTCTCACTGATAAAAAACAGGACGTCATCAATTCGCGAGGTAAGATCAGTCACTCCGTAAGATTAACTTAGAGCGTTTTCGATTGATAAAATTTGTCCACGGTCATAAAATATGACAAGATGCTAAGTCGCACTGCCAATCGAAAATGTATCAATAGCCGTCGGTAAGGTAGAAACAATTACTCTATGATCTGTTAATATTTTTTCTTTAGACAATCAAAAAAACCTTCATGCCTTCGCATAAGTGGGGTCCGAAGAACAGCAAGAAGAAAAGAGAATGGCAGCTGTTCACCGAGGAGAAAAAGTCTAAGACTGAAGGTGGAATATATAACTGGTTGTTTAAATAAAAAAAACTAAACGGATTCACTGCTTTTTTCTCTCTAGCGACAAGCGTTCTTAGAGACAGTAATGAACTTTAGATTTGTACTTGATAGACAGTCGGTACCGCGTCGTTACGTAAGAAAATTCGAATTACTGTGAACCGCCATTAATCTTGTAATCTTTCCTTGATCTTTTTTAATGTCAGCCAACCATGCAAAATATATTGTACATACCATAGATTTGTATAGTGTAGTCATCATACATAAATAGCAGTTTACCAGTATATTATGTACATGAAGATTGTTAAGACACAATGCGTTTCGGATGTTCACGACATCCGGAGTAATTTGCGTACTGAGAAGACTGTATGTGCATTTATACAAGTATACAATCATAATCGTGATAGGTCAGTACAGTATTATCGAGTGTTGTATATAATTTTTTTCTTCAGAATAAATAAAGTCATCTAAATTTTTATATCCATATCTATATAAGATTATTCAGGGGACTGTTGCACCAACCGAAGTCGACTTTATCATAGAAATCAAATGTGGGAGTTAAATATAGCAGCGCGAAAGCGCTGCTTAAATTTTATGTCGGAAAATCTCAATATATTTGAACGCTATAGCTTAAGAAAGCGCTACTGCGCTATTCGGCATTTTTCGAAAATATTTTTTCAATGACCCCTGGGATTCAAGCGGTTAATAGTTATGTATACCTGCAAAACAATACTTTTAATAAGAACGTATAAAATAGCATTTGGGATTATTTCTATTTTTATCTCATAACTATGTTGACCATCTATAATGACATCGATGGAGAATATCGACGAAAATCAATAAGCAAATTGGAATCGCGAGGAGGATACAGGGTCGTTCAACAGTAGCTTGACTATCTGTAGGAATTGTTTTACTGTATGAACCAAGTAAATGGGGCAAATATTATGGTCTTGGGATATTTATGAAAAACCATATAGGATTTCTTTTTTTGCTTATCTGAACTTTCATCTTCTTGCTATTTGGATCGAATAATGGAATCGTAATAATAACGAGCGAGAAAACAAACTCGAACGATAAAAGTATCCTCTTATGGAAATTTTGCGTTCGTAAATTGCTCGTAACAGTTCAGCTGGTAGTATAAAAGTATTTGTTACATTTTATGTACGTTATTGAAAATATGTCGATGTGTCAATACGGTAATAGGACACGGATATCTGACATCTGGTGGCGGAAAATAAAAATATCGAAAGAGTACTTTTCATGTGCGCTATGAAGAATTGATATATAGGGCATTTTGAACCGGCAAAAATTGTAGCGTATTTCGGTGCCATTTTTAGGAAATCCTGACTTTGTGCCTGCAACGTTGTTCGATAGTAATTATCGAATTATTACATAAAAATGAATAAGTTGGGTTCTCTTCACAAAAGTATGATACGCAATAATTTTAAATTGAAACTGGGAATCCGTTCGATTATTATTTATTTTACTAAAAAAAATTATCGATTTCTCACATCAATAATCTATCACTAATACGATCGGTAACACAACTTAGCAACACACGGTATCGCATGTATATTGAAACTTAAGTAATTTTCCAAATGTCTTATCTTTACGATTAGATTAATTTTCAACTGGCAATAAAATTTTTCGGAACGGGATATCATCAATCCCTTGATAATTTTATGATTGCTATACGTATGAAGGTTCTCGTTGACCTCAGTGTCAAGGCTCCTACACACGTCAAATATTTATCAGGACAGGGCCAGTCGAACGGATCTAACGATAGGATTAATGATAATGAGAAAAATATCGTTTCTATAAATTATTTTGGAAAATTTCGACCATTTTTTAAGTACGGAAATGACGTCATTAAGAAGTCTTCGTTAACTTCGACGAGATTAAGATTAATCAATTGCTTATTTAATTAAATTCTCTCACTCCTTAAATCTCATTTCTTAAAAAGCTTTCAATTTCGAAGATTCAGCTAATGGTATTACAAGCCGCACTGGGACTCTACCCTATTACTTCTTTGCAGTAATTCTCTGCAGGCTAATTATCCACTCTGATTCTCAGCTAAAAAAAAATTTACTTGATTATCCTAATAGATTCGATTCACCTGAATTCATTGTCTAATGGCCAATTTCTTCACCTTTGGATAAAATTTATCCTGTGGATAAACTTTTAAAACTTGAAAATAATTGGTTAATTGGGTATTTATCCGGAGGATAAATTTTATCCGAAGGTGAAGAAATTGGCCATAAGCAGTTGGCTCGCATTTTCCGAGAGCTTTGAAGCATTATAGCGATTGATAAGGCCCAAAAGTCAGAAAAGATCAGCGACCACTTGTTGAAAAATTGTTTCTTCGTAAAATCCAAGGTGCCACTGTAAAAGGACGATTTAAGAAAAAAATTTAGCAAACGGAATGCACAATATAAGAAGTTAGTGTACTGTTAAGAGACGATTGAAAAAATATGTAGTTCATCCCCAAGGCCTTACTTTCGTAACAGTCTACCTGCCTAATCTTATTTCCATGAATTATTTCTAGTATCTATAAAACGACGATCTTTCCCAATAATAATTTTATCGGAAAATTTCGAAATTATCAATTTATCCATTTCGTCCTCTCCCATTACACCACTATTATATACTGAGTTATTCCCTCTAAATTTACGACCTGAAGTTAGCCCCCATTTAATTTTTATGGTATAACTATGTTCAGGTGGTACGCGTTTTGGTCCGCACATTGATATATTGTCTCTGTACCCTAAAGCCCTTTACACACGAAACAAAGTAGTGACGTAAGACTGTCTCCTTAGAGGGGAGGAATACTAGATTCTGATTGGTTCGTTTCCTTACGCTTACGTCCTACGTCGTTACGTTATTACGTGTGTGAAGGGCCTAAGTTTATCATAATTCATAATAATTATAATATGATGATTATATGATGATTATAATATGATTATAATATGATTATTCGATATACTTGAATACAGCTGCATATGCAATATTTGTGTGTATAGTAGATGAAAATTTATGTACAGAAACGTATCTTTTCTCTATGGATTCCTCGGTACTTGAACTTTATCTAAAAGATGTACGAGGACAACTGTACAATTTGGTCGTTCACTAATACATAAGACGATCCTCAGAATTATATTGACGTACGTTGGATATTAAAGCCTTGTATATTTGAAGCGGCGGAACGCACCTGCGTGGATATTCGTAAGAGCGCGCGAATTCGTTTGCCAGTCACTGGAATACAGTCGGAGTGTCTGGAGCCTGTGATTATAAACATTGCGCATTGGATGGTGTGAATATCCAAAGTATTACAGACGTTTTATAGTTATCGAAATAATAATAACAACAAGGAAGTATAAAATCCATAATGGTACGAATTGAGATTGATTTATAATAAATATAATATAAATGTTTTCTGTTATGAAAGAACTCAATGGATATTTAAATTAGTAAATTTTGACGTGTTGAAAAACGTGACGTCATACTTTGGTTATATTTGCCAAGTTTTTTTTTTATTACATATTAGTGGCTAACAATGGTCAATTGAGATTAGAGATTGTATTCACAAGTATTTGGTGTCATGAATGATTCGTGTGAGGAAATATTGACTAGTGCTATTTTGTGCAATAAATATAAGATTAATCTGCAATTGAAAGATTAGCAATCGCGAATCTTAATTACGAATTTATTCAGTGTCTTATGACAAACACGTATGTCGTAATGACAAAAGCTAAAGAATTGTTGTTGTACAAAGCGTTGAGAGGGGGACGCATTAGCGACGTGTGTAATCTAAATTGTATCCATAAAAGTGTTAAAATTATAAATACTGTTTTCACTTGTGGATACAAGATAAAGACTTTTTCAAATTCTATGAATTTATTTTTAATGAATCACGTACAATAAACATCAGCAGTGCTGTAAAAAAATGTAAAAAAAATTCAACTGATTCTATAGACATAATGATCTATGCATAAATTATGGCATACAGATATTTTAATATGAAATATGACAAGGATTGAAAATATCATTAAGAAAAATATGAGGTTTGCTATTTGAGAATGAAATTTTGATCGGTATTAAAAAATATATATTTTATATGTGCAATGTCGTACGAAGGAAAGAACGTAGGGAGTAGGGAACGAAACTTCAGATAAAAACTGAAGGATATTCAAGGATTAAAATTTCATAGCATTGCGTTGTACTTGTTTGTGCATGTTGTTTAATTTGTCTGTTACGAAACAACAGAGAAATCTGTATGTATGAAAAAAAAAAATTACGAAACGAATAATTAACGTGCGATTAATACACTGGAATGCATGGTATCATTGATAGCCGTGATATCACGAGGACGATCGACGTCGGAAAATACAAGTGAATAGGGTTTAATTAGCGATTACAGTGGTGAACGTCGCGACGCACGCCAATTCGCAATCAGTGACCAATTTTTAATTGCAGAGCGTAGCCGATACTGATGGTCACCAATCTGCGGGGAAGATCAAGCTGTCGATCATTGGCGACGGTATGAATAAATCTGTAGGGGATATAGACAACGGAGTGAGTTTTAATTAAAGGAATTATATTATTTTCAAGAAACAAACATATGTATGCAGTTGTTCAAAAGTGTTAGGTCATATATGTGTAATAGGATATTTTTTAAATATAAATTTTAGCGACATTATTATGACCAGTAGCAAAGAAAAATATTTTGTCATTTAGAGGTTATGGAAGTACTGTTGAATTTTGCCGAACACCAGGACGTATAGTAGTATAAAATCAGGAATGAATTTCATGAAAGAATCGAGTGGATACATTTTATAATTCTTCGATACAAAGAAGCGCGGCGCGTCGCAATTCTGGCTATTCTGACATTGGGATACGTTCGTCTTCTTCAGAGTGTCAAGTCCGCGAGAGACGATGATCCGGACGCTACTGACAGAGCACAGTGGGGAAACGGAGTAGAATTTCTTATGTCCTGCGTAGCCTTCTCCGTTGGCTTAGGAAATGTCTGGAGATTTCCTTACACGGCGTATGATAACGGCGGCGGTGCATTTCTTATACCATACTTTGTGGTTCTTTTCATCATCGGTAAACCGTTTTACTACATGGAGATGGTCCTGGGACAATTCACAAGCAGATCGTGTGTGGATATTTGGTCGTCGTCGCCACTTTTTAAAGGTACAGGAAACAATGTTAACCTCAATTTTTAGGTTACCCTTAATATTAATTCTCTGTCACAGGCATAGGCTATGGAATTGCTATATCAGTATTCTCTGTAGTTACGTATTATTGCGCCTTGATGGCGCTGTCCATGTTCTACCTACTAGCGAGTTTCCAATCGGAATTACCCTGGTCGACTTGTAACCCAGAGTGGGGTGATGAATGCGTCGATTCTAGTTCCACCGGAAGTTACAATAGGACCTCTAGCAAGAGTAGTTCCGCAGAGTTGTATTTTCTGTAAGTAAATACCAACTGCCATCCATTCTCAATATGGAGTACATGTATATAAATGATTAAAAATATTTCAGGAGGGTAGTTCTCAACGAATCCAGTTTACAAGATGGCTTAGGTACGCCATCCTGGAGGTTAGTTCTGTGTCTTCTCGCCAGCTGGATCGCCGTATACATAGTTTTATCAAGGGGTGTAAAGAGCACTGGAAAAGCTGCCTATTTCCTGGCATTATTTCCCTATGTTATTATGATCGGCCTCCTCGTCAGGGCTGTCACTCTCGAAGGCGCTTCCAAAGGCATCATCTATCTGTACACTCCAACCTGGAGTAAAATCTTAGATCCTTCTGTATGGTACGCGGCAGTGACCCAGGCGTTCTTTTCTCTGGGTGTCTGTTTTGGCGCAGTTACCATGTACTCTTCTTATAACAACTTTAATCACAATGTCACCAGGTGGGTCATGGTTTCAATAATTCTTGTTGAAAAATGATTACAATCATTTTTTTGTCTATTGAGCATTCTTCAATTCGCAGGGACTGTACCATTGTCACGTCTTTGGATCTTTGCACAAGTCTCATAGCTGGCACCGCCATCTTTGGGATTCTTGGTAATCTTGCACATGAACTAGGAAGTGACGACATAAGCACAGTTGTTCGTGCTGGCACCGGATTGGCATTCATCTCGTATCCGGAAGCACTTTCGAAATTTTCCGTAGTTCCACAGCTGTTCTCGGTCTTATTTTTTCTCATGTTGTTCGTCCTGGGCGTTGGAACCTCTGTAGCCTTTTCCGGAGTTGTTATCAGTATTATCAAGGACGATTTTCCGAATGTTGATCAATGGAAAATTGCACTAGGTGTTTCAGCGTGTGGCTTTTTCGTGGGAATTATTTACTGTACTCCGGTAAGTTGTCTTTTGTGCAATCACTTGTTTCAAGCTGTACGAATGATGTTAAAGCTTAAAATTTTTTTATCATCAGAGTGGACAGTATATCTTAAATTTAGTGGACTATTTCGGCGGAACCTTTATCATCGTGTTCCTGGCATCTTTTGAAGTTATCGCCATCTCTTGGGTATATGGTATAATATTTCAATTTTTGCTCAATTGTAATTCAACTGAGATATTATTAGTCATTCTTATTTTACAGGTATCAACAATTTTATGGATGATATTGAATTCATGGTGGGAAATAGACCTTCAATTTATTGGCGATTCTGCTGGAGTTTCCTGACTCCGTTGATGCTGTTTACTATACTTATTTATTTTCTGGCTACTATGACGCCACTTACGTACAATAACGAAACTTATCCCACTGCCGCTTATGGTATAAATACTAAAAAAATATTTATTTTCAATCAAACGAGTTTCTCCATCTTCTAACTAAGTTTTGTATTTCTTTGTTCAGCTGTTGGGTGGACACTATTGGTTGTTGGTGTTATTCAATTTCCAATATGGATAATCATAGTTAAAATGAAGAACAGAGACAAATCATGGCTCGAAGTACGTATACCTTGATGCATAACTGACTTTGATATTTAAATAATAATACTATTGTAATTGCACAGCTGTTAAAACCAACGAGCGACTGGGGTCCGAAGAATCCAAAAAAAAGAAGGGAATGGATGGATTTTAAGGAATCGAGGCGTATAATCCGAGAAGAGAGTTTAAAAAATTCGACAAAAGCAAAAATCATAGCTACTCTTTTTGGCGCGCAAAAATGAGATCGAACCAATTAATATTAAAAAACGATATAGCATTATAGATCGGATAAAGGTCTGATCAATGTGTTATCTATTATATCAGTCTCAATGAAATAATTATAAAGATAGAACGATAAGGATGACATTCCTTTTTGTAATTATTGTGTATTATAAATATTTAATAAATGTTTTCCTTTTTCATACAAAGTATATCATTGTATCGCACATAATTGGGGTTTATCGTTTAAACATTTATTAATTAATTGATACATCGTGCTCTATCAAAATTAATCCTTGATCAATTACAGTTCGAGTACACGTTAATGATAATTTTTTTTCTCGGTATCACAAGGTAGATCGATAAAGCGTTCTCAAATTTAGATAAGGGTGATGGACGTTTTAAAGTGGATTTTAAATTAAAATCTTGGTGGAAACAAACCGCGTCGTCCTACTTTTCATTTATATTTAAGATCATGAAGATCAGTTGAACTATTCGAGACTGCTTCTTTGCCCTCTTTAGATTTTTCTTCTCGTCCTTGAAGACTAGCCATTCTTCTTTGCGATACGACAATGATGGTCCCCAATTTTTGGCAGGTCGAAAAGCGTTCTTTATCATCTACAATTGTCAGAATGCGATTAGATATATACATATAACGTATAAATTTGAATGTAACTCATAACACAAACCAAAGGGAACGGCAAACTCCGATTTTTAAATATTGTAATCGCCATCCATGTTGGAATCTGTAGAACCCCAAATGAGAATAAGATCCAACCTCCAACATGAGCTGTCGTCGGCATTTCAACTCCGCCATAAGTAACGGGTGTAAGTTTAAACATGGAATATATAAAAACAGTCAAGAGAAGTGATGGGGTCACGACAGCCCAACACAATCTCCAGTACATACTTTCTCGACGTCCAAGCATAAATTCCACGTCATTCAAAATATTTTCCAAGCCTGCCAACAAAGTAATGATCAATATTTTCTATGATGTTGTATCAATAAAACTAGTAGATAATTAATGTTTACAATCTTTTATAGAATTACCATATATCCATATGATTCCAATGATCTCAAAAACAGCTATGACAAAGACAACAAAGGACGTGCCATAATAATCCACAAGAGTGAGAATATATTGTCCACCCTGTATATTAAAGATTGTATATTTAATTATAATACGTAATTAATAACATATATTATATTGGATTGGTAAATAAGTTCGTTCGTTTTTTTAGAATGAACACCTACAAATAAACCGAACGAACTTATTTGCCAATCCAATCAATTTTAATTTCTAAGTGAACATTTACAACCCTTACGGATAGTGATACAGTCCGACCTCTGTCGTTGCAGATTTTCTCAATGCCTGTACGCATCCCGTTGATGCATCAAAACTGTGAGTGGTAGGCAGGCATAATGAAAAGAAAGGTGGAAGGACTGAGTGGTGAGGATATTACCATAGAATATCTGAATCGTTGTAAAACTCCCTTCCCTTTGGTTCCAAATGCGGACAACGATAGAGGTTGGACTTTTATAAAAGCTAAGCCGACGTCGCATTTTGTGTATTGCAAAACTACATGGAAATCGGCACGTAAATTGTTTAGTATGTTAAAATTATTTATTTACCGGTGTAACGTAAATCGTCCCTACACAGAAACCAATAAAACAGGTTGGGAATGCCATTTGCCAGACTTTCAATTTTGGAAACTGATCACTAATTATATTAATTATGCTTGATGTCATTGCGACTGCGCTTCCTACTCCAAGTACGAACATCATCAAGAAGAAGAGTACTGCGAATAGCTAAAATATTAATTGACACCATAATTTATAATTACTAATGTATGCAAGCAATGAAATTATTAATAAAAATCTTACCTGCGGCAATACAGTAAATTTCGCTATAGCATCCGGATAAGAAATAAATGCAAGACCCGTGCCGGATCTGACGACTGAACGAATATCATCACTTCCGGTTTCGTGTGCCAAATTACCAAGGATACCAAATATAGTACATCCGGCTATCAGACTAGTGACAGTATCCAAGCTAGTTACTATCATAACATCTCTTAAATCAAAAAATGACAGTTCCTATTATTAAAAACCATAACTACAATCTAATTAACATTATGCAATTAGTCGTGTAAATACCTGTAGATATTGTGTTGAAATTGATTGTGCGATGCGTACATAACGATAGAACCAAAACATACAGACAGTGAAAAGAAGCATTGAGAAACAGCGGCGTACCAGACAGTAGGATCCAATAGTTTGCCCCAGTTAGGACTGATGAAAAATAAGATACCCTTTCCGGCACCATCGAGGGTGACAGCACGTATCAATAACGAGATAAGAACGACGTATGGAAACAGTGCCAGAAAATAAGAAGCTTTTCCGGTACTTTTGATGCCCTTTGATACAACCAGACAAACACAAGTCCAACAAGCGGCAAGACAGAGAGTTAGTTCCCAACTAGGTAGACCGATGCCGTCATCAATGGAATCCTTCTCCTTAAGAACGATTTTACTACAAGAGTCAAATTAGAATATTTTTTAAAGATTTCTAGAGATCAATTTCCTTTCTTCTTTCTTTTTCTTCTGTGACTACTCACGTGAAATAAAGTTCAGCAGAACTGGAGAAACTGGTGGTATTAAGTAAGCGAAGCTTCTCCGATTCGTCGTTACTTGTATTCGAAGTAGCATTGTCAGATACAACTTTAGTAGTAATGGCGCTGTATTGTACTCCGGAAGCAACACAAATATTGCCCCATTCTTCTCTACACCAGGCCCATGGTAATTCGGCAGAGAATGACATTATTAAATAATATAATGTGAGTGACATGAGAGCGCAGTAATAAGAAGCTAGAGCAATCAATGAACACAATTGGGCCCAGCCGACACCTGTTGAAGAAAACGACAACTTAACCTAAGTCCGGTGACAAGTTCGATGTAAACTAACGTATAGAAATTGTATTACCGACGCAGGCGGGTGACAGGCGCCAAATTTGAACACAGCTCTTACTGGCAAATTGACCGATTATCATTTCCAGGTAATAAAAGGGCTTGCCAACCAAGAAAAGGACGATTATATAAGGTATGAGGAATGCACCGCCGCCATTTTCATATGCAACGAATGGAAATCTCCATACGTTTCCGAAACCGACAGACAGGGCGATGCAGGACATTAAAAATTCGATACTGTTTGTCCATGTTGCGCGTTGTTTTATCTCTTCAGGTGAAATTGTCGATTCTGATTTTTCTGACTTTACAGAGCTTTCTGCTGTTTGACATTGTCCTGAATTCGTGTCATGGACGTCACCTTCAAAGACCTGATTAACACGTCCCTTATCGACACCATTGAAATTCTATAAAATGTAAAAGTAAATATTTGAAGAGTGTCAATTTAAAAATTAGCTCATCATTTATTTATATATTATCTGGAATATTAGTCAGTTCTCAATTAAAATATTGGGTTGGCAAATAAGTTCGTTCGATTTATTTTTAGGTATTCATTCTAAAAAAACCGAACGAACTTATTTGCCAACCCAATAGTTTAACGTCACACCTGAAAAAATGCAAGGCCTGTGGCAAAATTGTATTGCAATCAAAAACCATTCATTACCTTTAGCAAAGGAAAATTGGCAATTGGGAAATCTTGCTATGAGAATTCCTAGCACTAAATACATGTTCGCATTTGTCACTTTATTTCAATCACGGACCTATATGGCAGTATCATTAATTTTATCATTGTACTGATTACAAGACTATAAAAGCAGACACATGTCTTTGGCATAGAATGATAAGATATTTATAGTGCCAAATTAGGAGATAAGGCCACTATGCACAATTATTTTATCTAATTTCATCCATGTTCAAGATATATAAAAATAGTCGTGTTGTAATGGGATACAAGATTAATCTGGAACAAAGTGTACAGGAGAGTCTCTCCGTTCAATTATAGGCGTTGGACATTGCTGTTTGTCTTTTAAATCATAACCAAACATCAAACGCAACAGTGTTGGAACACCCATGCGAAATACCCTTTGAAATGAACGTGTTATAACCGTGTACAAACAATTAACTTTTTTAAAATTTTAAGCAGAAAGACCTACTATCTTTGAGATATGCAACCTTTCCATTACTCCTGATAACAGCTTGGTTTGATAAGTTGAGTTTTTGATTAGTTATTTAAATACTATTTCACCAACTTTAACATGCATCACTGTTTAAAGTTAATTAGAAACAGGTAATAACATTCTCTAATTGTTATAACATTTGTTCTTCATTGAAAAAGAATTAAAAATTAACTTACCGCATCTTTATACATCCTGTACTTACAAATACTGAATCACTTGGACACTCTTCTCTATGTAATGATAATTAAATCAGAAGACAATATCACGATTGACGAGACTTCACCGACGCAGGCACGAATCTTTCTGGCGAGTCTTCATTCTACGACTATTAATCGCTTTATCTTGAAGGCGAAACAGGAAAAAGTGGCGGCTTCTATAGAGATTCTCTATTGTACAATTATCATGATAGAGAGTTGAGCTAAGAAACGCAGGAGACAAGGTAATGAGATAACGTTATTTAATAAATTTTATAGGAATTTCTTTATTCTTTTAATCCAATTTCGATATAATCTTTCCTACGTGAAGCTTAAATGATACTGATAACATATGGGTATGGAGAGGTACGTTCAGTTTTGAGAAAATGGGAATTATTCGGATTGAGATATGGTGGCATAAATATCAGTCCGATTACGAAAATACGTTATAGTGGATCAAGCGTAAAAACTAAAATAAAGAAAATGAAAAAGAACAGAGAGGTGCATGAACTCGAGATTATCACTGTAATTTGCTTTCTTGGCCAAACATGACGTAGACGAATTGTTTGATTCTTGAACTATTCCTTTGCTCGCGTTTCTTCTTCGCCTTTTCCTTAAACTGCCGCCAGGCGGCCAAGTGTCGTGCGTTTCTAGGACCCCACTCGCTGGAGGGCCTGAAGGCTTCAAGGAACATCTGTAAAATGTAAATAATAATTTAGAACCATTATTATATTATAATACTACAATTAATTATAATTATAACCTCTACACGTACTTTCGGTACTCCTAGATCTTTTTTGGTCAGGATCGTATAGATCATCCAGAATGGTATTTGCAAGACACCAAAAGTAAAAAGCGTCCATCCAGCAGCTGAAAAGTAAATACTCGAATTATAGGACGTGAATCTTGGGGACTTATGTAATGTATGTAGTTATAACCTGAGTAGTATACGTATTGAAAAAAAATTATACTAGTGATTACCATAGGCGCTAGTTGGATACATAACACCACCGTAGGTGAGTGGCGTTAAACTGGCAATTGTGTAGATCAAGATGGTCACCAGGAGTAAAGGAGTTATAAAGCCCCAACATATTCGCCAGTAAACGCTGGGACTTTTTTTTATCATGAACTCCACATCATTCAGGAAGTTCTCGAGGCCGTAGACCCAAACGATACCGGAGATCTCCAGGATAGCCAGGACAAAGATGATGAAAGATCCGGCGTAGTAGTCGACCAATCCCAGTATAAATTGACCACCCTGAAAAAAGGAAAGCACAAAAGAAAAATTAGAAACAGTGCAAGGTAGTACTTTGGGTTATTATTAATTACGACAGGTCACTAATAACAAATTATACTTACCGGTGTACAGTAAATCGTTCCTGCGCAAAAACCAAAAAGCGTAGTTCCCAAAACAACGTGCCAATGTTTCCAACTGGGAAATTGGTCACAAATGATGCTGCTTATTCCACCAGTCAAGGCGATTGCAGTGCCGATACCCAAGACATAGAGCATCAAGAAGAAGAGGACCGAGAAGAGCTATAAATTTTTTATCGTATATGTCTATGGAATTTAAAAAAAAATATTGTGTTCATCCAATCTTTCTTACCTGGGGTAAGACGGCAAATTTAGCTATGGCGTCCGGATAAGAGACAAAAGCCAGACCTGCTCCACTGCGAACAACGTTATTGATGTCGTCGGTCCCCAACTCGTGGGCCAGATTACCCAGAATACCAAAAGTCGTAAAACCAGCTATGAGACTAGTGAAAGTGTCCAGAGTAGTAACGACCATTGCGTCCCTTTACGAATAAGAAAAATGAACTTTAGATATCGATTAGAAAAATTAATAATCTTCATCATGCAATTTTACCTGTAGATATTGTGATGGAAGTCATTGTACGACGAATACATGACGATAACACCGAAACAAACTGACAGCGAGAAGAAGCATTGCGTGACAGCCGCGTACCAGACAATCGGATCGAATAATTTACTCCAATTTGGTTTTATAAAGAAGACTATTCCGTTGATAGCGCCCTCGAGAGTGACAGCT